>JBAMCF010000408.1:600000-1031414 GCA_037075285.1 Drosophila lutescens | reverse complement strand
ATGTTTGCGGCGCAGATAAGCCAGCCAGCCAGCCAGCTAAAAAAAAAACAAAAAATGGCAACTTTTAATTCAATTCCGGGCGCTGCTTTCTGGGCTTTCTGGGTATTCCGGGCATAGGCGAATAAAAATGCCTTTGTGCAAGTTTCCAATTGTGTTAGAGTGCGTTGGTGTTTGGTCTTCCTGGTCTTCCTGCTCCTCCCACTGCCCCACTTTCGTTTCATTCTTCCCTCCTTTTTATTTCGGTTGCCACAATTTGATACAAATAATTCTATTATGGAGTCCGAGCGTAAACCCACACGTATCTGCCAAGGAAAAGCCAAGACAGACACCAGAAGCGCAAAACTTAACGAAATTGAAATGGAAAATAAAGGGAAAAGTAAAGCAGGAAACTGAGAAAATAATTTTGCCTTTCTATAGAGCAGGTAAGGAAAATACCCTTGCTGTGTGAAAAAAGTCATAAATTGATTGCATCTGAAAAAAATGCTGATGAGAATGAGTTGGCTACCGAATGAAACATATGTATTCAAAGTGGAGCTGGAAAAAATATCGACAGTTTGCTGTTTCTCGATATTTAATTATTATTTAATCGAAAATATCGATAATTTTCAAGTACTAATTCAAAGCTGTGATTCTATAGAAAATCGCAGTACTTATTGAAATAATAGAATGCATCACCAAACGTTGCGGATGAGGCTGACATGACTTTTAACCATAAAAACCTTTATTTAAAACTCTCATTTCCAATAACCTATAGATTCTATAGTACAGAACCCGTGGCAGGGTATCAGCGAGAGGAAATCAAGCAATGAAATCAGCAAAGTTGCAGACAGTCAGCTGGGCAACAAAGTAGCGCCAGCAACCAAACAATCAAACGAAATCATAAAGCAGGCGAAGGACGAAGGTCCTTCCGTAGACCACCGAAAACTGGACAAGTGTGGATGGCACAAAAATATCAAAACGACGGACAATGGGAAGCTGGGTAACCATGGAGTCGCAGTGAATTTTTTAAAGAACCTCCCCGTTCGCTGTTGTGTTGAATAATCAAAGGATCACTGGGCTACCAAGTCGTCCTTCGATTCCCGTCCACTATTTACGATTGCAGCTAGTAGTCCCAGTGCCTCGCACATTTATCAAAAACACTTTCACTTGGCGCAAATTCGCACATTTATCTTATGCAAGCGAAAAGAGAAGCGAAAGAGAACCAATTCTATTACAGCTGCCTTGGATTCGGATTCGGATTTGGAATTCTATGGCCATGGCACACAAAGTGTCCACGGACACACGGCAGCCGGACTTTATTTTGGGCAGTTTGCCACTTGCACCCGTGACACGGGCCACACACACAGAGGATTCAAAGGACCTCCGCCCACTGAATATACTATTTCATTTGCATTTCGTACAAGTCACATGGCTACGTGACCCACATGCACAAGACTCCCGCTCCTCGGTTCGAGTTTTTGCCAATAACACAGTACAAACGAGTTCAGCCGACGAAGGAGATTGGGGCTGGGGACCCAAGGAGTCTGAGAGTCTGGGAGTCTGGGCGACTGGGCCATCCTGGGGCACAAGGGCTATTGTGCAAAGACAAGCACAAATTTGTATAAATTTTCAATAAATTACATCAAATCAAGCTGCAAGCACTTGAAAACTACCAGACACGTGTTACTCGAAGGAAGGGAAGGAAGGGGGAAAGGGAACTCTGTGTGCGGAACGAGATTAGACTTGCTTACTTGCCACCCAAAACCCTGAAAGAAAAAGTTTTGGCTGCGAAAAACATCGGAAATCCATTAATTATTCGGGAAGAAATCTTGGGAAATTTTAAGAAAATTGCACAAAATAATTAAACATTACTTATTCCTAAAATTAAAAGAAATTGAATTCTAATACATAAAGTAAAATTAATTCTTAAATAATTTCAACATTAATAAGAAGAGTCGAATAAAATCCTTAAAATTAAATTAGTATATGAGCTAAAAATAAAAATATTTTACAATACCTAAACACTTTGAATAAATATTTCAAATAAAAATAATTATACTAGCAAATTTATTTATTTCTCAGATAAATCTAAATGACTTCTGAGGCGACCTGTAAGCTGTTTTAATTTGCAATCACTAGATGTTAGTTCAAAAGTCAGCAGGTTAGGACATTAGGACACTCAACATCCTGTACGATTTTTCTGTGTATTATCCACAGCCCATAACATGGCCCTCCCCTTCGAGGTCACGCCCACCCACTCAGAATGGAGAGTGGAGTGTATTAAAAATGTGCCAATATGCACGGAGCGAAGCACTTTGGTTGCAAATTTGTTTGCTGGGCCTTCTTCTTGGGGCGAAGGGCAACAATTTCCGAGAGAGAACGTTATGCATATGAGCTGCCTGTATGGACTGGCAAAAAGGGTTGCTTTTGGCCATCATGTAAGAGGCATGCGGAATTGCCGGCTTAGGCCTGTCCAACTCGATCGGCAGATAGTGCACGTAGACTGGTATTCCTGGCTTCGATTTGCAGTCGAGATGGAGACGGAGACCCAGTCAATGTATCTCAATTGCCATGTGCCGGAGTCCGGATGCTGGATTCTCTCATCTCTGGACTCGAAAGCCACGCCGTTTGACAAAGATTAATTCTAGTGTAGCACTCTCGAATGATGGCCAGCAGGAGGAGCCTCACTTCGTGGCGATACCCTCTCCACTTTCACAGCTGACCCCTGACCCCTGACCCGCAGAAACACATCAGCTCCAGCCAACACACACAGAGACACACACACACAGAGCGTAACGACAAAAACATCATCAGCAGTCAGGAGAAAAGCGAGTCGAGTCAAAAAAAAAATGGAAGAAAAAAAAAGAAAGCTGCAAAAGGAAAAAAGAAGCAAGGGAAAACCGCTCAGTATCTGTGTGTGAAATTTGGCACTGAGACCGTGTTGCACTGGAAAAATTTAAATTAGACCGCCATAAAACGAAATGTACGGGTCACGTTGTTGTTTAAGAACTGGATATTATGGTGTGTGGCTAATGCTCGAGTTGGAATTCTGAAAGGGGCCTTCAAAGGAAGTGCAAGAGCCATGGAATGTTGTCTTTGAAGTTATGTAAGTGTATTTCCTTTGTTGTCTTTTATTCAAATGGAAAAAGGATACTGAGCATACGGTTGGGAATTAGGCGGTCTTAAATGAAATGAAGGCACTGTTGTAATATTATTAAATTTATTAATTATTTAAAGTTTAAATAAATTAAATTAAAAAACTCACAGATATTAACAAATTAAAAATCTCGAGGATTAAAATCATTTTTAAAAGTATTTAAAAGTATGCTGTAAAAAAATTAATCATATTTTTGATATAACATAGCATACTTTTAGGCACCTATACCGCTAATTTAGCGTTATCTTAATTATTTTAGTCTCAAAAGAAGCTATTAAAGAATTAATTTGAAAACTTTTTAAAAAGTGCCTTAAACTATTCTTTAAAAGTTTTGACATATTTTTTCAGACACCGTAGCCTAGTTTTAGACACCTTCATCACTCAATTCACTTTACCTAACATAAATTTATTATACCCGTTACTCGTAGAGTAAAAGGGTATATTGTATTCGTGCAAAAGTATGTAACAGCTAGAAGGAAGCGTTTCCGACCCCATAAAGTATATATATTCTTGATCAGGATCACTAGCCGAGTCGATCTAGCCATGTCCGTCTGTCCGTCTGTCTGTCCGTCTGTCTGTCTGTATGAACGCTGAGATCTCGGAAACTATAAAAGCTAGAAGATTGGCGTTTTGCATGCAGATTCTAGGAGTTCCTACGAAGCGCAAGTTTGTTTCAAAACAGTGCCACGCCCCCTCTAACGCCCACAATCGCTTATATACGATTTTAAAAATTTCAATATTTCGGAAAAGTAAAAATGCAGTTTTATTGTGTTTATCAATACCTATCGAAATGTAGAAGACATTTTTCAAATCGGACCATTCATTAAAAAGTTATACGCAATCAAAATTGTTTATATATCTATCTCCCTCGCACTCTCTTTAGCCCCAATAGATAGTCGGGACACCAACCCGAGTACAGCGTTCGCACTCCCTTTAGCTGAGTGACGGGTATTAGATAGTCGGGACACCAACCCGACTATAGCGTTCTCTCTTGTTTTTATTTAAAAAAGCTCATTAAATATAATTGGTATATTTCGCTCAGTGTTGTGAAGCTCGTTTCGGGTCCTGACAGCTATAACAATCTGCACTTTTTTGCCGCTGATTCTTCGCACTGGCCTTCCGAAAAGCGAGTGAGAGAGAGGGAGAGTGAGAGTGAGTGAAAAGGAGGACCGTGTGCGGTCGACATCAGCGAAAGACAAACTCAAAACTTATTTACACTGAGGCAGACATACGGACGCACACATACACCACTCCATATATAGAGCTCCTTCCATTTACAATGCATTTTGGCATGACCGCAGCATAAAAATTTGTAAAGAGCCCCTCGACGGGGCTCCCAAAACATGGAGCCTGCCGAAAAAAAACCCATCCTCATTCTACTCCTTACCAAAAATAAAAAAAACAAAACTAGGATTCGCTTTGGAATAGTTGTTGGCCAACAGAAGCGGCAAAAGGAAAAGCAGCAGAGGCAAATGCGCAAAAAATGCAAAGGGGAAATGAATAAAAGGCCGGAAGCAATATGCATTTCCGCTGCCAGAAAAATGTAAGCACTTTCCACTTGCCAGCAGGACAAAGGCAGTGGGGGGGGTTTAGGTAACAGTGTGAACTAGGAGCAGTGAAAAGTGCAACTGGAAAAACTCAACGGGCTGACTTGGCAGAAGCAGGAGAATCCAGGAGCTTCAGCTCCCCATGTTTATGAATGACTGTGCGTGTGTGCTTCTGCTTTCCCTTTTGCTTTCTCTGCCTTTCCCTCCCTGTGGGCAAGGATTTCGCCGAGCAGCCACTCTCTAATATACTAAACCGGTAAATATAACCAAAAAACTGTTTTAAATTTTTGAATCCTCCGCTGCAAGGAGCGCCTGGCAATGTGTCAAGCATCCAAAAGGACCAGCAGACTACCAGTCTACACCGAAAAAATATTGTTATATGTCGAAACTGTAAAAATTGTTAAAGAAATCACTACTTCACCTGTTATGCTTAAATTAATAATAGTAGAGGTATACTACTAGCAATAAAACAGTAGAAAAAAATACAATTAAATGGGAACAAAATTTTAGCGAAGATCAATAAGTGCTCATATCTTTTTAACAATATTTTACCAACATACCTAATATTGTTCACCGTGCAGCAGAGCTCAAGCCATTTTCGGGTGGCTTTTAACTTTATTAAAATAGATGAAAGTGGGCAGAGCCGGCTGAGCTGGCTGGAGGAGCACTTTGCCGGAATTGTTAATCCAAAAAGTGAGAGGGGGATCGGGGTCTCGTGGAGATGGCGATGGCCAGTGCAACAAAAGATTTACAGCTTCCACAATGGGAACGAGCAAATGGTCGAGCAAATGTAGTACTGCAGTTGACATACAAATGAATCAATCGGAATTTGAGATTCCAATTCGGACCCAAAAAAGCGGGTCAAAATGCGGGGAGGGAACGGCCAAATTGAAAAGTTTCCCCAGGCAAAAACCGACTTCTTGGCCTGCTCCACTTTCAGCGTCTCGAAATTGAATTATTAATTCTGAAATAATGCTCGAATAAAAGTCGATAAGCCAAGAAGCGAAATGGCAGCTAAGCTACACGAAAAGGTTTCCGTGAAACACCGAAGACTCCGTTTTTTTTGCTGTGTCGAGGAGAAGGAGCCAAGCATCCTGGGCCAGGCGATACCTAAGAGCATGTCGATATTAGGCAAGATAAATTGAAAATGAATTGCGAAGTGGGGATAAAATGGCTAGGATGGATGGGGAGTCAGCCGAAAATTGCCGCATAGAAATAAACATCAGCCAACATTTAACGCAGGATATAGACCACGGCTACGGTTACGGTTGAGTTTGGGGGTCCAAGTAGAAGTTGAAGTCAAAGTCGTTGTCGATGTCGAAGGCATTAAGTCAGTGGAAGGCATCGGGTGGATTGAATGAAGCGGAAACGGAAAGCAAGCTAATGAATGAAGCACAACGAACCAAATGAATGGCCGGGTCCCCAGTTTGAGACTGGGTTTCTCGGGGTTCTAGGTTCGGGGTTTGGGCCACAGGACTACACGCTTCGCTGGATTCGCTGGATTCCCTGGAATGGTGGAATGGCTTGTTGCGGTTTGGCTGCTCTCATAAAACGACCTTCACAGCTTATACACAAATGAATATTTGTATTTTGGCAACGACACCAACAACGAGTCGAAGACAATGGCAATTTTCGCCTTAGCCGTTGGGAAAGCCTACACTGCTACAAAGAAGGTAATGAAGTAATCTTAAAATCTCTAGATTCTTTTAAACTTTTAAAAAAGTGTTAAAGTGCTTTAAAAATGTTGGTATATTTTTTCATATATCGTAGCCTACTTTTGGGCACCTTCTCCACTATTTTTTCAAATATCCAACTTATCTAGAAATTTGCTATGTAGGCCACTATGATTTTCTCCAGGTGTATAGAACCAGGAGGACGGGGGCTTTTGGAGATGCTGGGGCCGGCACACAATTGCCACGTTTTCCGGCTTTGTGCGGGTTTGTATTTGAATGGACCGAGCCATCACCAGCTACCATCGAGCATCTACCATTGAGCATCGCCTACCCACGTCACACTTCAGATAAGAGCCTTTGCATATTAGCCCCGCTTTTGGGGCCGAAACGAAACGAGACGAGACCAGTTGCCAGTTGCCAGTTAGGATACCCGACAGGATATCTGGCAGGATATCGTTCATTAGAGCACTAGAAGTTGGCTGCTGGCAGGCAAGGCAAATGAACTGTTACCGTTCTGCCATCAGGATGGCCAAATCATTTGTTTAACAACGCCGCCCCCCCAATTGAAAAGTGGTCCAGAGATCAAACACAAATCACTCGCTGAGTAATCGCCGCGACAGTAATGAAAATGACTTCCATTCCGTTCCACTCAGACCTCGACCTCAGGAAAGTTTTACACTTAACTTTTCGGTTGTAAGTTTGTTGTGGTTGCTGAACCAAACTTATAGCCCCAAACCCCTCTTCCGATTTTCCCTTTCTACATAGAACAAATAACGGGGCCCGGGCAATTTTTTGATTTTTGGCTTCTGATTTTGTATGATTTTGTCCTTTGTGATGATGTGGGGGGAGGGGGAGTAGGGTGGCCCCAATGCAAATAAATTTCATTGGACTTCTCTGCGTAGGCCCAATTAAATTTTCAGCTGGGCCCGGAAAATAGAGAGAAAGTTTCACCAGAGCAACTTTTGTGTAATGAAAACAAATTATGCTTAATAGAAAGTTGCTGGATTGGAAATGGTTTAGGCTTTAGGTTTAGGTTAGCTCACAATGAGGGATTGTTAAGGATTATAAAATTCAGATGAAACCACACACAAGAAAAGAGGATCAAAATCATTTAAATATTATAATGAATTCTAAAACAAAATGAGACCGCGAATTCTTTAGAACAAGATAAACTATTATTAAATCCATAGATTTATTAATGAATAAAAAAAACGCGAATTCTTTAGAAAGTTATTAACGAAAATATCATTTTAATTTTAAATAATTTCATTTTGAAATTTTCAATACATATTAAAGGAACATTTTCTAATTTAAGAGCTTCCTTTTGGTGTCTTGAGAAAATTGCAATTTCCCCAAAGCCCGCTCCCCCTCCCTTATCAAAAGATCGGTGGTGGTGGGACATTTGCCTTTATTGACTCCATATTTCTTTATTTTGCGACTGCGTTGCACTTTACGGCTGCCGGCGGGCAGAACGGACGGGTTTTATACGATTTTCTTGTCATTCGGCCTGGTTTATGTCCTTCTCTCGCATGCATGCGAGTATATTCCCATTTCCCGCCCGTACGTGTGTTTGCTTTATACGGGAAAAGGGGGTGGAGATGGGGGGAAACACAATCATGCATATTTCCCAGGCCTCCAATGTACATATTTTGGTCGAGTTTACGCACTTTATTAACATATACTCAGGCCAAAAGGACGATTCCGAGTCGGATGCCAAGGATGTGGCACATAAAAAATGAATCTGCTGGTCGTGCGTTGCGTCGGAATTTAATATAAAAGCACAATGATAATATTATAAAATGCTTAAACAGAATATTGAAATGAGCTCAAGGAAACGATTCACTTTATTGCGAATTTCCCCGGCTTACGAGAAGCGAGAGGGTTGGCATTCAATCATATATATGTACATGTACAATTGACTTATGAAGGTCAGCTGCAGAGACAAAGAACCCCACTCAACTGAGACATATTAAACCAACTCATCAGATAAAAAGGCTTAAAGAGATTCGAGATACTAGCTGGACTTTAATTAACTGCAGAAGGAAATAAATTCTGCAGTTTAATTAAAATTTTCTGGGGAATTTCCGAAGATCAAATGCACAAAGCAAACAAACCTTTGGGTAAACAAGAAATAACTGGACTGGATGGACTGGAGGATGGCATCGATGATATTTCTGCCGAGCACAGAGGGCCACGCAGAGTGTCAATAACAATTTACACTTGAGACGATATCTCAATATTGTTGCACGCCAGCGACAGCAGGACAACAAAAGCAATCAAGGGATTTCGAGAGCGCAACAGGACAAAACGGGACAACGGGAAAACAGGACACAATGCCGCTGAAGGATGTGATTGGAGGGGGGGCTCACTAGTTTGTTTATTTAGCCGGCATCACGCAGCAGCAGCAACCCCCAAGTGACACCAGGAACCAGAACCACGGAGCCATCTGTCGCCGGCCAGTCAGCGCTCCATGTCCACTTCCCGGATCCCATTCTCATTCTCAAGAAAGGCCTCGAAATCGAGGTAAACAACACCAGGAGCAACATGACCCTGGAACATGGCAACAGCCATCAAACAGCAGAGACTAGCCGTAGTCTAAGCGAGCTTAACACTCAAAACTAAAAAAATAATGAAAATACTACATTGGAAACTTTCAAATGGGTAATATAAAGTGGGGAAATAAAAGTATATGAGATTTTAAACAAATTCTCTTATTGAAATGGTTAAGTTATGCGAGGTTTTTAAAATCACTTATAAATGTGTCTAAGAGTATGCAACAATATTTTCAATATTTTACAGTCAGTCAGATTCACCAAAATGGCCCCTGAAAAATGCAGTTCTGGGTCACCTTTTAAATTTTATAATTTCTTTCTTAAAAGCTATATTTTTTCTGAGGTTTTTATAGATTTAAATTCACTTTTTTAAAGAACTAAAGCACACAAATTTAGGGGGAAACGACTTTGAAATCAGTATCCCATAAACCAATTCATGGAAAAGTTTATAAATGCAGCTCTAGGTCACTCATTTTATTTCTTAACCCTTTTCTTAAGTTTAATCTTTCTGTCAGCTTCCCAAATCAAATACTTAGCCTCCTAATCTATTTTATATTTGAACTAATCATTAGTGTGTGGCCAAAACAGCACCTCAGTATAAAGTTTTTCATTTCAGCTGCAATGATTGCACTGAAAAAGCAAAGTCAACTTTAAAGGCAAGTCAAATAGAACTCCAAAAGACAGTACGACTAGATTTCAGTTCTCAAGGGTCGGAACACGCCCCATATGAACTTGACTCGAACAAATAGCGCGTTTCGCTGGGGGATAAGGATAAGGATGATTGTTGATTGTAAGTCCTGCTCAATGAGCAGGGCTCATTCGCTGGGCAAACACGATTCCTGCTTCAACGTTCCTGCTAAGCTTTAAGTGGACATACATTCAGCCAAAATAAACACGCCTTGAGTTGGAGTGCTATACAGTGGGTCTGGGTCTCGGGGAGATTGAGATTGAGATTGAGCCATCCATCTGGTCATCATCTCGGGGGCCAAATGGAGCATCCTCTCGAGGATCCCTTGCTGTCCAGCTCCTTGGGTATTTATGCCAATTAGCTCTTGTAAATGCTAATTAGCTGGCGGAGCAAGAGTCACAGTCGCAGGACGAGGAGGACAGCTGATAAATTAGCCATGAATATTCAGCGGCCACGCGCAACGTTATTTTCCGCAAAATTAAATTATACATTTTTAAGTTGGCCCAGCTCGGACCAAAAAGAACGAAAGCCGAAAGGCCTGGCCTCTTCAGAATTCAATCTACACTGGCGAAAAAGAAGGCATTTTAAGCTGTATCATAACAATGAGCTACAGAAATCGAAACCAAAAGTATGCAAAAATGTATTTTACTGTTTAGTAGTTTTAGGCAGTCTCAAAATCCCAGTGATTTTTAGTGTCATATCTTAATATGAAAATACTTAACCAATAGTTTCCTTTGGGATAATATTGCTTTTATGAGATTTCTGTGACACCTTTAATTATATATGATGTTAAACCTTCATCTTTGTATTTTTTTCACCCAGTGTAAGCACAGCCCCATCATAATTATCCACTCGAATATTTACCCCGTCGTCTTTGCTCCCGATTATGATGGCTCGCCTCAGGCCGAGTTGGCCAAGCCTTTGGCGAAATCATTGACGACGAGTACACTTCCTGGGGTCAGAAGTTGCTATATAGCCAAGCTGCAATGTTCCGGCAAATGTATTGCGCAAAACGGCGTGGAATTGCCTTTAAAAACGCATCAAATTATGCCGGGATGGAGGAGCCCCTTCAAATTAGTGCACACAAAGTCCTGGCAAATGGAGAATGGAAAGTGGGCTGGGTAGTTGGCTACTTGGCGTATTTACCAGGCGCTTAACCGACTTTCCCTGGTTGGTGGGAAAAATATATTGGCAGTGCGAATGGCTGGCTGACTCTCTGCGCTGGCAAAAGTGCTCCACAATGGCACTCGTTCAGACAATGTTAAATGCGCGCTCGTTGCGAGCTGTCTGTCAACTTGGCTCAAGTGGTTCCCGGTTCCCAGTTCCCAATCCCTGGCCAATAGCTAGCTACTCCTCCTCCTCCTCCTCTTGGCCACTCGATCGATTCCCGCCTCTGACAGCGGCACAATGCGGATGCGGATGCGGATGAGGAAGCGGAGTGCACTTGTCGCCATCATTGACATCAATGCATCGCAGCTGGCTTTTTAGCTGTCGCTGCTCCTACCAAATGAGGAGAAATGAGGGCTGAAGGGGGGACGAAGGGACGCAGGACGAAAGGACCAAGTGGGTGGTGTTGGCCAAACACTTTGGCATAATTTCCAGCGAATAACTAATGGGCGTGGCCCGCGCATCGATAGCCTCCTCATCCAGCACACAGTTCCAAAAAAACGTAGGCGATGTCAAAACCAGAAGGATATTTTGGAATTTTAAATTTTGTGTTTTTGAATGTAACGTTATATAAAATAAAGACAACTGTAGCTTAACCCTAGTTAACTTAGGTTTAATTAAGAACAAAAAATAAGTATTTGATAAATCTAATAAATAACTATTAAATAAATCATGCTTAATTTTCAGTTCACAATCATCTCCGCTTATATTGTTATTTTTTTATGGTACATCCAAACGTTGTCCTTGATGTTAATTGGTATGGAATTTAAAGGCTCCCATTGTCCTCACCAAATTGTATTTAGATTTTTAGGGATATCAGAGTGTGGCGGTTTTTCTACCAATAGGAATAAAAAAAAAAATTTTTTAAATAATGTTTATTCTGAAAATGAAAAAATATATATATTTTTGTAAATTAAAGTAAACCGAGTGAAAATTTTTTCTTGGAGAAATTAATTTTCTGTCTCTCTAATTGAGGCCCTTAAATGAAGTTTTCGATTGAAATGGCCCACAGTATAAATATTTAATATTCTGATATATATAATTTGTAAATTTTTTATTTGAAATCCAAATGTCGACCCTGAAAATTGGTATGGATACTTTAATGTTCCCATTTCTCTGATATTTTAATTCAAATGAGAAAATACTTAATTTGAAATTTTCAAATCAATAAAGACTCTTAGACCTTAAAATTTAATATTTTGATTACGAATCCTCAGATATCCGAATTACCTGTCATTCAGTTGCCACAATTTTTTGTAACATGCGATCCATCAATTTTGATTGATTTATTGACTTTTTTCAAACACATTTTGTATGTCATATTTTGATTTTTGTAAAGATTTTTGTTGAAAAAGATGTTTGTGAGCTTCGATTTACAAGAGCCTTTGTATTGAAGACAACCCTTATATTTCAATTTCATCTTCTTGGGCTACAAATAATATTTCATATTAAAGCATTATGGGTATTTTCGGCCGAAACAAAAGAAGATACAAAATTACCCCCGTTGAGTACACTTTAATTCGAAAATAATTTCCCCAACTTACACATATCCCCACTTTCAGTGCGAAATCCTCGTATTTTTCTCTCTGCAGGTGGCAGTCATGCCGTGTCATATTGAAAGCAGCTTTTACTGTCCGAACAGCAGGCTCAGAAAAAAAATAAAAACCCTTTATGCAATCTGCATACAGGCGAACAGATTTCTTTGTGCGAGAATTGATTGCATATTACGTATACGTAATGCCGCAAAAGCGCCATTTCTGCCATTTTCTGCCGCCACACGCACAGCACAGCCTCATCAATAACTAAAGCCGACAGCCTCGCCTTCCATTCCAAATGAAGGTGAAAAGTGGGTGGTGGGATGGTTGAGGGGCGTGGCAGCCACGTTGTTAGCACGCTCGACTGATATTATTTTTTGCTCCTTTATGAATTATTCGCAAACGCATTGATTCGCTCAGGGGGAAATTCCCAAGCCAAACGAAAGGAAGGCGTCTTGCTGTGAAATTTTCATTTGGGTTTTATTTACGTTCAATCAAGTTTTCGCGAAATTAGTTAAGTTTAGCGTGAATTTTATTATGCCAGGTAGAAAATCGAGCCAACTTCTTAATTAAAAGATTGGCCCACTGATTGGGTGTTTGGCCAAGGTGTTTGCAAGGTAAATGTATATTCAATTGGTTAAATGCATTCGAGTGCCATTGTCTGCGGCGATAATTGCCAGAGTTGTCGGGGGAATCCGGATGAACTGGTGACCCCGACACAACCGCCACCAGCCTGGCCATAAATCTCATTTCATTTTTGCCCAGCCAGCGCAAATAAATCCACAGATATGAGCCGAATGACCCTAACTGACCATTCGACATTGCACTCTGAACGAATTTATTTACGGCAGTTGTTATTTTTACGAGAGTCTCTGCACAAAATGTTGCATAGAGCTCAACCACACACAAACTAATGCCATTTCCGAATGTAATTCTGAGGCACAGGGCTCTGGAATCTCCATTTAAATCAATGTTGATGCTTGCCTTTGAGGCCATTTAATTGCGGAAGGTGAAATACTCGGTTCATAAAGGGGAGAAAGCGCTGGAGCGAAGGAATTTTGTTCATTGAGCAGCCTGGGCAATTTAAGGACTTAAATTCCATAACTCGAATACCCACCGATGCTTTAAATTTGCTTTTAATTAAATTTCATTCCAGTTTAAGTTAAAGTGCCAATAACTATGGGTTTCAAAAAGTGAATTTCCCTGTGCAGGTCAATTTTGTTATCAGAAAAAATGTGTATAACTAACAGTAACAGTAATTGTATAAAGAAAACCATATACAAAATGTAAAAATTGCAAAATAATTTATTAATTATCTTTTATGTATCTACTTATTATATTTCCAGTATTTCCCATTTGACTTCAAAACGTGACTTCAATGGACATTTTTGACAGGTTAGTTTACCTTCCGTCTTTCAAAAGCTTTTGATCTTCAGCTGGTTGAAATTGAACTTGCTCATGTAGGTGGGACCAAGTTTGGGTCTGGGCAATCGGCAGGGTCCCCGTTTGCTGTAAAGATGACAAGATTATGGATCAAAATATAGGTTTTCTCGATTCAAACTCACCAAGCGCTATGAAATTGGCTCAAGCTCTCATTAGCTTCGCGCAGGTTTTGCGCTTCCTTACTTGAGATTGTGTTGGTCCTGTGACAATGGCAGTGATCATGAAGCAAGGACCTCAGCTGGGTGTTGGCATCATGATGACCACCTTGTCTTAAAAGCTCGGCCAACATCTTGGCCAGCAGCTGCTCCAGAACCTGTTCGGGATTGGGTCGATTGGCCAAATGGGGATTCACATAGTGCATCACCTGGTGGACGGTTCTTTCGTAATCCACCGGAAGTCCTGTATGACGATCCATGCGAAATAGCTTAGGAATCCGCGTTTTTTGCTTGGGCTTCGTCTGAACCACAGTCCTTCGCCAAATCCTTTGGCTGGGTGGCACAGAGGATAGCTTTGCCGTAATAGGTCTGTTGGCCGATTGGAACCGGGTCTTCAAGAAACACTGCTGCTGCGGATCCGTTTTGGGCTTTTTCTTAGCCAAGCTCTTCTTTTTGGCCATCGATTTGACACGAACTGGCTTTGTCGAAAGCATTATAGATTTTTGTATCAACGGAACAATTTTGTTTGGCTCTAAACGTTTGCTTCTAAGTATCTATGTAGGTATAGAGAAAGTCTACACAAAGCCATCTGTTTGTTTAGACAATTAAAATAATATTTGGAATGGGCTGTAATAAAATTATAAAAATCAAAGATATCACAAGGGATTTTAAATCACTTATAAAGGTGTCCAAAAGTATGCAGTGAAAAATGAACCAATCCATTAAACTTGCGGCTTAAACATAAATTGTTGCATACTTTTAGACAGCTTTTTAAGTGATTTCTTTCTTTTGAAGGAATAAACTAATAATTTTTTCGAATAAAATATTTTTAATTAAGGTTTCTCTCTGTGTTTCTATATCTGCATGTTTCTGACTGTATGCAATATTTATTGGAAGGACCTGCCGCTTTGGGCAGATGCAAATACTATTTAACTGAGAACATGATTACAATTGCCGTGCCAGATTTATGATTTCATTGCCCACACACACGGCACACGGCTGTTGCAGACTTGTTTCAGACACAAGTTGTGAGCTGATGTGGCCACAGCCCAACTTAACTTTTGAAACAATGTCAAACGCAATAAACGTGCGAGTGTGTGTGGAGTGTTAAACCGCATTGTTTAAAACGCAGCGCCGGCGAACAATGTAAATCGTACATGCGAGAGTTGCACAGGGATATAACATATAGTACATAAGTGCGCAGATATACGTATAAATTATACGAGATACGGGCACCCACCCACACGTACAATAACAAATAGTGGCACACACTCAGCTGGATTGCAAAAGACGCAGCAGAAATAGAACAAAAGCAATATAATTAATCATCGAAGAGCAGGCCAAGCAGAAACAGCATGCTGTTAAAGCAACAGCAGAGCAGAGCAGCGGGAGCTGCAAGCAAAAGCAGAAACAGAAACAGCATCCCGGCATCAGGATCACATCTAGAATTAGAGCCCTCCCTCGTGGCAAGCCTCGAAAACGACATTTGCGGAGCAAATATTGTTGCAACATTGCTAACAACATAATTCACATTAACGGCTTGGAAGTCGCGTGTGGAATGCTCTATTGCACATATATTTTGAATTGGTAAGTATATTATTAATTATATTACCAACCCACTTGTATATAAACTCAGAAAGTTATTAATGATGGTCCTTCGATCCCGATGATTATTAAAACCATCACTTGTTGCTCAAACAAATACGTAACTACAAATACTAAAAATACCTTTGATATAAACAGTTAAAAATATAATGACTACCATGTGTTCATAAATTCAAAAAGATATTAGTAATGAATCATTACTAATGATCCTTCGAGCCGAATGATTTTTAAAATCTATCTTGCTTTGTTTTAGCATGTAATTAAGGTTTAATTATTAAAATTGAAACCAAGAATGCGGGCACATTTTTATACATTTACATTTGTTTAGTGATGAAAACCTGAGAATTTGTTACCACAACGTAGTGTTAACAAGAATTTCATTAGGTAAATAAATTTCGTAAGTCCTCAGCGTCAACAAATCGATATGGCAAGCCCCGAAAACAAATCCAAAATGAAGAGTACTAATGACACACACTTGTTTTTGGCACGAGGGCGTGGCCCAGAAAGGGCGTGGCACTCGGCAGCGTAGTGTATATGTTGCAGCTAGATGCATTGCTGATACAATTGATGCAACTGTGCAACACAGTGTGTGCAATCAATTATGCTGGATGGGTTATGTAGCCACCGATGCCAGAAGCTCACCCACAATGATGCAGTGTGTGCAGCTGTCAGGAGTCGGAAGCCCATCATCGATGGCAGGCTATATGGACTATATAGATCAAATTCCATTCGATTCGCAGCACTCAGGGTCTTATCCCGGGCTAAGTACAATTAGGGGGGTGAAATTGAAAAGCATTAATGTCGTTTTCTATAACAAAACGTCAAATTTGATTTTTTATTTAAAGCCACGCAAGCAGACAAAGCCAAGAAAATGACTTCACACCTTCATCGCCCCCTTGCAAAACTCTGGCGAAGAGAAAGAAATGGATCAAATATAGATTTATGTGTTTCATGTCAAAATAAATGGATTTTACATGTTGCCACAAAGCGTTCGCCCGTTCGCCGACTGGGAATCCTTGCGTCACAGGACGTGAGGGCGACAACAACAATGAAAATATAACGTGGCATTAAAATGTCATTTCATACTCATACAAACAAGCTCATATAACGCTCCCTTTTGTCGGGGGTAGCGAAATATTAAGTTAATATGTTTGATCTGGGGGTGGGTGGTTCTGTGTATGTGGAACTCCTTCTTTGATCCCTTGAAATTTAGCAAAGTGCAGACAGGATATTGGCAGCTGCTTGCAGCCACACAGGATATTAAAGCCATAAAGATGAAATATTTTCAGCGCTTAGCAATCAGGTGAGATCCCGAATCCGTAGCTAGACAAATTCCGCCGAACAATGGGGATTATTCAAATTATTTCCCACTTCTCGAATCTGACAGCCCGTCACAGTCACACAGTCAGTCACCTCGCAGTCTCCTCGAAAACCTGGCACGTCTATTTGTGTTTGCTCTCCCGATTCCCATTGCCTACTTTCCTCCTCCATATCGCCACCCACTCCAGTGTGACACATGATGCCATGTCATATAATTTATCAGCGCATTTTTGGCATTCAACTCGCGTCCTGACATTGCCCTGAAAGGCCAACAAAAAATTTCTGCTCTCTCTGCCCTGCAGTGCCACCAAGTGGCACATGGCCTGCCCCAACTCAGTCAAAACGTCGCAAACCATACATGGGAAAATGCACAGGAAGTTAAGAGGGGGTTGCTTTTAAACAACACCATTCTAATATCTAAAAAATATGATGTTATCCATATTATTTAATAATTATTTTTATTAATTTGGTACAAGGTCCTTCGAGCCGGATTATTGAGAAATTTGATTGAAACATTCAGCTCTAGCATTTTATGGCCTTGCGAGCCATAGCATTAAACTATATTTCAATATTTTTATTACAGTTATTTATTGAATTTATTTATTTATGGTCCTTCGAGCCGGATTATGTGAAATTTTTACTGAAACTTATCCATTTTTATCTCCATTATTAAAGGATCTTTAAAGTACAATTTTTGAAAATGCATTACCCCCATTTCTCTCAGTGCCTTGCCAGCTCCCTTGAGCTTTGTTTTCATTTCTCCTCTTTTCTTTTCCTTTCTTTCCTTTCCTGCTTTTCATTTTGATAAATATGTGGAGAGCAGAAATCTATCATTTCGCGTGTCGCATAAATAAATACATCAAGAGGCAGCAGCAACACCCACCCACCCACACACGCAACACCCTTCCTTTTGGGTTCAGAGGGCACACAGCACACAAACTGTTAATCAACGGCAAATGGGGAATCCCCTTCCCTTCGTTCTTTGCTGTTGTTGTTGTTGTTGCTTTGGCTGTTGTGCTGGGGAGTTGGCAATTTGTTTAGTCGTTAAACTTTTTTAGCGTTTCGTTATTTAATGCAAATTGATGATAACGGGCAACGCGCTAATGAGTATACGAGTATGTACACCGGATGGGAGGGGGCATTCGACTCATAACCCATTCTTTTGGGAAGACCCTAAATAGAATGTACCAATTTACCAGCACAAGCGCAGCATAAATATCGAAAATCCTCATACTCGTTGGCTGGTATACAAATTTAATGAATGTTCCCGTTTTCAGTGGCCCATAAATAATCAACGAGCGTTCTAGGAACTGTCGACACTGCGCGAAAAAGTGGGAAAAAATATATTTAATTAATTTTCTGGGAATTTTCATGGGAAACTCATCCCTTGATTTTCTCTCGGTGTTCTTAAAGCCATAAATAACACACACAATTGGCGCATTTGTGGTTGTTGTTTCGCCTTTTCGGGTGCGACACCTTTTATGTGTCCGGGGAGCCTCAGTTTGTTAAATGAAATTCGTTAAAAGTCCTGCCAAAGGAGTGGAAAAAGGCGCCCGAAACGAACAGCCAGCTGCTGGCATTTGCCAAGAGCACTTTTCCTGCGTTTTCGGCTGGCTTTCGGTTACGTGTGCAGTCAATTCCACTCGGCTGCCCATTGAAAAGTTTTGCACTTCGCTGCACAAAGGACATGGAGGCGAACGGCAAAACCTTCGGAGGACGGAGGGCAGCAACAACATCAAGGCCACCGAAACGGGTTGCGAGTGGGTGGGGGTCTTAATCGTAATACCTCCCACTGCTGCGGGGTGAACAACTAAACACTAGACATCATAATACAACTTTGACACAACCTCCTCCTCCTCCTCGAGCGATAATAATTTATGTGCCATACTAAAAACATTGTTGCATAACTTCATTTCCATTTCCGGACTTCTTTCCCGAAAAACTTTGGCGCTTATTGAACTCCCATGAAAATGCGTCACTGCGAAAAAACACAAAGGGAAAATATGCATACACAGAAAAAAAAACATATCGATTATCGATTTCCCTCTCCAAAGATTCAAAAATATCGAAAAAGATAGATTAAGAAGTTTTAACTTCCGATTTTCGACCATGTTTTTATTTTTCCTTACATTTTCGATTATATTTTTAAGGAATTTCATAATCTTTTGGTTTTTTATCGGTGCAGCGAACGGAATCACCATGCGTGGAGCAACTTTGTTGTGTCCTACAATATCTCGGAAAAGCTGAGGGACCGAATACTCAAGCGGGAGGGCCAGTCCATTTCCTTGACTACCGAAAACACTCGATAGCCAAGACCACGGCCATTACAACAGCCGATGATGTGGTGGGGAGGCACTCAATTGGTTGGGATGGGCTGGGGAAGCTGGGATGTTGGGAAACTGGGAAGCAGATGACCACCGTTCGGCGGTGATATGACCGCAAAACCAATACGAGTGCCAGGACGATTCGATTTAATGGAAAATCGACCGCAGAAACAGCAACAACTTAAGCGATTCAGAAATTGCAGCCCCGAATCCCCTGATCCCCCGATCCCCGCCGCCTTTCCACATCTGACACACTTTTGGGACACTTACATACACACTTAACCGAGAATCTGGCCTCACGGGCCACGCAATTAGGGGGCTTAACCACTGGCCGACGGGCCTTGAACGGCGCTATATGCCATGCTATATGCTATCTGCTATCTGCAGCTGAAGTATGTGGGCGCCCATCGACGATATATTGAAATTTGAAAGCATTAAGCGAACGGCGGACCGGCGAAAACCAAAGCGAACCGCGTCGCAATTACAGCGGAATCGGTATTGGTATGCAATGCGAGGGCAGAGCAACGGATTTTAAACTTATATCAATACCAAAATCCTTAAAATATTTACAATCTTTAAGATAGATTCTTAGAGAAGAAGACTATAAACTTTTAGAGGCATTCCAGCTTAAAATCGAATAGTTCTGGGACGAGTTATGAGCTTTTGAAGTGTAGTTTTGGGTCACTTTAAGCAAAGCAGTGAAAATTAAAATAAAAACATGTGCATTTGAAGGCAGAATATTACAAAATGACTTAAAAACATTTTTTCCAACATTCCACTTTTATATAAGAATACTTTTAGTCAAGATATATGCACCAGCAGTGCAGCTTTGGGTCACCTTTTTATGAGAAACAATTTTTCAACACCATTTTAATAGATGATTTTCAAAGAATTTAATACTAAACTTATACAGAAAAGTCTGTTGAAATAATGGGATTATCTCAAGTCAGTTTTAAGTTCTAGGAGTGTAGTTTTTCCTATCCACCCTCGCCATTAAATGCCGTTAGCTAGGCAGCTGTAATAAAGCCAGAGAAAACAAAACCGGATGATGGTAGGTCAGGAATGGCGGTGGAACTGGGATTGGGATTGGAACCTACTGTAGTGGGCTTGTCGCCGATGCCATCGAAAACAGAAGTTCTGCGATTAAGCCAAACGAAAAGAGCACAAACACAGAAGTCCTCTACGAGTGGTTGGTCTCCACTCGTCTTTGCTTTGCTGCTTTGCTGCTCGGCGACTCCAGTTGCTATTCCTATTGCGATTGCGATTCCTGCAAACCAATTCAAGTGTTCCGTGAAATGAGTCGAAAATTGACATTCGATTTGCAAGACCATTGCACATAGCACTGGGCTGTCGCCAGTCTGGAACCGCGAATCGCGAGGGTGGGCGTTTTCGGACCCAGTGTGTGGGCGTGGTCGTGCAACGATTAAAGCACCGTTTTTTGCGGTTTGGATCCGGCACGAACCACGAACGAACGAACACAGAACAGAGCCTTAAAGAGCCTTAAAGTCAGCAGAGCAGCTGGAAAGTATGCAATTAATTTTGCAATTGCATGTGAAGTGCACATAAAACGATGGCATTCGAATTCGCAGTAACATTCCATATGCACATGGGGGAACAATTAAGCACCTGACCAGAGGCCCAGTTCTCAGTTCCACGAAACCGGCCTAAGTACACGGAAAATAAATGTTTAAGCTGATCAATTTAATGATTTTTCACATCAGTATGTTCTATCAAACTCTGGAAGCTTAAAATCTGCAAAAAAAAAAGGTGTAAACAAGAATGCAAGTATCGTCCTACTTTTATACACTTTTTTGGCCGTTTTCAAACCTCTAGAAATATAGATTACTCACTTGGTGATTGAATTGCTGGTAACCTAACTTTTCGGAATTTGATTGGACACAAAAAAAACGTAGCAAGCTTTTAGATACAATTTTCGCAGATTTCAAATCTTTTCTTATATTAGGGGTAAAAACTCCAATATACCTGTTTTTTTGCTGTCTGTATTCAATCGATAT
Source organism: Drosophila lutescens (assembly GCA_037075285.1). Classification (NCBI taxonomy): domain Eukaryota; kingdom Metazoa; phylum Arthropoda; class Insecta; order Diptera; family Drosophilidae; genus Drosophila; species Drosophila lutescens. Next base: position 1,010,254 of record JBAMCF010000408.1, on the reverse strand, counting down.
ACCATGGAGCAGGCTAATCACCTTGCACTTGCCGTCGAGCTCTCGTCTTCTCATTTGCATGGAAAACGGGAGAGCTGCTCTGCATTCGTCACTACTCAAATTAAATTCGAGGTGAATCATTGATACGGATCAAAGCAACTGCTACGGCGGCTGCAATGAAGTGAATTGTTCCTGGGCCTGTGTCTAAGTTGGCTTAAATACCAAAATGCTAAATGCTGGCAATTAAACTGCGCCCCAAACTGCAGGACTGCCTCGTTACGGGCCACAATTATTCAGATCTGCAGATTCCCCTGGATTCTCTGGTTCTCTGGCCGCCTAATGAGACTGCCGCAATGCTGCTGAGTCTGCTGTCGCCCGGCGCAGCTCATTAAATATTTAATTGCGAAATTAAAAGAATATGCCAGCGCAGCAGAAATGCGACTCGACTCGACTCTTGTCACCCCAAATGTGCAGTTGCAGCTAAAAGTCACAGAGACAACAGCAATTATTATCACAAATGCTTATTAAAATTGCTTTTACAAGTTGTTAATTTCATAATACCGGTTTTTATTGTACGAAGGAATGGAATGCCAGGGGCATTTGGAGAAGGAACTTTATTGGCGCCAAAGTTTACCAGCTCATGCAAAATTTCTACAAGCCACACAGAAAAAAAAAATGTTAGTATTTATTCATTATTAAAATGAAATGGATAATGTAAATATTAAGTAGACCAGCTTATGCAACAAAAAATGTTATTATTTATTCATAATTAAATAAAATGGATTGTTTAGATATCCGCGCTTTATAAAATACAATTTATAAAAAGAATGTTAGAGTGTTAAATATTAGTTCCTCTTGTTCTGAAGAATTCGCGGTATAGTAGTAAGGGAAAAAAATTACCCGCATGTTCTAAAGAATTCGCGTTTGATTTTGTTTAAAAAGAGACAAGTCAAGAATAAAATTGCATTATAATATCAAATCAATAATTATCTTATTTTCTTTGTGTGTGCAAATTCCCACGACCTCAGGCCTCATCCTCATCCTTGACCTCGTCGAGAGGCTCCTAGACCTGTGTAATACACTCATCCAAGTCCAGGTCCTTATTGATCGCTTGCGGTTGTGCACAATTTAGATCAAGGATACCGATAGGGCTTCGTGTTTATGCCAAAACCGTTTTGTCAATGCTGAAAACATTTATGCCAATTTGCGTTTTGGCGAGCTGACAACTCGACGGCGACGACGACGCGACATCGGAAAAGTCGATAGCGAAAGTGGAAAAATTACGCGGCTGAGGAGGCAAAGTCTTTCGGCTCTTTTGCGCCACGTCGTCATCGTCGTCGTCGTTGTCGTAACGGCAAAATTACAAAATTAAATTATTTTCAGGCGAATTTATCAACATGAAGGCAGGAGCAGAGGCTCCCGGAACGCAGCTCCCGGAAATTGCTAAATATCTTTGTTACCAATTGAGTTTTTTTTTCTTGCCTCCTCGTAAAGGAAGCAGCCCCTTTGCACTGTTATGATTCCAATATTAATGACATAATTATGCAATAAAATACCGGGCCTATCGCTGTTGATTTCGATCTGATGTTTGGGCAGGCACTCCGGTTTCCGGTACACGGTTTGGTTTCCCGAAAATTCAAGATTAAATTTCAAACGTCAAAATCGAATTAATGGCAAAGTGCCAGAATAGAACAACAAACATTTAATTATTTTCACAAAAAATAATATTTAATGTGAAGCTTAAAGGTGTAAAATTAAAGCAAAAATATAGGTAATATACTAATTCAATTTTAAATTTATTAAAAATTGGTATATCTTTATGTTTTTTCCCATAAACCATTAAAAAAATTAAATAATTTTTCATTGCATACCTTTAGACACCTTTATGAGTGATTTAAAACCCCAAATTTTTTTAAAGTCTGAGGTACTTTACTTTCTCTCCGCCTTATTTGAAATTCGATACTATAAGCCGCGAAGATGTGGTATCCTGAAATTGAGGCCCTAATCCAGGTCCAGCTGTCCGCTGCCAACGGCGTCGGCGGCATTAAATCAGAAACTTTGCGTATTAGATCAGGCAAAACTCACAGAACAACAACCACATACGTTGCTCATCAGAAGGTGGCTCGAACTATACCAATTTATTTGCCACACTGATTGGCGTATTGTGCTCACTCCGGCCGCACACTTCCTTTCGGTCTCTCACGTTCCGAGTTTCCAGCTTCCTCATCCTCCTGCGCCCGAGTTAAGCTACAAACTAAGCCTCATTATACGACCTCCCATTTCCCGACCCATTCCCAGTCCCAATCGCAGTACCGGTAAGACATAGACAAGCTGCGCAACTGATTGCTAAATAGACAGGCAGCCAATACACATCGATAAGGCCGAGATAACGGACAGATTGTCTTTGGGCAACGGGGAATGGGAGCGGAATGGGTGGGCAATAGGGTATACGGTATGGTAACGAAGACGCTGCCTGATTAATTAGGGCATTAATTTTGCTAAATTACTCCAATACATTAGGGAGATCGAAGCCATTTGTCAAAATTAACCTGAGGACCAATGTAAATGAATTCGCCGTGCACCCGTAATGAAGTCCGGGGATATGCCAAAGATGCCCAAAGACGACCGATGCCGAACTGGGCGTATATTGCGGCAATGACAACGATTACGAAGGCGTATCAATGACTGATGAGGCTGCACGGCTGGATGCCGAGCACGTGGTCTGTCTCGACGACTTTCAATGGTCCGCCCCAGAGAGAGGGCATCAATCTCGACTCGTCCCCACTCCCCTTAATTCACTGCCCGCAACTCGGACTCGAACTCGGGACTCCTACTCATTTGCATAATTCAAAGCGCTGCATCCCAAGGCGTTTCCCGGTTCCTAGATCCTAAGAAATTGCTCAGTTACACCGGGAGAAGCTTAAGTTGCTAATTGGGTTGATAAAATGATCGGCAGCACTATCGATACTATCGATGGTTTTAAAATTATTGGAAACATTGATGGTTTAGGCAAATTATCGATAGTATCGCTCAGCTAAATAATTTAATTTTAAAAGTACTTTTTATATATTAGATGGAAACTAAGAAACGGTATTTTAAAAGTTTAGGATCAAAATGGCACTTTGTTTCACTTTAATCGCGGTGAAATTCAGATAGATTGTAGTGTTATGATTCAAGCATTTTCCAAACATTTTTTTTAAGATTTTGTAGTCTTTGTAATTGATTATTTTCTTTAACTTCCGATAGTATCGATAATATCGTTAGTGCCGACTATCGATAGCCAAAAATATCGGGGAAAGTCACAATCGATGTTTTCACAACCCTTCTAAGATAGGTCCTTCAAACCGTATCAATTAAATCAGGAATAGTGACTCTACTTAAGTCTTATCTATTTTTTCTGTAGTGTATCTCTTTCTCCCAGTTGGCCACTGCCTCAAATGTCAACGGCAGTCAAGATGCTCTGTTGTCTATCTGTCAGCTAGTCAGTCTGTCAGTCAGTCAGTGAGTCATTCAGCCATAGCCAGGGACCCAGCTTGTTTTCAATCCCGACGGATAAGTTAACAAAGCGCACAGACCACAGAGCCTTCTGCCGGGCACTCGGAACCCGGGGGACAGTGGAGACAGGGTAGAATGGTGGAGTAGTGGAGAGTGTTCAGCTGGGTTTGCGGAAGGCGCGCATTCTTCCAGCTTTGCGCTAAGCCACTTTTGTGTGGTCCACGGCGACGCACCGAAGATGTCGTCTCCGTCTATCCTCTCTTCAAAAACCCTGCTGCATTAATGGGCACGGGCGACATTTCCCACTTACGATTGCACAGGCATATTATGAAAAATGCACAATGTCCCATCAACACACGGAGCTTAGGAGTAGGATGAAAAGAAAAGAAAGGAAAGGGGAATCCCAACGACGACTGTAACGACGTCATCAGTGCTCGAAACGCCCCCGTAGTCATCAGCTTAAAGTTTCCTAGACGAAGACGGTGGAAGGATAAAGGACATAGGACTCACACAGAAAAAAAATTGTCTAAAGATCAGATTGATATGTGCAGGTTACTTAAATATTTTTTAAAAATCAACTTATTCATATTATTTTGATATGAATAAAGATCTTATATTACAATATTTGTTCAAACAATACTAGATTTGGTATTTTAAAATGACCCTATTTCATATCGAATTTTTGTTCTGTGCAGGACTCGCAGGTACGCTGCTTTACATTTTTATGCGAGTGTGTGTGGATTCCGGGTGCCAAAAGGGGGGCATTAATAATTGAAATATTCACTAACAGGAAGTTGAAGACGTTAATGGCGCCCAACGAGAGGGAAGGCCCCCTAGTACTATCTTCCCTCGCGCTTGATTGAGGTTTACTTTGCTGCTGCTACTGCTGCTTCTGATGCTTCCACTGATGCTTCTTCTGATGCTAATGCATAAACCATGCACAGACATCACATCGGTGAGTCGTCGGTGTGGTCCGGGTTTTTAGTCTCAGAGCTTCGCCTTCTGCTGCTGCTGCTGCTGTGGTCTAGGCAACTTATTTTTAGCTCATTACGGCCAAACGACTGCGACGGACAGGGAACGCCTCTCGAGAAGTCGGAGCCCGAGCCCTTGTCCTTTTGGAGCTGCTTCCTGTTTGACACCAACCAACCAACCTCCACCACTGCGGCATCATCTTGTGTTTTGAACTTGCCGTATTCCCAAAACGCTGGCATGCGTAATGAGCCGGGGCTCGGGTTGCTCGGGCTGCTCCTTCTTCGCTTTCTTCTTGTTTTGTAATTTCAAAATCATTTCGCCGCGCGCTCCAAAAAACAGCAATGCGTGTTGCACTGTTCAAAAAAATACAACGTTTTAGAAATACGGAAATTAATAATTTAAACAAAAATTTTAAAACCAATTTCAAAGGTTTTCTATTTCTCGATATTTAATTTGTGTTTTCCCTTCAAAACACCGATGTTATCTAATCGATATTGTCAAAATATCGGAAATATCGATAATTTTCAAAGCTCTAGTTCTCCCTGTGTATTTAACTTGGGGCTACCGTTGTGGTCCTGTTTCTCCCCGCTCCTTCGCCAGGACACCCTTGCTTCTGCTGGCGCTCCCAGCTTGCAGCTCCCCGTTCTGTTTCCGTTTTCTGTCCAGGGGCAAAGGCGTCGCTTGTTCCCGAATTCCCGTAGCAGTCATTTGCGTTTATTATCACAACGCGTTGACTCGCCCATTCCTCCAAGCCTCCAACCTCCGTCCTCCGGCTCCTCGGCACATCAACTTCAATATACCGACTCGAATCGGGCATAAAGTATAAGGTTATTCGATTTTTTGCATGCGCGGCTTTAAAGCAATCTGCTCTGGCTTTAATGTGCGCTCGAGTGGATGTGGATGTGGGGTTATCGGGTGTGGAAATGTGGAGCTGTGGAGAAATGCGGAAAGGAAGGATGCGCCTGGCGCAAACTGTAACCGCAAAACGCCAAAAGGAAATAAATGTGCGACTTTGCAATGAAACAAGCATTTATGGTGCCATAAAACAAACCAAGCACGAATATTTCTAACTCATCTTAAAACAAATACATACACTGTGTGTATCTGCGTGTGTTTGCTCTTATGTAAGAGCGGAGCATCCTCGTCCTTTTCGTCCTGCTCCTGCGTTTTAGTCCGCATGTGTTTGATTACATGGCCAAAATGTTGTGTGTGTTTTGTGTTTGACTACGGCCCTTGCAAACGGCAAAATAAGGCTGAGAACTGAGGACTGAGGACAACATGGACGAAGGACGAAGGCTGAAGGTTTCGGGGGTGAGACAAAGTCAAGCATAAACTTGCTCAGATAAAGTTTGATTAGTGCGACAGACTAAAGCCTATCTGCCAGCGCCGCGGTTAACAGATACCTCCGCCAAACGCGGTCGCCCGCTTTTCGCTCAGTGCACACAGATAGAGAAACAGCGGAATATTAACATTTTTTTTTAATTTTGGATGAGTTAATAATATCAGTAGGCTAAATAAGAAGAATTTTGTAATTAGTAGACTTTTGAAATCCCTTATAATATGTTGTCTAAAAATTGTTTTACTCTGTACTTGTTTTATATAATTTAAAAACCCTAGTGAGTTACTGTAAATTAATAAAGTTTAATTTAATTTTTTTTCTTAATATTTTATCTTACATTTTTATAAAATAAATAATTTTTTTCCAAATAAATTTTTTCTGTGTACGCAAATACGCACCAACATATGGACCAGCATTTAGACCTCGGCAAATTTGTGAAATTGTGATATAAAAAACCAGCCGAAGGCAGCGCGAAAAAAGGAGCTGCTGAACAGGATCTGAGCACACAAAAACCGCAAAATACAAAACGCAAAATTACTCCCACGGGACACGGGACCGGCGGGGGCGAAATGGAGGGGGCGTGGCCCCAACCAAATTACCGTCAGCTCGGTGGGAAATACTGAAATACCGAAAAGTACGAAATGACATGTCGCATTTTAAAGTTGCCTCAACGTCAACGTCAACTTCAGGCTTCAGGCTTCAAGCTCCTGTAAGGGAATAAAAAATAAAGAAAAAACCGACTGAAGATGGGTGGTTAAATTGTTTTAGAGTGCTTTGTTGGTTTTTTGGCTGCCTCGTGCCGCTGCTGCTGTTCTTTTGCGGTGTAATTTGAATATGCGCGCCTTAATGTGAAAGCATTTGCATGCTGGATGCCACCACTCACTCTTCACTTTCCTCTGACCACGAGACACATTTACGGGTAAACAGTGTTAATGAAGTCGCATTAATTTGAGTGCGTTACACAGGACAACGCGGAAGGACACGGCAGCACGGAAGGAACGCAACAAAGCCGTCACAGATGAAGCACAAGGAGAAGAACTGGAAACTGGCGAAGGACGCAGATCCAGAAAGACCAACAGCAACTCCTTTGCACACTTATGTACGTTCGGAAACAGTGAAAAAATATTCCTTATTTAAAATAGTTCTTTATATACTCCATTATTTTGTAGCATTATATTTATATAAAAATATTTATACTTCTCATTAATAATTGTTAAATAAAAAACCAGAAAATTTTATTCATTTCAAACAGAAAAAGAAATCACCAAAAACGATGTCTAAAAGTATGCCTCAACATATAATAAAATATAATAAACAATAATATTTTTCACAGCATACTTTAAGACATCTAATTATTGCTTTCAATTTCGTAAAATGGTGGTTAAATTAACGATTTTAATGATTTTATTTTATAATTTTTATTTTTATTCCCAAACATTTCTTCACTTTAACTACAAATATTTTTCATTGCATACTTTTAGACAGCTGTAGTTTGAAATCTTCAGTTTATTCTTTCTCTCACATTCTTTAATTGTGGTTATAAAATAAATGATTCAATGGGCCCTGTTATAGTTCATCGAATCGTAGTCGCATTTTCGCTAAGTGCACTTGACAGACTCACACGCGGTGGCTCAGGCGAAGACAATGACAATACAAACATCGAGTAACAGGGAAAAATGGCCAAAACGGCGCAAGGACGACGAGAGCCCGGCAAAGAGTTGTTGCTCCTGCTCCTTCTCCTCTTAGGAGACTTGGGCCTGGATGAGAGGAGGAGCATCCAGCATCCACAGCATCCACATCGTAAACCGGCGACGGCAACATGAAAATCTTGTCATATTTTTCTTGTTTACTGTCAACATCTTTGTACTTGAAGTCCCATTATGTTAATTATGATGAAGTAAATAGGACACAGTTGTTGTTTATTATAATTACCAGCAGTCGAGTCAGCAGACAGTCGGGACTGGAGTTGCAAAATGAATTTGTTGCACGTCCAAACGGAGGCAAAGGGATGAGGCTGCCAAGTTAACTAATTCAATTAGCCGAAGGTCCTGAAAATTCGCCAGCCGCCGGGCTGGAGCGATAATATTTGCCAACTTTCACGCATTAACAGTTGAGCATGGGTTTTTATTGGAAACTTTTGTGAACGGAGCATGGAGTGTGTGTCCTTTTGTTTTGCGGCTATAATAGAAATTCCCGGCATACTTTGCGAAGCGGCATTGTTTGCCAATACAAACAAAAATAATCAATAGAAATTGTTATGCAAACAGCCTTTTAGTCCCTTTGTATGCGAGTCTCCTTCGTCCTTATTTGCCCAGGAAAGTGATGGGATGTGATGTTTGGCCAGACAAGGCAGCCGAAAAGGAAGAGGGGAAGCCAAAGGACACGCATGCAAAAAGGGTTTCCGCAAGGAGTGGCGAAAAGTATCCACCCACCCAGAAACACCCACGCATCCTTGCGCTCCTCGTCGTCCTTTTGCCAAATGCATTTTTAATAATGCAGCGGACGCTGCGCTGTCAAAAAACAATGACATTAATTAGCCGCTCTTTGTGAGTGCTGGAAACAAAAAGTAAATTTCTATGCAGCTGGGTCTCTGGGTCCTCAGTCCTCAGTCCTTGGTCCTTCGTTTCCTTGGGTTCTTTGGGTCCTTCTCCCTCACTGTTGTTGTCCATTTCTTTTATGTGCCAACCCAACAGCGGAAAAATTCATTACACTTTTGCACATTGTGCGCGTTTTTGTATTCAGAACAAAAAGACGTGCCCAGGGAGCGCAGCGTGAAAAGTTATCTAAGAGTGTGGAAAATGGCCAGTGGGTGGCTCGTGGGTGGCTCCAGGTGGGTGGTGGTGCATATGCCTTCCTCACGAACCGTGAGATAATGAGTGATGCTTGATGCAAGAGGGTGCCAATCAAGCACACCTCCTGGGAGGGCAGTCTAAAAAATAGATTTTAAATATACCTGGCTAAACTACTCGACTAGCCAGCTGCTAAAATTATAAAAGGAGTAGGAAATTTAAAATTAATTTATAGATAAAACTTACAATTTAAAGTATTAAAAGAGTTGGTAATTTAAAATTTATTTATATGAAATACACATATAATTCGTATATGCCTCAAAGTATAAGGAAATGCATTGCATTGTGTGCTCAAAATATTTTGTTGCCTACTTTTAGACACCTTTAAGTTTATAACGTAATTTTAAAACTATTGTTAATTCATCTAGTTTTACATTTTTACAGCAATTAAGCGTACTTCTGAATCCAAAAAAAATTCTTGCTTACCTTTAGACACCTTTCTAATTGATTTTAAAGCCCAAGCTACATATTTCTACTCCATTTTTTTTATTTCTCACTATTTTATAACATTGTATTTCCAACAAGACCCCTCAACACTAAGTATCTCTTAGTCGGCTAAACTCCATTTATGTGTTATTTCTAGCTTGTTATTCTGCGCTCCTCACGAGAAGAAATGCCTGTCTGACCGCTCTGTTTTCCCTGCTGCGTTTCATGTATTATTGCATTCTTCTGCTCAATGTGTGGACCGCCTCTGACACCCTGACCCCCTGAAAACCCCGCCTAAACACCCTTCTCTTGCTTATACGTTCGACAAGTGGACCGGGGCTCAATGCGAATGGCGAATGGCGACTAATGTCCAGCAGGCACGTTTCAAGCGCACAAAGCTGTAAAATATGTAGCAGACCGGCACGCCCACTCCCAGGCACACACACACACACGTACACAACGCACCCAGAGCAACAAAAGCAGGACGCCCCCACACAAACACAAACAGAAACACACAGATGCATTTGGCACAGCGTGTGTACACACATTTGATAAAAGAAACAAAGCAAAAAAAAATGAAAATAAAAATAAACAAATCGCGCCATAAATTGCAACTTGGCAATTTTGAGAATGTAAACAGGAAATGTTTTCTTTCTTTCTCGCTAGATTTTTCATTATGCTGGCGATGTGAATAAAATGTCATTACCCAAATGAACGTGAGCTTAAAAAAGGTTCTCGATGGCGCAAAAGCGCCTTAAAGTGGGATATACAGATTGGAAAAAACAACTCGACATCACTAGAGTTTTGAAATCCTTTTTAGAGGAGCCCGAAAGTATGCAATGAAATAAGAAGATCTTATTTCGGCGATGAATCAATCTGTCTATCGGATATAAAAATATTATTGCATACTTTTAAGCACCTTTATGAGTGATTTAGAAATTTTAGTGATTTTTGATCCTTGATCCACATTATTTATATATTTTTATCGAAATAAGTATGAACACCGTCTTCCAAAAGAAATCATAAAATGTTTTTGCGTACTTTTAGACACCTTTAGCCTAATGATAACTGATCCTTGATTCCCAATATTGTGGTAGCTAAATCCGTGTTAAGTATTTTTTTCAGCGTATGATTTTTATGCGTCGTACTAAGAAGTTCCCTTACAAATGTATTTTTCCCCCGTGATGTTGCATTAATGGTTACTACCATGTATGCAATGTGCAGTACTGCACCGCCCCCTCTTGTAGCTTTTGTGTGACTGCATCTTGAGTTTCACAGCAAGTTTACTTCAAGTTCCATAATTGCAGTTTGAGTGCTGCTCAGAGATCCCCCTCCCCTTTATTTTTCGAGGAGGAGAGCTCATTAAAGTGCCCCATTTGCGAGCAAAAAACATTCGCACAATGAACAGGCGCGCAATCGGGCTAATTTCTTTTCTGAAAAGTTTCAGCTTGACTTTGGGACTCTCGCAGGCAGAAAAGTTAATTTGTAGGCATCGCGACAAGGATTTGACGCATCAAGAACTTTGATTAAAAGCATACACATACACATATATAAATATATAAAACATGCTCAGCAATAGGATTTACACCTCCATATGTGTGTGTATGTGAGTGGAGCTCACCGAATTGCCATATAAATTTGCACATAAAGTGTTCAACGGCTGGCATTCGTGGGCGAAAGAGAGCTCTTCTTTGCCATGGAAAAATATATAAAACAAATTTATAACAAAAACGTGATGTGGTTATTGATGGATGGCCTGGATGGTTGGATGGTTGGTTGGCTGGAATTGTTTTGGCCGGGTCGGTTCAAAGGTGGCTCAGCGAGCGAGGTGAACACCTCTGAGGCACCGCACACATGCAGAAAATATAGCATCAGCACTCGGAAAAACCTATAATCAAGGTTTCGATTGAGTCGTTTTGAAAATTAAAGAAGAACTTAAATCGTTTGGGAATACTTACAATAAGTATGGATTTCTAACGGATTTATGAAGCTTGAAAATAAAATAGGAACAATTTGAAAAAATTATTATTAATTTCCAAAGATTTTATATGCGAGATTTCACCGAAAGAAATCCCTGGCACTTGCGTTTTCAAAAAATATAATGGCATACTTTTAGAAACTTATAAGTGGTTTTTGATAAATTCTTTTAGCTAGACTTGTAATGTCTATTTTTTCCCAGTGCTCCCCTCCCACCACAACTCATCCAAAGGGGCAACTGACCGGGGTCGCATGTGGATGCGGGCTTGTATCGAAAAAATAATCATTTTCCTTCGGCTGTCGTCTTTAATTATTTTGACAACCCGATGCCACCGACCAGAAACCAGCAACTGCATGGACGTGTCGGATTCGTTTATTATGTGGGTTGGATTAAAAGCTCCAGGCAGCTGTATATCCCTGAATCCTGAATCCAGGACCAGACTAGATGGAGGGAATCACGTGCGTTGGTTAGGTTGCTCCCCCCTTTGTTTGGCCATCGTCATCGGGGCCAGATCGATACATAAGCAATCTGAAGCGACCCCGGTCACGCAGCTCCTTTCTGGGGCCGTCCCGTTTCATTAAAAGTTCACATTTGTTTGGCCCGCCTGGCCTGCTTTGCTAATTACGGCACGGCACCGCATTAAGTGTCCAGTTCCGCTGTCATCCGCCATGCGGCGCCTCTTTATCTGGCTTTCCCAAGGATGCAGCTGCCGTCAGTAGCACTTTTATAGCCAGTCAAAGTGGAAGGCTAGAGTCGAGAGTCGAGTCCAGTGCTGTCCTTTTTGCTGATTTCAAACAGATCGTAGATGTGGAAATAAAATATTTCCAATAACAAAGACTGCAATTTATGTAAAGGTGTCTGAAAGTATGCCGTGAAAAACTGTGGCATACTTTTGGACACCTTTATAAATAAATTAAAAAAATTTTACTTTTGTGTTATAGGTGTTTTTACTGGTTACAGCTAGTGAAAATATTTTTATTTTACCTGAATATTTGGCAAAAATATGGAAGCAGTAGCTTTTCTATTGTAGACTCTTAGAAATTTAAGACATCGATTTATATATATAGATTTCATTTAGGATATATAAATATTAGTTAAAATCAATTTCGTAGTATTTTTAAGAAATGAAAAACATTTAGAGTAGCTAGTTTTAGATGGCTTTTGAACTGTGCAGATGGCAACACTTGTGCAGGACAAAGGATCCTTCTCGCTCACATGCACATGTCACCAAGGGGGGAGTTTAGGGGTGAGAAACCCCCTGAAAACCGGTGGATGGAGCCAAGGAGCATGGTTATTGTTGCCTCTGGCACTCACGGTGTTTGGTTAATGCGTCGTCTTCCTCCTCGCAAGACCCACTCCTCCGGCAAACGTTTTCTTTTCGCTTACTCGTTTTATTTTTATTGTATTTCGTTTGCGTTTGCCATTACCCGTAGAATGCCATCCTGAGGAGCAGACCCCCTCCCCACTGCTTTTCCATTTCCAATCACTGAGCAGCAACAATCGAACGCTCCCGGCTCTTGGCAGTCGACAGTCTGGATTCTGGAGATCCTGGAGCTGGGAGCCTGAATTCTGGAGTCTGGAGCCCGAGGTCGGGAATCTGCAGTTGGCAGTTGCCAGTTGCCAGGCGAAATGCTTTTAACTTTTATGGCTCTAATGGAGTTTTATGCATCATCTCCACCAGCCATCCCCCCGGATGTGTGTGGATTCTTACGCGTTTTCAAGTCACCGAAACTGCACTTTAACCACGGCACAGACTGCTGAATTTTCCCAGCCGCCTATTTGCATGTGCTATCTGCTTAATGCTGCGAGTGACCTGCAATTTGAAATTGCACAGCCAAAAATCAGGGAGTATCAATTAAATGTTTTATATAAATTGGATGAAAATCACAGGGGCTTTGAAATCTCTTATAATGGCGTCTAAAAGTATGCAGAGCTTTTGAGACTCAAAATATATTGTTGCATAATTTTAAGCACAATATTATACTACTACTTTGCTATTAAAACTCATCAAATCACTGCGGCTTTGAAATCACTAATAATAGAGCCTGAAAATATGCAGTGAAAAAAATATATGTTTTTCAGACTCAAAATATATTGTGGCATAATTTCAAAATTGATTTTAAAATCCTGGATATTTTGTCTACCCATTTCTTCCGCCGCACGCACAGTATGTGTAATAAATTAAAATTAAACAAAAAAAATTAATAAAATATATTTTTATAAGTGTAGCAAGCTCTACAGTGGTCAGTCAGATGATCTGACCCGCGTTCCCCGACATTCGACCATTTTGTCCGTGACTTATCGACGTAGCCACGCTCCGCTGCACCCCCGTCCCGCCTCCCCCCTTTGGGTGGAAAATGGGCGTGGCACCGGGGGGCTACGGCCGACGACTGTCGAAATTTTGAATTTTGATTGGCATCAGCGTGCGGCGGTGCAGTGTTCCGTGATTATCGCCCAGTTGAGTACAGTGTCCTCTGGACTTTGGGACTTTCGGACTCCGCAAAATGTGTCAGTGACCGGGCTTATGGCAATTTGGTCATCAAAATTGCATAGTGCTCATGATGCTAATTGCAGGGCGGCCCGTGTTTTGCTGACTAATTTTGTTGTTTGCCACGAACGTTGATATTCTGACAAAAGGGGAATAACTGGCAGCCAGGGGCTCGATTAGCCGATTGATTACACCCCTACAATTTATTTCTTAGCTGAATCATCCAGAATAATTCAGAATCTTCGGCAGGCTATTCAAATAACTGAAATTAGTTTATATTTTATCAATACATCATTCAATAAACATAATTTCTTTCATTCTTATGAAATCCTGCCTTTCCGTTTGTATTGAATTTCATTTGTTACCTCGCTTTTCCCTCTCATAAACCAAAAAGTTAAGATCCAATTACTGTGGCATCAAGCGAAAGAACCCAAGGAAAACTCCTTTAAACCAAAAGAAAAGGGGCCAACTAAAAAGAAAAATCGTCGAAATCGCGAACGAATTCAAAATACCTAATTTTATTACGGGGCATCAGTGTGCTTTCAGCGAAAAATTTAATTTTCCAAATCACAAATTCTTTATTTGTTTCCACGAGCGGCGGTGGCGGCGGCGGCCTTTCGCCTTTCACTTCAGTTTCAGGATGGCTGAAAGGACCCTTTTCCAAGGAGCTAGAGAGCCAAAGGAGAGCCACTCATGCCGGTTTTGCAGGGCTGTCCTTATTGAATTGCTGCAATTGGACTCCTCAATGTGCACATCTTCTCCTGGCCTGGATTCATCCGCTTTCGTCTGGTGGCTCTGATGTTTCTGGGAAAAAAAGGGAAGATAGGGAAAAGAGCCCAGCGAAAGCCATGAAAAATACAGTAAACCCGCTTTATTTTCACATTTTATAAATTTTTCCTTTGCGCTGCTCCGTATCTTTGCCTTGTTTGTGGTCTGCCCAGTGTTTTCTGTTTTCTGCAGGGATCCTCCGGTGCATTCCACCGTTGAAAGGTAAAAAAGGTAAGAAAAAGAAATATAAGGGGGTTTCCACTGACTGAAGCGAAAGGCACGCGATATATAGTAAACTCAGCCAGCAGCAGCCAACGAAAGTAGATATACACAGGAAAAAAATCCATATGAAATTGGATCAATTCTACCTTATTTCATATCATACCGATATTATTTATGTCAAATTTATGATGCAAACATATCAACATGATATTTTATCATATCATATAAAGTACCAAATTTAGTATTTTTTGAACAAATAATGTAAAATAAGATAAACATAACCTTTATTTAAATCGAAATGATATGAATAACTTGATCTTTAAAATATATAAAATTGACCAGCACATATCAATCTGATATTTTTCGGTGTATATATGGTATAGTATAGTGTAGTATGTATTTTTCGGGGCATCTCGGGGAAAATAGCACAAGCGGCAGAGCGGAAACGGAAAAGAAAAATATTGTTTCAATTCAATTGAAGCTAAAATTGCATGATTGCAACCAAACCAGACGAAAGAGGAACCGAACCGGATGCCAAGGAGATGGCGCAATGTGCCAGTTTCCCCCCAGCTTTCCCCCCCCCCCACACTCCCCTTGGCTTTTCCCACTCACATGAGCTACTCCAGTTTAAACAATAAACAGCAGAAAGTACAAACGACGGGGACATTGGGTAATCCTTGTTCAAGGGTTAAAAGGATTCCCATCTTTGTCGGGAAAATGGCAAAAGAGGATAAGGGTTAGAGACATTAAGTCTTCAATAAATACTATTTCGGGCTAGGCAAGTTTAACATTTCACTGTAATTAATGCAATTCTCTTCCAGCAGTTTTAGCTTAAAAGGGGGACTTAAATCTAATTCAATTGGTGAAAGCTCATCAATGAAGGCTCAGGACTTGTTCTAGGTCATACACAGAGCATTAACATAAGGGATATATCTTCCTTTTAAAATGAATATAGACTGTTTCTTCGGGGATATTTAAAGATTTGTATTACACGAAATAAATTACCTACCCAGTAAAAAATATTTTCCGCTCATCAAGAACTTATTATTAATTTAATATTTATATAAGTGTCGCCTGTTTTTCTATACCTGCATAGTAGTACCTAGAGCAGACTCCCAAGTAATCTGCTACTTAGGAGGCCCTGTATCTTTATAAGCTGCTTAGGCCTGCGGGCTGTCGTCGAAATCGGAATCTGGAATCCGGAGTCCAAAGTCCAAAGTCGAGCGTCCACTGCTCCCTCGGCGAAGTCCTGCAAGGACTTTTGCTCGACAGCAAGGTGCTGGCCTCGACGTCATTCCACGGATCTGGTCAACTCGACTGTGCTGCCATCTCATAAACTCTTCATGAACATTTAGAGGGGGGCGAAATGCGAAAGGAGCGGCGCATAATAATGTTTGCATAGCTTTTGGGTTTTATTACTCGGCTGTGTAAATGCCAGCACAGCACCGTCGTCGTCGTCCTGGTCGTTACACTTTGCTGCAGTGCCCTTGTCTCCCTACACTTTAGATAAAATCTGTCTAGAAAGGAGTCGGGATGCAGATAATCCTCGAGTTTATCGAGCTAGTCATTAGATGGATACGATATAAAAAATCAAATTGAAATATTTCTTAGTAATGCTAGTAAATAAAATAAGAATACGTCTGAGGAATATTAATCAAATCACTCCATAAATTTGTACCTGTTAAGAGGTGCTTAGAGATCTTAATGCTTATTTAGATCAGTCACTCCATAAATTGGCACTAGGAATTTGGCATTGGCATTAAAAGAGGAATAATATTATGAATACTATCTTCGGAATATTTATGGCTTTAATCAATTTAAAGCTTAAAACATATATAAATGAATAAATATATAAGACCTATAAATCCTTGGAAATGCTTAATAAATATATAAAATAGGTACGGAAAAATAAATAAATATTAATATAGTCCAACTCATATTTTGATTTTTGAAAGATCTATATTTGTGTTCTTATATATTCTTCTATAAATTTTTAAATCATTCTATTGGGTCTAGTTTTAAATATGTTAAGTAATAAAAAATACATATGATTTAATTAGTTAGGATAAATATTTTAACGACTTATTTATCGAAATAATAACTTACTGAAAAATAAAAATAATAAAAAAATGCAATAATAAAAAGAGCTAAAAAGGCAATAAAATATATTTTTTATCTCTGCATCGCTACCTTTCTTTCTACGCTTTCCCCGCCTTTCTCCCCGTCTTCTGGCTTCCGCGTGACAGCGACAAGCTATTCCTCTTCCGCCCTCTGAAGTCATTTACATGTTCCAGTCGAGGCCACATTTTATATACCATCTAGCAAACCATCTTATCTCGGGGCTCGGTGGCTGTCTGGACGAGTTCTGGACGTCTTGGCCACTTTATGTTTTGCTTTTGTGCATTTTTGAGTTAATATGCTTAGCAGCACATTTTGTTGTCCCCGACGACATCGTCTTCTTGGCGGCCGAGAGAAAAGGGGAGAAAGATGGGCGAAAGGAAGCCGAGTAGATAGGGACATTTCTCTGGAAGCTTATCTGCTCGTGCTTGTCGAAATTTTTATTTCCTTCGTTTTTGGGACTCCGACTTTCGCTTTAAGAACTCAAACATATTACCCTTGTACTCCTGCTTGTTCTTTGGGCCATTTTTCTTGGCCGCCTTTTGTTTTAGTTTGGCTGCCTGGCTGCTTTGTTCTGCTTTGAAGTTTGCTGACTGGTCTTTAAGGACATTGGAAATTGCGGTCAGGACAATTAATTTCCGGTTGAAGAAACTTTGCTTCAGTTTTTTGGCAGCCATTCAACCCACTCCTTTTTAGGTGGGCATTATTATTGAGCGTAAAGGCAAAGCAAAACTTTTCGTCTTGCCCCGACTCTAATCGACCTTGTTCTAGATCCCCACCCCCACCACCTCCTCCTTATTTTCTTATTTGCAAAATAAATTTATCCTATCATGGGGACCATGAAACTTTCGGTGTTCTAGGTGTGGATAAGTTGAGACGGGGGGAGGAGCTTCTCGAGACCGCAAAACAACACTTATGCTTTCCACACCGACTGGCATAAGTTAAAAATCACTTACCTTCGTGGCGGCCCACGTTGCGTATGCTTAACAAAGTGCCATCAGGATTTCATACACATACAAGGGTTAACAACCATGCACTGGAAAATATACTCTACATAATATTTTTTTTTGTGCCTTTTAACTAGAAAATAAATTAAACAATTAAAAAAACATTTAAATTCGGATCATTCATTAAAAAGTTATGAGCAAATAATGTAATTTAAGCTAGGTGCGGGTGCAAGCAGTCTAAACCTATTTCTCTAATATTTTCTCTCCATGCATAAAGTGTGTAAAAAAGTAGTCACCCTTCCACATATTTAGCAGTCTAACGAACGCATTCACCACCAACACTGCAAAAGCCCCACTATTTACCATACAAAGGTCCTGGGGGAAGGACTCAGACTCGAACTCGACCCTACACCTACAAGTGCCAGTGTCCGTGTCCGAGGATATGCCTCTATCAGCCTCCATCACAGTCTGCTCATTAAAATTTCAGCTCACGTGCACAATCTGCACTTAGAGGACCCTTCGAGGTTTGAATTTTTCACATTTTCGCCAAACTCTCGAGATGATTTCTTCTACGTTTTCGTCTCCGTCGTCAGTGTTTTGGTTTCTGTTTCTGCTTCGCTTTCTGGCCCCTGGCCACTGGTTGTCTACGCTTGAGAATGGAAAACTAGTCGTATACGTAATACGTATACGTGTTTTCCTCCCACCTAAGTGCTATGCCATGTTATGCACGCACATTTGTGTGTGAGCAGCCTCAAACAAACAAGCATTGTTAACGGTAAGGAAGTTATTTGCAGTGTCCCCGACACAATACGGCCGCAAATATGCTGGCTCTTATGTGGGCAAATGGTACGGTGCACTCAGAGAAATATATGATTATCTTTGTGATTAAAATGAAGACCACTGAATTGAGGAATACAAGTTTTGGGATGAATATTGTGAATATTACATAACCATGCTAGAAATAATCAAGAGCATTCGTTCTCAAATACTTAAATCAAGAACATTCCTTCTCATATACTGAAATCAAGAACATTCGTTCTAAAAAACTCAAATCAAGAGCATTCTTTCTCAAATTTTCCAAGTGTACGGATGGGAGAGGGGGCCCAAGGACGAAACAAAACAAATTTGAACTGTAAAAAAATGGATGTCCCTTCCTTTGGCTGCTCTGCTGCTCTTGCTGCCGCAGGTGCCGCTCTTAGTTGGTGGGTGGGTTCCAACTTGACATGTCATCAAAAACACATTAAATGCGTTTTTTACGAGCTCGTTTATCCAAACTGTCGTCCACCTGTTAAGTTCAGCGAGGGGGTCGGGAAAATGGGGAAGCCGCCGTCAGGACTACGACCGGAAATTGCCGTTGCGTGGTAATTGAAAACTTTTTTCTGCTTTTTTTTCCGCCCTGTGAGCTGGTCCGCTGCTGTTGGCAACAAAGTGGCATTTCTGTAAATTAGTTATATAATTTTTGTGCTCGCCACAAACAACAGCATCAGCACAAAAAGTTGCAGGAAATTTGACAAGCTTTTACGGCTCCTCCAGCGATAACGAATCGGATTTTGTGCAATGATTTATAATTGTTTCATTTGAAATTTTCAGGTGCATTGCTTCCCAGTAAATTCATTATTGAAAAGGACACTTAGAAAGATTATATTTACCCGATAGGTTTTTAGGTGGATCGGAAAACTAGTAATATTTTTTTATAATTTTATTTTTTTTTTATTTCTAAATGGGAAAATAAATTAATTTTATTTAATTTTTCACTTGTAAGTCCTTAAGTTCATTAATTTGATCTGAGCAGTTTTCATTAAATCTTGTAAAATACCCATTAATTTCCGGAACGATTCCATCGCATTTTCATATGAAACATAAATTGTTGAATTTTTTTAGACACCTTTATAGGTGATGTTAAAATACTAGTGATTTCCGAGACACCATCGTTTCTAGGCTTTCAAATTACATTTAGACCTAATTCCATAGAAATAGTTTGTAACTTTCGTAAGCGGAATTAACTTCAGGGCCATAAGTCTAGCCATTAGTTCGTCCTTTCAACTTGGCTGGCTCCGAGGTAGACGACTCCTGGTCGCCGCCATCCTGTTTCCTTGTGGCCAACTCCTCCGCTCTTCGCTCCTCCGTTGCCTGCCACAAACTGCTGCTTAAACAGGAGTCGTGTCGCAGTCGGAGTCGACTTAATTAAGATAAATGTTCAGCAGCAATTAACGTCTCAGATTTAAATAAACTTGTCGGCCATGTGTGGAGTCCTGTCCTCCTGCATGTGTGTGTGTGCCAGGATGCCTCGTTGACACTTCAGTCATTAAAAGTGGCAGGAACAGGGGACAGGAGGCACTTCCCGGGATGTGAAAATAAAAAAGAGGGAAACTACTGCAAATTAACCACCTCGGAACCCCTCTGTCTGCCAATAGTTATTGTGTAAAAATTCACGCCTAGTTAGATCGAACCTGTCTCCTTGCGAGTTCCTCCCCCATTTCAGCCCCAAAGTTGCGCAGTCGGAAACTTTGTCCTTTACGCTCCACATAGCCGCACTCATTAACTTTCCTAATTGAAACTATTAGCGAGTTGCGGGTGGTTCCCAGGCTCCCTTTTCCTCCCCCCTCTCCCTCTCCATTTTTATTGTAATTTTGCATAACTTTAAAGTCAAATGCGATTAAGCCCAAGTTGCAGTCAAGGATTGGGTTATCGCTCAAATGTGTGCAATGGAATTATGTGTTGCCTGACATGCTTGCTAAGTACATGACTAGGGGATCAGAGGCTGGAGGTTGGAGGTCGATGGGGTCATGTGCAGTGCCAATGATAACTCAATTTGCGCCATTGTGCATTTTGTCAGGAGAAGCTGTGGGGTTTCTTCTCCTTCAAAGTTATACCAAGGGTCTTCGTTAAGATAAAGCTTAAAAAAAAAATTTCAAAAGCACTAAACCCATTTTATATATTTTGTACTATTTTGAAGTAACTTGTAAAGGTGCCCAGAAGCATGCAACGATTTATTTTGAGCCAAAACCACTGCATACTTTTTGTTAGCTTTTCAAAAGGTTTCAAGTCTTAAGAGATAACTGGTTAAGCTAAGTTAAAGGTTCATAAAAAATATTTAAAAAGCCGTTAAGTATTTTAATATATTTTGTAGAGGTACCGAAAAGTATGCTACGTAATATTTGTATTTATTTGTAGCCAAGTGCACTGCATACTTTTCAACATTTTTTAAAATGATTTCAAACCAATATAGCTTGGGAGAGCTACAAAAATACAATTTCTTGCTTAAAAAATACAAATTTAAATGGTTTTATAATAATAACTAATAACTGAAAAATATGTGATGTGAAAAAGTTATGCAACATATTAAATTAAAAGCCTTGTGTAAAATTTATGAGAAATATGGTATCCATATGTTACCTCGTCTAAAAAACCCAGTTGTTTGCCTGTATGGAGGTGGCTTGGGGTGCATCAACCTGGATCAAGGGGGCTGCCCACGGAGACCCAACTAATTAGGGCCATACGAAAGTTGGCCGACACAGGAGGACGCAGCTGCTCGATGTTTAAGCCTCGGGCGTTTGCACAAAACTAAAACAATGCAGCAAGGCAGCCAAGGAGCCTGGCGAAACTTTGGGCAAATGTTTGCCTCTACCAACTGTGGACATTATTCAGAAATGCATGAAATTGCAGAACTTGCTACTGGAACGACACAATTCTCAAGGGAAGCATTGAAGCAGGATCCTCGGGAGGACCTCCATCCTCACCCATCAACCATCGAGCATATGGAAATCGATGGACGATGGACGGCGGACAGCGCGCATAATTGCATGAATAATTCAGCTTGTATGGCCGTAAACAGCGACACGGTCGACACGTATTACCCGTTCGCTTGACCGTCAATTGCCCATCAGAATGCCCCATTCCCACTTCCACTCACCCGTTCCCACTTCCCCTTTCCCCCGGATCCTTGCACCCAGTAAGTGCCGCAGGAGATGGGCCCAAAGTGCTAAAAATCAATGAGCCACTTGTCACGGACATCGGCGAGCCAGTTGACAACGTTCTGGGACAGGGCAATGAGCACGTGCGCGACATCGATTGGAGGTGCACTGCAAAAAATGTATATACTATAAAATATATTGCCACTAATACACAGAAAGTAAACTCGATATGAAATAGGGTCAATTCTACCTTATTTCATCTCAACAAGAAGCTGATAAGATTTATGTCTAATTTATGATTCAAACACAGAAAGTAAACTCGATATGAAATAGGGTCAATTCTACCTTATTTTATATCAATAAGAAGCTGATATGAATTATATCAAATTTATGATTCAAACATATTTAACATATCATATAAAATACCAAATTTATATGATATTTATATTTATATTTATGATATTTATTCATATCAAAATGATATGAATAACTTGATCTTTAAAATATATAAAATTTACAGGCCCGTATCAATCTGATATTTTGTCATATATTAAAGTAAGTACTAAGAAAAGATTTTACAATATAACAATAATATTAATTTTAATTTATTCCCTTTTTTGTTGGAGGACCTGTGTTTAGAAAAACTATGCTCTATCAATCTACTTAAAACCTCTCATGTCATATCATTTCATATATTTTTTGATATTATTAATTTTAAAAAAAATTATACGTATATTTTTTTGTATCAGTGTTGCGAAATTACCCTTGAGAAGGAGTCGCCTCCCAAGTATCACGCAATTAATGACAGGACATATTCCCCATAAACCTACAAGACCTCGGTGCGGTTTGTATGTAGGTGTGCGAGGGCTGTACACAAGTAATTTGCAAATAAGTGAAGTCAACTTGTCAAAATCGAATTCCGCAAAATGTCTTTCCCCCTGTCCCCCTTCGAGCCAACACAACATAAACACAAACAGAACAGAGTAAAAGGTTGGAAGAAGGGTCGGAAAGGGGGTATCGCTTCCTTGTTTGTCCCCCCAAAAACCCGATTCAATATGCAGAGCATGTTACGAGTTACGAAATGTACTGTCAAAACTGTCTCCGTCTGAACAACAAGCCCCTGGCTAACCCGAAACAAAGTTTTTCAGGGGGATTCCCATTATTTTATTTCGGTTTCGGATGGAAACGAAGTGGAACGTAAATTAGGAATGCGCTTTTAATGGTGGAGTGGCCAAAAAGGAACTTCCATTGTGCCATAAACCACATGAGAGGGCTCTTTCTCTCTATATCCGCACATCTATCTATCTGTAGGTACATCTATTTACCCCATCCCTCCGATTTCGTTTATGCAAAAGTAGCATTTTTTGCTTAAGGATGGGGAAGGACTGGGACTCGGAGAAGGCAGTTTACTGCCGGGACAGCTGGTCAAAATTAACAAGTTCCAAGCGCATGTCCTGGCTCCTTTCGACTCCAATCCCCAGTCTCCATTTCTCAGGCCCCCCGTATTTGTGTATGTTTTGGGAGCATAAGCAATTTGTTGCAAACTTTTCTGTTCCAGGCTTTTGTTGCGCCTCTCTGATCCTTTCCCCAGCCCCCGAAAAACTCGGTCGAGAGCATCCGCAGGACCCTGGTGCGTGACCGAGTGGAGATACACTGCCGATTGATTTTGATTTAAATGTAATTAAATGTAATAATTTAATAATTTTAAAAAATATAATTTTTTCCAACTTTAAAGGTACAGTTTTCGAGCTAAGGAACTCCAAAAAAAGTTTATTCGTAAGGATAAAACAAAAAAAAATTCTTTCCAAAAAAAAAATATATTCCTTTGGTTTAAAAATTATTCAAAAAATTTAAAAAAAAAAGGTACCTTCTTAAATGGAAAATATTTGTTCATGTTATGAAAACGATAATAATCCACTTACAAAGCACTTTCTTTAATTGGAGCAGTTCTTCTTTATCTTTTTAAAACAATATCATTAAATCCCAATAACATTTGTCTTAATTCCCCGTTTCATTCCAGAACCCTTAGTCATTTTTTGAAAGTGGTGGGGATTTTCAAGGAGCCGCACATCCACTTCCGTGTTTTTGGGACCGTTTGCGTTTGCTAGCTTGGCACAAAACTTTTAAAAGATCTTAAATTTCTGTTGTTTTGTAAAATTGATGAAGTAATTTGTTTGGTGATTGCACAAACTTTGCGTGTCAATATTTTTGAAAAACAGCAAAGTTGCCCAAACTTTTGAGAGCACACACACACACAAACAGCTGGGTCCTTCGTCCTGTGGGAGTGGACAAGGACACGCCCACTCGAGAGGGTGGAAAAGGGGCTAGGCAGGGGGGAAAGCTAGGAGATGGACTGGTCAAAGTCGAGTCTGTCTGGCCAATAAGCCGTTTGCATTTTTAATGACTCGAAATTGTGCAAAGTGCCTCAACTCGGTCCGAAAAGGACTGCTTCCTTTCGCAGGATACACAAAAGCAACAACAACAAGAAGGCAGGGAGACAATTGAGAATATTTGATTTGTGTTATGCTTTTATCGCTCTCTCACCCTTGACCCCGTACATCTACATCGAATCGAATATCCTGACAATGCGACTGAAGCTCTGACAACTTAAACGCGTCCAATTGAGGATTGGAAAACTTAATTTGCATGCCAGTGACCAGAGGAGCAGTTTCCAGGAGCTTCGATTGGATTCACCACCTCTTTTCTCTGCAATTGAGTTTAATTTATAGGAGGCTATATATATTTAAGATTTTAAGAATTTTCCAATCAAAGTTATTGATTAAAAAACCGGGGAAACTTGAAGAATGATAATTAAATTAGAAAATTAAATGCCAAATCTTTTTAAAAAAATAATTTAAAATATTTAGATGATTTAGGATAAATATAAAATTTAATTAGAGCTACAAACGGCTTAAAATAATTAAATTTGAATTAGAATAAATAGCAAGCGTACAAATTAATTAGATGTGAAACATCATCCTGTCGGCCAGGGCAAACTGCATCCTGTGGTCTTGATCCTGCTCCATTCCGGTCTCTGTCCTTGTCTTTGGCCATGGCTATGTAAGCCAACAAAGCCAAAAATCCAAGTAGCTCCACCGGCACCTTGACAGAAAAACAAACTAATTTCCAACTTTGTGGTGCGCCGAGCTGCTCCAGGGAATGCAGGATGGGCTGGGCGGCCACAGCTACTAGTTGAGCTACACTGCAAAAAAAGAGAGGTTAATTTCATAATTTTTAAGGAACTTTTAACCATTGATATGGTAAATGAAATGATAATTTGTTTATAAATTTGTTTAAATATCTTTTAAGATTAAATAGTATTTTCTAAGATATTAATACTCAATAAATATTAATAAATATAAATAAACCCTAAATAAATAAAATAAAAATATAAATAAATACAAAACAAATATTAATAAATATAAATAAACCCTAAATAAATATTTATAAATATAAATACACCATAAATAAATAAAATTTAATCTTATAAAATATCAAAATGGTATCATTCCAGAGAAAAAAGTAATAAATCAACTCCTAATGCAAATTTCGATAAAAAAACTCATATTTTTTTACATTATACTTCTAAAAAAATCGAAAATCCATTTATTTAAAACCCAATGGATTTTCTCAGTGTATCTACGGTTTTGGCCTGGCCATTGATGTCTGGTTAATCGCACAGCACACTGCATGTCACGGAGTAAGGAGCAAGGGGCAGAGATCTAGGATCCAGGATGCAGGATGCAACTGGGGAATGGCGAGAATAAGGCAAAAGTTCAGCTGGAAGAAAAATAGTTGCGGCTGTCGATAATGCGGGCACAGGGGGCGGATTGTGCTGGATTTGGCTGTAGTCTCGGGCTCTGGCTCTGTTTACTCTCGAATAGTTATAGAAATGTTATTGTGCGCAATGCAAATAGACTTGGGATAATTCCCCACCGAACCCCCGAAGGCGAAAGATGTCGCCTTTAAAGCGACGGGACAACTTTATGTGCAAAAGTCCCCCGCAAAAAGTCAGTTCTTTATGGGCCTCTCTGCAATGCGATTAGATTCATTCCATCCACTTGGAGCTATACACAGAAAAAAACGACATTATTAATATCCAATTGGTATTATTCATGGCAAGAAAAACTCGATATTGCAAATATAAAGTTGTTATTAATAAATATTAATTGGATATTGATATTCGCGTTTTTTGGTTTATGCAAGAATCAATCTTTGGCTTTATATTATGAAACTTGTTAAAAGTGTCAGTTTGTTAAATATAAGTTTCTCTTGTTCTGAAGAATTCGCGGACTTTTTTGTTGAGTAATTCATAGTATAATCCATAGTATCCATATTGGAATGAGTTAACAATTGCACTCTTGACAGTTGACTGAAACTAAAACCTATACTTATTTTTCTTAAGTGTAGCTATAGGCATCTCGTTTCCGGTCGGGATGAGACAAGTGCCGGCACTTGAGTGTATTTTTATTAAGTATTTATCAAGGAAATCAATATGTCGCCTAACCGATTGCCCATTCCGTCCATCCGCATCTGTATATCTGCCCATACATCTGCCTACTTCTCGGGGCTTCCGCTCATATCGGGCATATGAAATCGAGAGCATTCACTTCCGCCCATTTATCCAGGCCCCCTTTTCCCTTTTCCCCCCATGGACACAATTGAAATTGAATAAAATGACTTTTCAAATTATTTGCGATACAACAAGAGGCTGAGGATGGGGAATTCGGAATACACAGGCACATGGTGGTGCCAGAAGTGCTTATCTATGGGAAAATGTTAACTGTATGAAAGCCATAAACTGTAGATATGCAAAGCTCCCGCCATTCCAGCGGAAGAAGGCTGAGAATACGTAAAAACAAATAACAATTTTGCGCTCAAAATAGAACACAAACAACACAAAAGGCTCAGAATAAAAGGGATGGTATGGGGTTCTGTTCTTTTTTTATTTGGTCGAAGGGGAAGGTGGGTAGTTGAGAATGGAGCCTACAGCCAATCCCATTCACATGTCTTCGAGGGGAGCAGTGAGTATAAGAAGGCAGCCAAGTATCGATTTATGCATATTAAATTACACGCACTGCCTTTACAATTCTCGCCCGAGTTCGTATACATGCACTGAGGAAAATATTGCGTACTCTGTGGCCATACAAAATTTATTAGAAAAATAACTTTCGAATGATACATTGCAGGAAAAACATTTCATATTTAGGAATATCTATTTTTAATTTAATTAATTAAGAACTAATATGCAAGTCAATAATTATTATTCAGCCTTTAATGTTATTTATTTACTTTAAAAGGGTATATTGTACCCTTTGTTTTTTCTTTTAACATTTTAAAATGTAAAAGACGGACCATTCATTAAAAAGTTATGCGCAATCAAAGTTTTATATCTCCATCTCCCTCGCACTCCTAGCTGAGTGTCGGGTATCAGATAGTCGAGACACCCGACTATAGAGTTCTCTCTTTTTTTTTGTTGGGTTGAGTACTAGCCCTAAATAAGTAATAACTTACAGAAATAAATTTTGAAACCAATAACTAAAGATATTTATTTAATCAGTCAATATATTTATTCATTTCCTCCTCATTTTTATTCACAGCTTAAAGTACCCAAAATTATCACCCATACGCAGTGTAGCCATAGCTTGTTTATCCTTGGCTCTCACAATTCCCCCCTATATATATTATTTATTTTCAATCATTTTCCTTTATAACTAATTAATCGGAATACTTTTCGGTGTACTCCATAGCCGCCCGGTGCTCCGGCGGAGCAATTTATATTTCCTTATTGGCCTGTGCGTGTGTATTTCTGACATCTCAGTTGAATCGCCCTGGCCCGCCCCCTTTTTCTTTTTTTTCCGCCCACCATCATTACCATTGGGATTCCACACTAGCGCCCAATTTATAAACGTTTGGCTGTTCGCCTTATCTCGAGACTCGAGATCCTCGGATCCTTCTGCAGGACACTTGGAGAAAAAGAAGGCAGGGCTGAGGACACGGAATGCCCCGGCCGAGGCAGAAATTTATTTCAAATTGAAAATTCTTCTTCCACGGACGGGAAAAATCCATTTATGTGAGCCAGCTTCTCCGCCTTTTCCTCCTCCTCTTCATAGCATTTCCAATCCGAATTCCATGCCGCGGAGTGCATATCTTAGGAGGCAGTATTACTTGGAGTATATATAGTGGGTAGCAGAGTATGGGAAAACTATCCGGGCAATCAGAAGTTGACTTTGTGGCATAAGCGGCGGTCATAACTCACGCAATCCCCGCTCAGCATATGGAAACGAGGAGGTCGCAAAGGGAAAACCGGGAAAAGCGGGGAAAGCGTTCAATTTTCAATGAGCACTTTTCGCTGCAAAGTGGGTGGATGGGTGGATGGGTGGATAGGTGGCTGGGTGACAACGCCGTCCTGCAATGTTAATGCTGCCCCAGGAGCAACGCCCAGAACGTTAAGAGTGTCAAGCCGAGGGACCAACGGACTGGATTGACCAGCGGAGACATCCCAGATGGGGACATTTGGGTCACCACCACCACCGGCACTCTTAATTATTCTGGTCACATCTGTTATGTAAACTGCGACCGGGCCATAAAATGGCAAGGGCGGCGCCCGAAAAGGACAAAAGCCCCGAAAACTTGAGAACGAGGATGAGCTCCTGCCCCTCGTGCGTTGCAAAAATTAAAAAGAAAGCCACGCACTTGGGCCGGAACCTGCTCGGGTATTTCCAGGGCCAAGTCCGCGGCCCGAAGGCTGAGAGCCCGGGCCCATAAATAAGCAGCCGCTTGTCCGGGAGCTGCAAAAGGAAGAGCCTTAATTTTTAAAATGTCCTGCCCCACATAACACCTTTTTAAATTGTACGAAAAGGTGGGCACAGTGGTGTACTAACAGTTTGGATGGACATTTTTGTAACTTCAATATAGTTAAGTAAATATTATAACAATTTAGAACTTTTTTTTAAAAGTTCCTATACTTAAATCGTGTTTTTTGTCGATAAATACAAAAACATTTCATTAAAATAATTTTTGAATATACGAGAACCTAGCATTATTTCGTGATTTTATGAATAGTAAGATGCCGTTAACCAAAATTAAATTAATTATACAGTGTTACAAAATTCAAGTTTCGTTTAAGGTAGATCTACAAACATCCCCTTTTAAAAATGCATAAAAAGGTTGCCTTTCCTTCGATTATAAAATGTTTAAAATAGTTTTCCCTGTTTTCCTATCCTTGCTTAATTTTTAAGGTCTCTGCATTCCTTTCCTCTTAACTTTCCCATTTTTCCCACTCATTTTTCTTTGACCGGCGGCCATCAACTTATTTTTTAGCATTTAGCCTGATCCGCAGTTTCGTCAGTCGCGACCCCATCCTCCAATCCAACCACCCGCTTTCTGCGCCTGGAAATCCCTGCCTTGGGTCGCCCCCAAACCGTATTTTTAATTAATGTCGACCGCAATTTGTGCCTGGTCCTCCGGCGGCAGCTGCTCTTCTCAGTTACCCGCTTGTTATCGGCTTCGGTTTATCAGGAACCCTTTGGGTCGTCGTCACCAGGTAGCCCTTTGGGTTATTAAGAGCTCCGAAGGGGCCAACGACCAAGTGCTAGAATGTCTTAGAGCCGCAACAACAGCAAACAGTTTCGCACAGTTGGCAACGGAAGCCGTTTCTTCGCCTTACTCGTCGGCGGTCAATGAAACCAATTAACTGTACTCGAAGTGGACTCGACTTGGCCATCCGTGGAGTACTCCACTCCACTCCAGTCCCCTTTCCCTTTGGTTAGAGCAGACGCAACCGCAAGGGTCCGTTGCTTGTCTCCGCTGGCAGATGGAATATCAATTACCTGCTGCGGTCGCTCGCTCGCTTCCTGCTGGCAAAACAGAACCAGAAATGGAGCTAAAAACCAGCTGGTCTGGAGGAGAGGCCAACTAATTGCAGTATAAGAGCTTCCTGGAGCCGCAGAAACTTGTTCCTCTTCCTCAGAGAGAGAGACCACAACAAAAACAGATATCAGATAGTACAAATAGGCTGTGCCTTAGCAAATGCAATACATTTCGAGTAGAGATGTGGTTTCACAAAATGTACATATATTTACTTAGATGGTTAACCATGGGTTTTAGTGTCGGCCAGCCAGGGAATCTGGACAGATTCCAGATCCCAGATCGCAGAGGATAGATGATACATCTACTTCAACTTCTTCTTGGGGCGCAGGTTGTTGGTGTGTCCGCACTTCTTCTTGCGGCAGTTGGTGGCACGAGGATGCAGACGGGCGTAGCACTTGCGGCAGATCATCTTGTCGCAGTTGTACTTCTGGGCCAGGATCCTGAGAGATGGCTCGATGATACCACCACGCAGGCGGAGCACCAAGTGCAGGGTCGACTCCTTCTGGATGTTGTAGTCGGACAGGGTGCGTCCGTCCTCCAGCTGCTTGCCGGCGAAGATCAGACGCTGCTGATCTGGGGGGATGCCCTCCTTGTCCTGGATCTTGGCCTTGACATTCTCGATGGTGTCCGAAGGCTCCACCTCCAAGGTGATGGTCTTGCCGGTGAGGGTTTTCACAAAGATTTGCATGGTGGCGGCGTTGCTGTGGGTACAAGATAATGAATTTAATGAGGGATAGGCCAATTTACCTCAAAACTTGAGGTTCCCCAAAAACAGCGGGCGCGGATTGGAGGTTAGGTCCGACCTGCTGGCAAGTTTCCGCCAAAAGAAGGCGCTCCACAGGTCGGCCCAACCGAGTTTCCACATGTCCCATGTCACAAATCCATCGCTGAATGGTGGGCGCCACACATTCCGCCACGCTTTTGTGTTATTTGCATTATTTTCGCCATATTCTTTTGAAACTCACCAGAGGAAACGTGCAACCAAATGCTATTCACAAGAGAAAAGAGTTAGTGGCGGTACGATGGCGATAGTTCTCGATGTTAACCGATGTTTTTGTTCTATCGATATCTACTTTAAATTCATAATTTGTTATTATTTATTTAACAAAGAAGCTATATATGTAAGCAACGTTTAATATGTACTATGTACTATGTATAATTATTATAATTAATTGGCCTGTTGGCCATTCGTGCATTCTATATCCTAGAGGAGTCTCCCCTCTTCAGACGCCTTTCTTGTTTCTTTTATAAAAAATTTTAGCATTTTTTTTTTATTTATATTTTGTGTTGTGGTATGACATTTTTAACCATCGTGACTGCTAATAAAATCAAAGTATCATCTCTATACATCGTATTTGACACATCTCTATATAAATGTGACACGTCGATATATGTATCGATATAACGATGTACAATAGAACGTGCGATATATCGAAAGCAATTGCAACGATTCTTTAATTTTCAAAAGATGGCGGCAAGTAATACTTAGGGTATTCCCTAAAAACCATTCCTTGATAACCACAATTATTTCACAACTATGTATCATTTTAATAACAACAGTAAGCATTATTAACTTTAAAATCCAATTAGAGATTCGATTAGATATAATTCACAAAATGTGACGAAAACTAACAATCGAAAATTAAAATTTACTTGATTTAAGTTCCGTAATATTTTACTACAAATAACAGCTATTTAAAAATGCATGGAACCATTTATGGTCGCTCCCTTTTTTACTGAAACTTGTAAAGCATAAAATAAGTCTAAGTATTCTCTCCTGCCTAATCAACCGGTAAAAAACAACAAAATACAAAATTCAACTTCTAATAATTTAATGTTATTTTCTATAATATTATATTTATTATTATATAGCCTGTTTAAACAGAATGTCTTTATGCAAAAGCGTCTAAATTGCGCAACAGTAAATTTGTCTTGCATAAGAGGTAACGGTTTCTAAGTAGTCGCTCTAATCGCCTAGAACGTTACCTTAGGCGTTTGATCGCACACGTTTCTGTATGTGTTATCTGTAATAACCTTTGTATAATACGCTGTTTATTTAAAATGGCTTTCTGTAATCACCTCGCTGAGATTTAAGACTATATGAAATTACAAGACAGTGGTACAAAATTATCACTGATGACTGTTTAATTTCCTAAAAAAAATTGTTTCTGATGTGAAACTTGGACGCTGATGCTGATGCGTCGCTGTGAGAATAGGCTATTATTCTCTGTGCTGGGTCATGCTCGATACCGATAGCTCAGAACCCACCTGATAGTCAAGAACGATAGGCCCGGCCAGATATCGATTACAGTCGCCTCGCAAATTGTGCGGAAAAAGGGAAAAAAGGGAGAAAACGTGGAAAAACGTGTAAAACCCTTTAGAACGGAGCATGTCGAAAGCAGGCGAGGATCAGCCCGCAGCGGAGGGAGCGGTAAGTGAAGGGGAACACCCCCGCCGGCCGTTGACCCACTAAAAACCCCGACCTGGTTCTCATCACTTTTTTCACTAGGCAATTGGCAATGGGAACGCTGAGCTGGCCCAAAATGAAGGTCAGGTTGAGAATCAGGAGGGGCAGCCACAGCAGCCGAACCCCAATCAGCCCAGCCGCATGGAGTCCTTCTTCGCGATGACCAAGTCCCTGATCCTGCGCGCCCTGATCATCTACTTTGTGAGCTCCTTTTTCCGCCGACCCGCTCCCGAGGCCACGGGCGCTCAGGACAAAAGCGTGGCGAATGCGGGTCCCAAGATCACCGCATGGAATTACTTCGAGAACGGCACGGACTTTGACCTCCACGTCTGGCTATCGGAGCACCCCGATGTGGTCAACTTCCAGCAGAAGGCGAATCTCCTTTGGCTGCAGGAGGATCTCACCTACGGCGACTGGACATCGGGTGCGAATGGCGACGGCATCTTCAGCCACAGCCTGAAGCTCAAGACAAGCCAGCATCTGATGAACAATGGCAGCGTGTACCTGCATGCCTTTGTCACCCGCACCGGCATGTCACCCGATCCCAAGTCACCCAATTACGCCACCAACGGGCACATGGGCCACCAGCAGCATCAGCTGAACAAATTCAAGAAGCTGCGCGTCAATCGCAACTACAATCTGCTGGCCAGCGAGAAAGAGAAGCTGGAGCACGAGCTCAAGCATGCGAATCTCAAGGATACCATTGTCTCGCACTGGCATCCCAATCTTACGGTCAATCTGGTGGTGGATCAAACCAACTGGGCTCAGGGCTCCGTTCCGCCGCCCCTTGATGACTATGTGAAGTTTGTGGACGGCGGCAAGACCTATCTGCCCATTGTGTTCGTCAACGACTACTGGAATCTGCAGCGGGAGTACCAGCCCATCAATGAAACCACCCCTGAATTGGAGCTTCACCTCACTTTCCAACCCCTGGGCATGTTCAAGTGGCAGCTGTATGCCGCCAAGCAGATGAAGAACAAGTGGGCTGGCAACATGTTGGGCGAACTGATGGCCGCCAGTCAGCCGGAGGAGAGCGACGAGGATCAGGACTCGCTGAAGGAAACCCTGCTGGACACCAATATCTATCTGCTCGGCATCACCGTGGCCGTTTCCATACTGCATTCGGTGTTTGAACTGCTGGCCTTCAAGAACGACATCCAGTTCTGGAACAATCGCAAGTCGCTGGAGGGTTTGTCCGTGCGTTCGGTGTTTTTCGGCGTCTTTCAGTCGCTGATTATCCTGCTATACGTGCTGGACAACGAGACCAACTTCATGATCCGCATCTCATGCGTCGTGGGCCTGGGAATTGAGGTGTGGAAGATCCACAAGGTGGTCGACATTAACTACGATCACGATCAGAAGATTCTGGGCGTGCTGCCGAGGATTAGTTTCCAGGACAAGGGCTCCTATTCGGAGAGCTCGACCAAAGACTACGATAAGCTGGCCTTCAAGTACCTGGGCTGGGCCTGCTTCCCCCTGCTGGTGGCCTACTTTGTCTACTCGCTGATCTACAACGAGCACAAGGGTTGGTACTCTTTCGTGCTCAACATGCTGTACGGCTACTTGCTGACCTTTGGCTTCATCCTGATGACGCCGCAGCTGTTCATCAACTACAAGCTGAAGTCGGTGGCCCACATGCCGTGGCGCATGATGACCTACAAGTTCCTCAACACCTTTATCGACGACATCTTCGCGTTTGTCATCAAGATGCCCACAATGTACCGGCTGGGCTGCTTCCGCGACGACATCATCTTCTTTGTGTTCCTCTACCAGCGCTGGCAGTATCGCGTCGATCTGAAGCGCGTGAATGAGTTCGGCTTCTCCGGGGAGATGGAAGAGCAGCACGCCGCCAAGAAGTTGCAGGGCCAGACACCCAATGGAGCCATCGAAGCTCCCGGAGCTGCCGAAACTGCAGCGCCAGCGACCAAAAAGACAGCCGCACAAAAGAAGAAGGATTAGGCGCAGAAGGACTGTAGCCACATTATGCATTAGCATTAGATAAAAGACGCAATACCCATATACTCCACTCCCCCCTTAAAATATGTATGTAATCACTCTCTCCAGTATACATAGTCAAGTAACCCCGATAGCATCATTCTTAGGGCTAATTGTATGTACGTATGTTTGTGTTTTGTTTTCTCGTGCCCTCCGCGCTTCATTCCGCAGCGTTGGAAGATCAAATAAATTAAGTGTGAGATGATCCAGGTGCGTGGAATAATCTAATCTTTGGCCAGCTAAATGGGGTGATCAGTGGGCTGACTAAAAATGGTAGATAAGCTTGCTTATCAGGTTGGTTGAAGGGACCTGGCCAGATGGCAGAGATACAATTTTACTCATGACTAAAAGATACAAGGTTCTGCTTATATATATAATATATATTTAAGTGAAACTTCTTTTAAACATTTCTGTTTAATTGATTTTGATTGGTTTTTCCTGTCAATTAAAAATGGTTATTCAAATATATTTAAATTGTACAACACTGCTGTTGAGCCATTTGCAGCACTACAGAAAACCCGCGTAAAATTTTGAATTCAAAAAGCAGGCGTTAAACGAAAGCTAAAATAAAACTTTGTTTTCAGGAACTGAAAACCGGAGAGGATTTTTTAGACATGTTTGGAAATTCAATTTTCCTGGATTTATCGGAAGTAAAATCTAAAACATGTGAGAACAATCTTTTAAGAATTTTGTGAAGGTGAAATTTAAACAAGGACT
Organism: Drosophila lutescens; assembly: GCA_037075285.1. Taxonomy (NCBI): domain Eukaryota; kingdom Metazoa; phylum Arthropoda; class Insecta; order Diptera; family Drosophilidae; genus Drosophila; species Drosophila lutescens. The sequence goes on along the minus strand of JBAMCF010000408.1, from coordinate 975,708 downwards.
GGCCAATTAAGTTCAGAGAGGATTAATCGAAAGTGAAAACTGGACGAGGGGTGCTATATTCCTTTAAGATTTTTCAAAAGTGTTTCGGAAGTGAAAACTGACTAGAATCACACCCACTACACTGAACAACGAACACTGGACTTTGGCATCGCCCACAAGTAGTCGGAAATGAAACGAAGCGAAGCTCAGTTTGTGGCAGAAGTGCTGGGATCGAAAGAGGCACAATAACTGGCGGCAACAGCATGTTGCGTCGTAGGCTCAGCTATTTTTATTGGTTTTGCCTTTGTGGCTCTTGGTCTGCCCGCAATCGCAGCCAGAAAGGCCAAACCAAAGCCAGGACTTGGAGACGGAGACTGGAGACTGGGCTTTGCGTGTTTTTGTAATATTTCTCAAAAGATAAGAATGCGACCGGACCGGGCTGCTGCTGCCGCTGAAGCTTCTACTGAAGTCTCTCTGTTGCCGAGGCACTTGGGTTGGCATTTAGGCAGCGACCACGACCAAGACGACATTCATAAAGAAATAAAATCGGACAAAACTCTTGTTATGCTCTTTTTACTGCACTAAGTGACAGTTTTACGAGGCAGCCAGCAAGTCGCGGGACTCTGTTGAGGTTGCTCCACGGATTCTGGTTCTGTTTGGTGGGTTCCGTTCCCAACTCGCAATATGGCAATTCCATGTGGTCTAGGTCTATGCTGAGGCACCCGACCCTATTTCTATTTCAAATTCCCTGTAGACACTGCACTGAACAGAAACCCCTGAATATTCACACAGATTACGATCGATGGGGAATCGGCGGTTCTCTCGCTTAGATTTTTGAGTGCTCGCTAGGGCTGTCGGGAATTCCTGGAATTTCACCAGTCCCAGATTCGAATTTCCAGCCTAATAAGAATAAAGATGGCTAGCGACATCCGACAGGCAGCTTCCAAACACAATCGTCTGCAGGCCAGGTTTGAGAGCCCAGACAGAAAATCATTCTCGGCTAAGGCCTTCCTTTATACAGTGAGAAAAGTCGGGAAAAACAAACACTAATGTAAAACTTAAGGAGGTTATATAACTAAAATGGGTTGAACAAAGTGATAAGGAGATCAACTATTAAATTTAAAGGATTTCTTACTATCATATTATAATGCCATATGGAAAATTTCGAATTCTTTAATAAAATTAAAAACTAAATTAAATCTACGAAATTTTTGGAAGTTCGTAGTTCATTCATAAATGTATCCAAAAGTATGCTATGATGTTTTTTTAAAGGAAATTCATACAAAATACATTAGCATACTTTTAGATACCTTTTTAAAATGGTTTCAAACCTCAAAATTATTAAAATGTACATAAATTAATATTTCTTTATACAGTTTTTTTAACATAATTAAAATCAAATACATAGGAATTAGTAATTTTTTAAGCTAGAAGTCAAACAAATGCCAAGAGCTATTTCCATTTTTGAATGATCCTATTAAATTATTATAGTAAGATTTACTACACTATTATTTTCCTCGGTGTAATGGTTTAGGGCACGCATGAAGCTGGGAGATCGAAGCGGCGATGGCGACTGAGAGCTAGGTTCACATTCACACCAGCAACATCGCCACCATCGCCAGAAACAGAAAACAACAAAATCAGCGAAGGGAAGTAAAACGCAGGTCCCAAACACAAAATACAAAACACCAAACACCGAAATTCCAGAAAGCCAAAAAAAATGAGGCACCACCACCAGCAGCAACAAGAACTACAACAACAAGAACAACAACAACGGCAAAGTAAACGACAACTAACCATAAGAAAAATGACCAGCGATAATTTTAATTTGAAACCAGTTTCTATGCTAAACAAAATTCTACGGCCAAGAAAAGACGGTGCGATCCAGGGAAAAAACCAAATAAAAGAGTTCCCGAGAGAGGGACTCGAAACTCTCTCGAAGATCGGTAGAGCGTTCGGATCCGAAGAGAGCTGCGAAAGAATTTCTTATTCCGAGCCTGCGATGATATGGGAGTGATCTGGGGATGGGGTGGGGAGTACTCTACTCCTTCTTCTGATCCCTGGATTCTAGTGGGACCGAGTGAGCACGACTGAGCACAATAACGAAAACAACTAGTGCACTGAGAGGAATGGGTTATTGGCTTAAGATGGTAGATATGGGGATTATTTCTAGGATTTTTTCTGGATAACTTAAAGGGTTTGTTTGTTTATGAGGTGAATAGTTGATTTGGGCCAGAAAATTCAGAACCCAAAAAATTCTAGTTCAAATTTTTTTCATTTTAAGCATTCTTACAAAAAACGTTATTAAAATCAAAACAAAAGTACTCTCGATTTGGTTTTTCTATATGAAGCGATCTTGAATGAGAGACCAAAGTACTCTTTTTGCTAAAAGGTTAACTTTTAGGACCTGCAACTTGGTCTATTGATAAGCAAGGAGATAAATATTTTTTTGATTGATCTTCAATGGATTGTTTCGTTGATTACAGTTATGATTTATGATATACCATTAAATTTACCCAATAGTTGCAAATCAATTTTGATCTATTAATGCTTCGATGGTTCCAATATGATCTGCCAGTGCAGCAGAGTCCACTGAAGTACCCCTTAGTAATTTTTATTGTTGCTGTGTATGGGTCGCCGGTGGCTATTGAATCTCGTTGGACTGGACTGGACCGAAGATACTCTGAGAGCACGGTTCCGAACAAGAAAATGAAAAACGAAACTGCAACAAGTGAAAAATGTGTTGCAGATACAACAGGTAGGGAGAGAGCCTATACGATTCTCCAGAGAAACATGCTCCTCGGGTGGGTCTCTCCGTTCTCTCTCTTTAGTGGGTCAAAAACCCGTCTGACGGCTTTTCCACAGTCTTCGTCTTCGGCTCTCATTCGAATCTCGGCTGGATGCCAGGTTAAAGCCACTCAGTTCCGTTGAGACCACTGAGCGAGTGGCTTGGACCGATATCTTCAGCTTTGAAGACGGATTAAAAGGCGCGCGTGCGAAACGGTTGACAAAAAGTGAAGGTGCGACCGTAAACATCTGGATTAAACAGAATACCCCCTTGCTATATATTATCCCCGAAATATATGCTATAATATATATAGATAAATATATATAATCCAAAGTTCCGATCAGCAGCTGGCCCCCAAGCTTACCCCTTTGGGTTTATCCGTCTGTGTGTGTGTGTCGCCGTTGCAAATTTTTATAAGTGAAAAATTCCAACAACGTTGCTGCTGCAGCTACAAGCCATATATACAAGAGCGAAAAATGAGGCAAAACACGTTTTGCTGAAGGAAAAAAATACGAAAAAAAATAAATATGCTGCGTACGTGTGTGCAAGTGTAACTGTGTGTGTGTGCCGCAGTATTCGAGTGTGTGTGTGTGAGTCCACCAACACCAAAATGCATGTAAAAATGTGAAGAAAAATGGTAGGTACTCATAAACATTCATGCAGGATAGATATTTGCGGGCTGCCCATTGAAAACTTTTTTCTTGCTTTCCATATATCATCTTGTATTCCAATCCGGGGATAGGAGATCTTTCTTATAGCCAATCTTAGCCAGGGAATTTGCATAAAATCAATAAGCCAGCGCAAATCACTCTTTCCCTACCCACGCGTCTCTCAAGAAAGGCAGTTTTCAGCTAATGCATTCATAGCCACATCGAAATGGGAGTCTGGTATGCAAAAATCCTAGTCTCAAATAGTTATTCCATAATTAGCTTTTTACATTGGATTTATTTGTTTTTTATTTTATGATATACTATCTAATCTAATAGTACTAAAACTGCTTTAAATTACTCGACAGTTTTAAATATTTGAGCTCAGGGTCCTTCTACAGTTAAATTACGAAGATTTTTTCCGTACATTAAAAAGTAGATATTTATTCGTATTATACTTTCTTTTTAACCCGAGTTTGTGGAAACCAAAATATATACGAAGTTTTTGTAGTGAACACAAAGGCACTAAGGCCCCACACACCACGCCGCGTAAAAAGCATATAAGATTAATTGTGGAATTATTATAAGCCAACGGTAACGTAGGCAGTTGTGGCTGCAAAGGTTGGCCCCTCAACTTGATGTCGATGTTGTTTTTGGATTCGGATTCGGATTCGAGATCTCGGGTTGAGCTGAGCATGAAACGCCTCGCTGCCACGTAATGGCTGAAAATTGTCGTTTTTTTCTTGTCGGTTTGTTTTGTTATTGTCAGAAATATCGACGAACGGGAGAAAGAAAAAGAAAATATTCCTGGACAGCGGTGGGCTCTCTTTCACCGACCTTATAGCTGGTATCTCGGGAGCTCGAGAGCGAATTGTAAAAGAATATGGAAATACGGAAAAACACGTTTGCAACGATGCAGCTCTGCTGCAGTGAGATGTAAAGTGAAAAGCTCAAATAAAATAAAAATTCATAATAATAAGGAAAGGAATCGGAATAGGGATCGGGATCGGGGGAATGCTAGGAGGCATCATCACGAAATTTCTGGTTTCTGTTGTGTTTTTTTTTGTTGGTGGTTCTAGCCATGATATTCTGCTCCCTTTGTTGTTTCGGTTTTATGCTAGAATTTGAATTTGCATTGCAAATCGACTTAAGGCCGCATAAACTGGCCGGGTCATGCACACAGCTATATATGTGGTATGGTATTTTATGAGCTCTCAAAAATAGCCCGCACATCGATATTAATGGCGTGGAAACCAGATATGCCATAAGAGCCCATTGGTGCGTATGGGAAAGTGTAAAGGAGACGGATAAGGCAATATGCATACATCAATCAAACAAATGGGCTTTGCTTTTCTCCCCTTTCTTCGAGACAATATTTAAATTTTTTCTGCCATTCGTGAACTGTGAATAGTGAACTCTAAATGAGCTTCGAAGGTTTCTGAGGCGGACAGCACATGCATCACCAATGAAAGTAATATATTCGAGGGGAGGAAAACCCCGTTTCCGTTTATGGAAAAACAAAAATTTCCCATATTTTCAAATTCCTCAAAAAGCGTGATTAAAGTGTGGATAGCGAAGCGGTTTGATTGAAAAGATAAATGAAAATGTTGCATTTTTCTAATTTGGTTAATTATTTTGTATTTTAATACAAAAATGTTTGCTTATATATTTTGTACCCTTTTCAAGCTTTTGACATACCTTTTCTTATTAAAATATTAAAATTTGGACACTCCCATTAGCTATTGAAATTCTTAGAAATTTTTGGAGCGAGGATTACTAATGCAATCGGTATTCGATAGAAACAGAGAACCGAAAATCCCGGAGACGGACACAGACCTTCCTATGGTTATATGTAGGTACACATATGTACAATACAGCAATAAAGAAGACAAAACACCAAGACATAAAAAATATCTTTTGATAGAGACCAAAAACGAAATGAGAAGATCGCCAAGGAACAGCAGCGGGGAACAAAAACAACACCGACAGCTAACAATACCATTAGAGCAGGTAGATTTTTAAGATTAATGAACGGGTTCGGCTTCAAAAGCTTCGGGACAACAAAAAAAACGACGAAATTTACGACGCATTTTTAGCTATGTATGCGAGGAGACAGAAGAGATCCGATCCGATTCGATACGATTCGTTTCGAACCCCAGTCCAAATTCTGACAGATTCTGCGGGTCCACGGCCATGTGTTTTCGTCTAGTTAGTCCATCTAGTGGGCTTCATAATGAGGGGTATCTCAGCTTTCATTTAATCTGTATAATAATACAATATCCTTAAAAGCAGCCAAAAATTTAAAATGAATTTACCAACTGATACTGTTTATAACTCTTGTTTACATTCTTGGTATTTGTAAAGTTAGTTTCTAAAAGCTTTTTCTTAAAACCTTTTAATATTAATACAAATAGTAAAAGAAATAAATGTATATGTAAATGAAACCTTTTTTGACTTTCTTAATATTACAATTATTACATGTTTACTAGCAAATAATTTTGAAGGACCAATATTTTACATTTAAATATTAGTCGTTAGTTTTCATTATACCCAGGGTATTGTTCAGTCTATTACTATACAATTTCGAATGCTGTGGCGTTTACGGTGTTCGAGTGTTCGAGTGTTAATACGAATACGAATCAGTTAGCTGGTTTCAGAGCGTTACTACTACTTTGTATAAAAGGGGCGGAGGTGGAGGGGCTCGACGTCTTTGTATTGATATTCTTAGAGTCTCGGGTTAACAAGAGATTGCCCACAAAGCATTAATTTGGTCCAAAGCTGACACGCATGCTATTAATGGAAATTTTCCCTTCTTTCGGTCGTTGTCTCCATCGGCGTCTCTCAGTATGTGTTTTGGAATTTCGTTTGATTAATAGACGCCGCCTAAATCTTGATTAGATTTTCCTAAAAGCCTAGGACCAGCAGCCCCAGTTGGAGACTGCGTCTCTCTGGATTTCAATCAATTTGACGCTGGACCGGAGCTTCTTTCGTTTCCTCTCGCCCGTATTTCTTAGACAAAAAAAAAAGGCGTAGGTTGAGAGGGATTTATTTCGAGATTTTGTGGGGTCAACAAAAAATAGACTTTATGGTATTTAAGATTTACTTGGTTTCATTTGAAAAGCTAGGAATGAAGACTCATTTTTCCCTTCAAGTTCGTTTCCTCAGTCATTTGTTTTCGGACCAAGTTTGTTTCCTTAGTCAAAAATTACTCCCTTAGGGCTAGTACTCAAAAACTTTTTATTGGGTTGAGTATTAGCCCAAAATGTTAAACTGTTGGACAATAAAAAAAATATATTTAATCATTTAATTTATGTTAGATTTTAACTACCTCCTATGAACAAAATTGTGGGAAACTTCACATGTTTTTTGGCTATCCCAAATACATAAATGCACCCCTAACTTTAGTTGATTTTACGCTTTAGCGCCTCATATCTCACCGAATTGAGCTTTACCAATTTTACGCTCGACGGAGTATGAAATAGTTGATATGCTTGGTGAGCATAAAAGCAGAAAGCAGTTGGTTAATTGAAAGCATTACCTCAACAAGTGGCCAAAGCACGTCAATACCTAATTAGCACTAAGCACTTACCATAAACACGGCTTGAAATTAAATATTTTCATCTCTTCTTTTTCAGGCGATAGATGACAAATCCAAGAACCCATCAAATGATGCAAAATGACGAGTTCAACGATGCATTCAGAGTGTGAGCAACAAGACAACAAGAAAAGTGCAACAAATGAAAGAAGAAGTGAAAAATACATTTAGAATAAACATTAGAAACAAAAGCCTCCAGATGGAGAGGCTGCCGCTCCTGTTCCTGCTCTTCCTGCTCCTTGCCGGCAGGGAATCCCTGTGCCAAAATGCTGGGGACACCAAACTGGAGCTACTGGCACCGCGTGGCCGAAGTTACGCCACCACCTACGAACAATATGCAGCATTTCCGCGCCGGAGGAGCTCCCAGTCCTCGCCAGCAGCGGGTGAGATGCAGTCCCGTGCGGTGGACACCAGTGCCGATTTCGAGGTGCTCGAGGGTCAACCGCGTGGCACTTCGGTTGGTTTCATACCCACCAAGCCAAAGTTCTCCTATCGCTTCAATGAACCGCCCAGGGAATTCACCTTGGACCCCGTGACGGGTGAGGTGAAGACCAATGTGGTGCTCGATCGGGAGGGGATTAGGGATCACTACGACTTGGTGGTGCTCTCCTCGCAACCCACTTACCCCATTGAGGTAAGGATTAAGGTCTTGGATGTCAACGACAATTCGCCGGAGTTTCCGGAACCCAGCATCGCAATTTCCTTTTCGGAAAGTGCCACTTCAGGCACGCGATTGCTCCTCGATGCCGCCACGGATGCGGATTTCGGCGAGAATGGAGTGACGGATCAGTATGAGATTGTCGACGGCAATGTGGACAACAAGTTCCGGCTGGCCACCACTGCGAATCCCAGTGGAGAAACCTCGTACTTGCATCTGGAGACCACCGGTAATCTTGACCGGGAGTCCCGTGGCAGCTATCAACTGAATATCTCTGCCAGGGATGGAGGATCCCCACCGCGTTTCGGCTTCCTTCAGGTGAACGTTACCATTCTCGACGTGAATGACAATCCACCGATCTTCGATCATAGCGATTATAATGTTTCCCTCAACGAAACGGCTCTCCCGGGGACACCAGTTGTAACGGTTATGGCTTCGGACAACGATTTGGGTGACAATAGCAAGATCACCTACTACCTGGCCGAAACGGAGCACCAGTTCACGGTGAATCCGGAAACGGGAGTCATTTCCACAACGGAGCGGGTGAACTGCCCCCAGCAAACGAGTGTGAGAGGATCGTCCTCCTCGAGTCAAAAGAGCTGCGTCTTCACGGTGTTCGCCAGGGATCACGGATCTCCCAGGCAGGATGGACGCACCTATGTGACGGTCAACCTGCTGGACACCAACGATCACGACCCAACGATCAGTTTCCGATTCTTCCCAGATGGCGGCAAGGTGGCCACCGTGGATGAGAATGCGGTGAATGGAACGGTAGTAGCAGCCGTGGCTGTTAAGGATTCCGATTCGGGTCTGAATGGCCGGACATCGGTGCGAATTGTTTCTGGCAATGAACTGGGTCACTTTCGGCTCGAGGAAGCCGCCGACTTGCACATCGTAAGGGTAAATGGAGTCCTGGATCGCGAGGAAATTGGAAAGTACAACCTGACGGTGGTGGCTATGGATCAGGGAACCCCAGCGAGGTCAACTACAGCTCACCTAATCATCGATGTAAATGATGTGAATGATCATGAACCGGTATTCGAAAAGTCAGAGTACACAGCGGTACTAAGTGAACTGGCACCCACGGGGAGCTTTGTGGCCTCCATAACAGCAACGGATGAGGATACTGGAGTAAATGCCCAGGTGCACTACGATATATTGTCGGGCAATGAGCTCAAATGGTTCTCAATGGATCCTCTGACTGGGTTGATTGTGACGTCAGGACCACTGGACAGAGAAATTCGGGACACCATAGAACTGAGTATCTCGGCAAGGGATGGTGGACCGAATCCCAAGTTTGCCTACACCCAACTGAAGGTGACCATTCTGGACGAGAACGATGAGGCTCCGCAGTTTAGTCAGCGGGTTCAGAATGTTACACTTAGCGAAGATGCTCCAACGCAAACGATTGTGGCTCTGATGACGGCCACCGATCATGATCAGGGCACCAATGGTTCGGTGACCTTTGTTTTGGCGCCCAACGTGGAACGCTTGTACCCGCGACAGTTTGCCCTCGATGCGTTGACGGGCCAATTAACGATGCGCCAGCCATTGGATCGTGAGAAAATGTCGCTCTACGAGATTCAGGTGATTGCCCGCGATCAGGGAGCACCCTCACCCCAATCGGCGACGGCCACCGTTTTCCTGAATGTGGCCGATGTTAATGATAACGATCCTCGGTTTTATCCCAGCCACTATATCTACACGCTCACCGATGAAGATATCAAAGCCAGCAGGGAGGGGGAGGGTAAGCCGAAGACTCTGCTCCAAGTCACGGCCTCGGATAAAGACGATGGCGATAATGCCTTAATTGAGTACCGACTTGAGGCAGGTGGCGGCGAGTCAGGTCTCTTCCAGCTGGACGCCCGATCGGGAGTTATCAGCTTGTCGGGAGATGCTGCTACTCCCCCATCATCGATGCAGTCCCACTACAAACTTCAGATTTCGGCACGTGATGCTGGGCAGAGGAGGAGCCCACGAGATGCCATTGTGGAAATTGTGCTCAAGTCCAAGGCAGAGATGCTCGAGTGCAGTCAACCTGGTTATGAATTCCAGATGGTCGAGGATCACGAGCAGCGCAAGAACAATCCAGCGAATCGCGAGGTGGGCATCGTGCAGGTAAAGTCCACGAACGGCAAGCCAGGCTCCACAATCGAGTACGATATAATCCAAGGTGATAGGGAACAGAATTTCCAAATTGATCCAAGGAGTGGTCGCATCACCACATCGCGATCTTTGGATCGCGAGGAGCAGGCACACTATCGCCTGACCATCTTAGCCAGCTCCAGTTCCAGTCCCTCCTCCATCATTTCCTATGGTCAGTGCAGTGTGAACATAGCCATCATGGACCTGAATGATAATGCACCCGTTTTCGCATTGGATCGCGATACAGAGCCAACGATATGGCTGCCCGAGAATGCAGCTGTGGGTCAGGAGATCTACTTATCCAGGGTTAGAGATCGTGATGCAGGTGTTAATAGCAGGATCAGCTATAGCCTCACCAACAATCCCGATCAGCAGTTTCGTATTGGACCAGTCACGGGTGTCCTGTATCTTCAAAGACCCATAAGAGCGGAACCGGGTTCCCAGATTCACGTCGAACTAATGGCCACCGATGCGGGAACTCCCCCGCTCTCCAGTAGGTTGAGTCTATCGGTTTACATAGGCGATGTCAATGATCACACGCCCGTTTTCGATCACACCTCCTATGAGACTTCTCTGCCGGAAACCACAAAAGTTAATACCCGATTCTTTGCTCTGGCTGCTACGGATATTGATTTGGGAGATAATGGTAAAATATCTTATGAGATCATTGAGGGTAATACCGAACGCATGTTTGGGGTTTTTCCCGATGGCTTTCTTTTTGTGAGAGCTCCACTCGACAGAGAGGAAAGGGACTACTATGCTTTGACAGTTTCTTGCCGGGATTCGGGTCAACCATCCAGATCTTCGGTGGTTCCTGTGGTTATCCATGTGATTGATGAAAACGACAATGCACCTCAGTTTACCAATAGCACTTTTACATTTAGCATTCCGGAGAATGCACCTGCCGATACATTTGTGGGTAAACTCACTGCCATAGATCGTGATATTGGAAGGAATGCGGAGCTGAGTTTTACGCTGTCCAGTCAAACTATGGACTTTACGATAGATACCAGAAATGGCTTCATCAAGACTCTAAGGCCTTTTGATCGCGAGGCTTTGGTACACCAGAGTCGGAACACAGAGGCGGCTGGGGAGGAGGGAAATCTCAGGGGTTCCTCCTTCACCGGAAACTATATGCTGCTGGAGGCTACTGTATTAGATAATGGCATTCCCCGCCTGCAGGACAAGGTCAAGGTTAAAGTAATCGTAACCGATGTGAATGACAATGCCCCCGAGTTCCTGAGAGCTCCCTACCATGTTACCATTTCGGAGGGTGCCTCTGAGGGAACGCATATAACCCATGTGTTTAGCCAAGATGCGGATGAGGGTCTGAATGGAGATGTCTACTACTCCTTGGTCCAGGGAAACGAAGCAGGTCAGTTTTCGCTAGACAGCGCCACTGGTCAGCTTTCTTTAGCACGAAGATTGGATCGGGAGACGCAGGAAATTCATCATCTGATTGTCGTGGCCCAGGATGCTGCTCTTAAGCATCCACTGAGCTCCAATGCTAGCATTACCATAGTAGTTCTGGATGAGAACGACAATGCACCGGAGTTCACCCAGTCGAGTAGTGAGGTCTCTGTTTTGGAAACAAGTCCAACGGGCACGGAATTGATGCGGTTCAGGGCCAGTGATGCGGATCAGGGAGTGAATAGTCAGGTGGTCTTTAGTATTTCGGCGGGCAATCGCCGGGACACCTTCCACATCGACAGCATTACGGGTAGTCTGTATCTTCACAAGCCTTTGGATTATGAGGATATAACAAGTTATACCCTAAACATCACCGCCTCTGATTGCGGCACTCCCTCGCTATCCACCACTGTGTTGTACAATGTTATTGTCGTAGATGATAACGACAATCCACCGATCTTTCCCAGCACCGCTATTGTTCGTCAAATAAAGGAGGGAATTCCCTTAAAGACACCCATTGTCACGGTGACCGCCGATGATCCGGATTCGGGACTCAATGGCAAGGTGAGCTATGCGATTAGCAGGCAGGAACCTCAACTTCCGCAGGGAAGACACTTTGGCATTAACACGGAGACGGGTGTGATTCACACGCTGAGGGAGATAGATCGTGAGTCCATCGATACCTTCCGACTGACGGTGGTGGCCACGGATCGGGCTCAACCTTCGGACAGGCAGCTCTCCACGGAGAAGCTAGTCACCGTGATTGTGGAGGACATCAATGATAATGCTCCCATTTTCGTGTCCATGAATGCGGCTATTTTGCCAGCCAAAACTCCCACAACGGTGATGCAGGTTCATGCCAAGGATGCGGACTCGTCGAGCAATGGCTTGGTCACTTACGAGATAGTCAGCGGTCAGCAGGAGCTGTTCCGCCTTCAGAGGAACACGGGGATGATAACCTTTACCCCGGGAGCTCAGTTTAAGCAGGAGGTTCGCTACCAGTTGACCCTCAAAGCCACCGATGAAGCGGTTCAAAGCGAGCGTCGCAGTAGTGAGGTCTACATCACCATAATAACCCCGGGTTCTGGTTCTGGTGAATCATCCGTTCCTCAGTTTGAACAACGGAATATGCTCTCCGGCTCCGTTTATGAGAACGAGCCAATTGGAACTAGTATTCTTACGGTAGCCGCTCATCTGTCGGGCGCCGAAATCGAGTACTTTGTGACCAATGTCACGGCAGGAGGAGGATCACATGGGCAGGTGGATCGCCTCTTTGACATCGACGCCAAGCTGGGAATCCTCTCAACAGCCGCCGAACTGGACCGAGAGGCCGGACCCGACGAGTACGAGGTTGAGGTCTACGCCGTCGCTTTAGGTGGACAGCCACGCACTTCGAGAACCAAGGTGAGTTAGTCCTCCTCTTAAATAGTTTCAGTTTCTTTAAGAGTATTTAGGGTAATAAAATATCATCTCTCTAAGATATATGTTTTGACTTAAATAATCATTATACCCGTTACTCGTAGAGTAAAAGGGTATATTGTATTCGTGCAAAAGTATGTAACAGGGAGAAGGAAGCGTTTCCGACCCCATAAAGTATATATATTCTTGATCAGGATCACTAGCCGAGTCGATCTAGCCATGTCCGTCTGTCCGTCTGTCTGTCCGTCTGTCTGTCTGTCTGTCTGTCTGTCCGTCTGTCTGTCTGTATGAACGCTGAGATCTCGGAAACTATAAAAGCTAGAAGGTTGAGATTTCACACACATATTCTTGGGCTTCCTACGCAGCGCAAGTTTGTTTCATCGAGGTGCCACGCCCCCCTAACGCCCACAATCGCCATAAACGATTTTCAAATGTGTCTGGAGGCCACATCTTTTAAGATTTTAAAAATATATAAATGCCATTTTATAGTGTTTATTAATACCTATCGAAATGTAGAAGACATTTTTCAAATCGGACCATTCATTAAAAAGTTATACGCAATCAAAATTGTTTATATATCTATCTCCCTCGCACTCCCTTTAGCCCCAATAGATAGTCGGGACACCAACCCGAGTACAGCGTTCGCACTCCCTTTAGCTGAGTGACGGGTATTAGATAGTCGGGACACCAACCCGACTATAGCGTTCTCTCTTGTTTTATCATTCAAGTCATGCATTTAACGAAAATGTAATTTCTTTTTTTTTTATTTATAAAATCGAAAATTTGGTTTGTTAATAACTTTGATTTGTAGCAAATTCTTAAAGTCGTTTAACTTAAAGAAAGCTGCATGCAAATGATACCATGCATCATGCACATTTTGATCAAAATGTTCGGAATCCGCGTGTGGTTTTATCAGATTCCGATTACTTACACCGAGGGGCCTTCAAACTTACTTAAGGACCGACCTTTCTTTTACTTTGTAGCAGAGGCTAAAGGGAATATGGTTGCTTTTCCCTGGATGTTTGTTGTTGTTGCCGTGTCGGCCATTTCTGGGGCAGTTTCAAGGGCTTATCAGTGCAAGTCGAGACCGCACTAATGCGCTTTTAATGTCTTGTGCTGATATGAAATGTTGATTACACGGCAAGCACTCCAGAGGTCCAGAGCTTCAGGTCCCTGGCCTCAGTCATCCTTTTCTGCACATGCACATGCGGTTATGCCTTCAGACTCGGACTCAGACTCAGATGCAAATTAACAGGCCAACGAAGGAGATCCGCGGCTATCTGCTGAATGAATTTGATAGGGACAGGGCTTGCGGGGGGGCTCTCCCAACCAGACAGACCTGTGTATCGAGAAAATATTTTACATCCCAGCGCTGCATAAATGGGCCGCAGGGATAGAATTATAATAAGTTGCTTCATTGGCAGATGCCTTTAATTATGCCCAGTACCCTACTCACCCGAGTCGAGGTCCCCCGATGGCCCAGGACCCGCCCCTCCTCGTTCGGAGGGTATTTCGCAGACCTCTGCAGAGCTCCTTATACTGGTTTCGAAGCGAAAAAAAGGCCACGAGAGAATAAAGGCAAAAAGAACCGGGCTCAGAACCACTGACAAAAATCGAGATCACTACCGATTCTATGATTTTTAACTTTTAATTTAGAAATTAAAGGATAAGAAGCTGTATGAGATAGAAGCTTCTGATAGCTTCATCATATGACGTAAAAAGAATGAATAACTTTTACGGTTTTCTCCCAGATCATTATCTTGGGCCAATTCTTCATGAAAACCTACAAAATAGTATACTTTCGTAAAACTTTAGAAGGTGTATAGATTTTAACTGTCATTCGTTTTTTCTGGTGTAGTCTCTTTTCGATTCTCCACTCTTCGGTCTTCTCTTTGGGGCCAGATTCTTCTCCTTTTGCAGACAGCCATCGAGTTCTCGTTGCTTTTTGCCTTTTCTTGCCGATCCGCGTGTTCATGGCCAACACGTCGTATGCGTAGGTATGCCAACAATGCACGCATGCAAATGTGTGTAGTTCCAGTTCCAGTTTCGTGCTGAGAAGCTGGACAAAAAAAAATAAGGAAAGAAAAAAGGGGAAAAAACACAGCCTTGGGTTAGTACAAGCAACTATGGTTTAGTGGATGTTTCGATCGCTGGTCCTCGCGTGCGAAGAGCGTTTCAATCAATTCATTGTTGCATTGATTTAAAACGATTGTCATGTTTTTCCATTTTATTTTTCTGCGTTAATTTTAAGTATTTGCAAAAAAAGTCAAAGCTTCATCCGGTCGTGATTTTTTTTGGACATTCCACATTAGTTGCATTAGTTAATTGATTTTTGTTAACCAATTTAACTATTAGTCATCATGATCTAGAATCCAATTAAGCTGCGCTTTCTAGTCTTCCGTTCTCGGCCTGCTTTCGAAATAATCGCAATTAAAAGTCAGCAAACAAGCGAGTGAATGTCATTTGGCTTTCCATCAAAATGTCCCCCAGATCCGATTGCAGGTTTCGGAATTTCACGCAAATTTATGGCCCTCTCGAGGCCAGTGTTCTGTGTTCTCCTGGGTTTTAGTTTTCCTTTTTTCTTGTTTCTGGCCATTAAGCGGATTGACAAATGGTTACATTTTCTGCAGCTGCACCCGCTTTCCACTGCCTCAAATTAGTTCAATTAGCCGCACACATTTCACCCGGCCCCGGGCATCCAAATGGTGTTTTGTGCTCCAAAAGACTGCCCACTAATGCAATCCCAACCTTCGGTTCTCCGGATCCCTGTTCCTGTGCCGTCTGATGTTACAAATTTGCATAAATTTTATTACAAATGCGGTATTTACTCGCCCAGCACCGACTTAACACCATTATCCCAGCACACGAGGCTATATTTTACGAGTCTGGTTGCGAGTCTCCAGTATTTATGGCCTTCTTGGATATGTGCGACTTGGCCAGGACTTACGAGGTGGCTTAGACGGCTTTTAAGCGGCTTGATTAGACGATCGATTCCCAAGCCTTTTCCCGACTTTTTCTCTAAATGTTATGACTTTAGAAAGGCAGTCCTTACATTTGCGAAAGACTTGTAAATTAATTAAAACTAGTGCAAAATACGCATTAAATTAAAATGAAAATATCGCAAGAAAAGCTTGAAAGCCGGTTTTGCTTGGCCTAAACTATAATTCCCTCGGTCATAAACAAGAAAGTTCAAGCCCATATACCACACATACCATATACCATTGCCCATTTAGCCAGATCCGAGTTGTAAGCGGGTCATTTCGGGGCCAGGTTAAGAGAGATGAAGAATGCGATTGACATTGCGACAGAAGTTCGGCGGGTACATAGAATATTCTGGGCATTTAGTGCCAAATATGGAACTAGTTTCCGCTCGATGCCATATCGCAGATGCTAGCTCGTACGAGTATATATACCTACCTACCTCCTTCTCTTTTTCCTCCGCCAAGTGGGTCAGTGTTATTGACGCAACGAATACGCTTTTGTATTTCGTATATATTCCCCTGCAGGTCAGAGTAACAGTTCTGGACAAGAACGACAGTCCCCCGCAGTTCTTGGACACCCCGTTCGTCTACAATGTCAGCGAGGATCTGGAGATTGGACACACCATCTCCACGCTGCGGGCCCACGATCCCGATACTCTGGGTACGGTGACTTTCCTCCTGATGGACGGGCACGATGGCAAGTTCCTGCTGGAACCCACCACCGGGAAACTTATTCTCAAGGACACCCTAGATCGAGAGACGAAGAGCAAGTATGAGCTAAGGATTCGCGTCTCCGACGGAGTGCAGTACACGGAGGCATATGCCACCATTCAGGTAAAAGATCTATGATAAAAATCCAAAAAGATCTATACTTGACATTTTTAAATTATTAAATTGAAATATTGAAATAATATATTTTTACAACCCCCCCACCAGGTGAGCGATACCAACGACAACCCGCCCATGTTCGAGGATGCCGTGTACTCGTTTGATATACCGGAAAATGCCCAACGTGGCTACCAAGTGGGTCAGATTGTGGCCAGGGATGCTGATCTGGGCCAGAATGCCCAGCTGTCCTACGGAGTGGTCTCGGATTGGGCGAACGACGTGTTTAGTTTGAATCCGCAAACGGGAATGCTGACCTTAACAGCTCGACTGGATTACGAAGAGGTGGGAAATTGGATGCTCTGTCGGTTAAAATAATACTTACGACTTCGTATGGTTTCATTCCATCCAAACAGGTTCAACACTACATCCTTATCGTTCAGGCCCAGGATAATGGCCATCCCAGTCTGTCCACCACCATTACGGTATACTGCAATGTACTCGATTTGAACGATAATGCGCCCACTTTCGATCCCATGAGTTATTCGAGCGAGGTGTTTGAAAATGTGCCTATTGGCAAGGAGGTGGTCACTGTGTCAGCCAAGGATATAGATTCGGGTAAGTGGGGGGAGAAGGTTTCCGCTTTTACCACCCGGGTATTTCTAACTATAACCGTTCTTTTTGCAGGCAACAATGGACTCATTGAGTACAGCATAACCGCAGGCGACGCCGATTCGGAGTTCGGAATCGACAGTAATGGCACAATCCGTACTCGTCGAAATTTGGACAGGGAACACCGATCTGCGTACACCCTCACGGTCACCGCACGAGATTGCGCCGATGAATTCGCCTCATTTAGCGAACTGGAGGAAACGCAACTTAAACTCAAGTACCGATCGCCTAGAAGATATCAGCAAAGCCAGCAAGAGTTTTTGGCCCATCAGAGACAGCAGCGACTCTCTTCGACTGTGAAGGTAAGTTTTTATTAGAAAATATATAACCTTGTAATTCTTCTGGTCCTCTAATTTGAAAATCTAAATTAAAGAAATTTAATCAGGCATAGTATAGCTCGGTTTTTATCTTGGACAATGTTTGGACAAGTTTCAGACTGAAACGCTTAGTTCGTGAATCCCTAATTAATTAGAAGACCCAAACCCGTTCTTAGTCCTTATCGGCTTGTTTGGCATCTTGAAGACCGTACATACATTTACCGTTCTATCTAGAATGCCATGAAGCACAATTAGCCAAATACTGATCCGCACTTTCTTCTGCCAGGTGACGATACTCATCAAAGATGTCAACGACGAAGTGCCCATCTTCGTTTCCGCAAACGAAACGGCGATAATGGAGAACGTGGCCATCAACACCGTCGTTATCGCTGTCAAGGCTGTCGACAATGACGAGGGCCGCAATGGGTACATTGATTATACCATGGAGGAGGCCAAAGGTATGGAGGATATCAGTCAGACATTGGAACCCCTGCCCTTCTCCCTGAACCCCACCGATGGACAATTGCGCGTAGTCGACTCCTTAGATCGCGAGTTGCGTTCCAGTTATCTACTTAACATCACAGCAAGGGATCGAGGAGAACCACCTCAGTCCACGGAGACGCAGTTGCTCATTCGGATTCTGGACGAGAACGACAATAGTCCCGTCTTCGATCCCAAGCAATATTCCGCCTCGGTCGCTGAGAATGCCAGCATTGGGGCGATGGTCCTTCAGGTATCCGCCACGGATGTGGACGAAGGTGCCAATGGTCGGATTCGCTACTCTATAGTGTTGGGTGATCAGAACCATGACTTTAGCATAAGCGAGGATACGGGTGTGGTGCGGGTGGCCAAGAACCTGAACTACGAACGACTTGCCCGCTATTCCCTCACGGTTCGCGCTGAAGATTGCGCCTTGGAGAATCCAGCCGGCGATACGGCTGAACTAACCATCAATATCCTGGATATAAACGATAATAGACCCACGTTCTTGGACTCTCCGTACTTGGCGCGCGTAATGGAGAACACTGTTCCGCCAAATGGAGGTTATGTGCTAACTGTGAATGCCTACGATGCAGATACACCTCCGTTGAATTCACAGGTTCGCTATTTCCTCAAGGAGGGGGATAGTGATCTCTTCCGCATCAATGCCTCCTCGGGTGACATTGCCTTGTTAAAACCCCTAGATCGCGAGCAACAGAATGAGTACACCCTGACTTTGGTGGCCATGGATACGGGATCGCCTCCACTGACGGGCACGGGAATTGTGCGAGTAGAAGTCCAGGATATCAACGACAATGATCCGGTTTTCGAACTGCAATCCTATCACGCAAATGTTCGAGAGAACTTACCACCAGGCACACTTGTCCTGCAACCAAAGGCCACTGATAAAGACGAAGGATTGAATGCCAAGTTGCGTTTTAACTTGCTGGGGGAGTATATGAATAGGTTCCACATCGATTCGGAAACGGGAGAGATTACCACGGCTTTATCGCTGGATCGTGAGGAGACTTCCGTTTACTACCTAACACTAATGGCTCAGGATAGTTCTGTAACAGAACCACGCGCCTCGTCCGTAAACCTGACCATCAGTGTATCGGATGTTAACGACAATGTTCCCAAATTTGACTCTACCACTTATAACGTAGCAGTTCCCGACAGGATTAGTACGGGCGAGTTTGTTTTTGGCGCACGCGCCCTGGACTTGGATGAGGGCAAAAATGCTCTTGTCCATTACACCATTAGTGGTCGAGATCAGCAGTACTTTGATATCAATACCAAAACGGGAGTGGTTAGCACAAAGCTAGAGCTCAAGAGTAAGAGTAAATCTCCTGCTGATTTGACATATACCATTGTAATATCGGCCATGGACCAGGGTGACCAACCTCTGAGTTCCAAAGCTGAGCTTACTGTTATCCTCCGACCCCCGGAACTCTTTCCCAGCTTCGCCTATATGGCCAATAGTCACTTTACGATGTCGGAGGACGTAAAGCCGGGAAAAATGATAACCAAAGTGAGTGCCACATCGCCGAAAAAGGGTTTGGCTGGTAAAATACGCTATGCCATTGCGGGCGGAAATTTGGGAGATTCCCTGCGTGTGGATCCCAATAGCGGAGTCTTGAGCGTAGGAGAAGATGGCCTGGACTATGAGTTGACTCATCTCTACGAAATTTGGTTGGAGGCAACCGATGGAGATACCCCAAGTCTTCGAAGCGTTACCCTGATAACAGTCAACGTAACGGATGCCAATGACAATGCACCCGTTATGGAGCAACTCATCTACAATGCCGAGGTTCTGGAGGAGGAGTCACCACCGCAGTTGATAGCCGTGATCAAGGCCAGCGATCGCGATTCCGGTGAGAATGGTAGGGTCGTTTATCGCCTACAGAATGACTTTGATGGCACCTTTGAGATCATGGAATCGGGTGAGATCTACACCACTATGCGACTGGATCGTGAGGAGATCGGTGATTATGCTTTTGTCGTGGAGGCCGTTGACCAAGGCTTACCCCATTTGACGGGAACGGCCAGTGTGCTTTTGCATTTACTGGATAAGAATGACAACCCACCAAAGTTTACACGCCTTTTCTCCCTTAATGTAACTGAAAACGCGGAGATTGGGAGCTTTGTGATAAGAGTTACCTCTTCAGATTTGGACCTAGGAGCCAATGCGAATGCCTCCTATTCGTTCAGCGAGAATCCCGGTGAGAAGTTCCGCATTGAGCCACAGAGTGGTAATATAACCGTGGCCGGTCATCTGGATCGAGAACAGCAGGATGAGTACGTCCTAAAAGTGGTGGCCTCCGATGGAGCTTGGCGTGCCGAGACTCCCATTACGATTACGATTCAGGACCAGAACGACAATGCTCCTGAGTTTGAGCATAGCTTCTATAGCTTTAGCTTCCCTGAGCTGCAGCAGTCGATTGCATTGGTGGGCCAGATCATAGCCACGGATCGCGATAAGCAAGGACCCAACTCGGTGATCTCTTACTCACTGCAGCAGCCATCGCCCATGTTCAGCATTGACCCCGCAACGGGTGAGGTCTTTAGCAAAAAGGTGCGTATAACAGAGTTCTTTCAAATATTTTGTTGATTTATTTTCTCCATTACCCAACAGGCGGTTCGCTTTAAGCACTCGCAGTATGTTCGCTCCCCGGAAAACATGTACGCCTTTACCGTTTTGGCGACGGATAATGGCAAACCACCGTTGTACTCTGAGTGCCTAGTTAATATTAACATCGTCGATGCCCACAACAATCCTCCTAAGTTCGAACAGGAGGAGTATCTAGCGCCACTGCCAGAGGACGCGGTTCGCGGCCAGCGAATAGTTCGGGTTCATGCGAACGACAAGCATGATGTGGGCACCAACGAAATGGACTACTTCCTGGTGACCCCCAATCTGAGTTCAATCTTCACCATCGGCAGACATGACGGTTGGATCACTCTGGTCAAACCACTCCAAGTGACACCGAACTCTCGATACGAATTGGTTGTAAGGGCCACGGATCGCGGGGTTCCTCCGCAGTCGGATGAAACTCGTGTCATTATCGTGGTGACCGGAGAGAATCTGGACACGCCGAGGTTCTCGGTGAATAGCTATCAGGTGATTGTGCCCGAAAACGAGCCCGTTGGTTCCACCATCCTAACAGTTGGGGCCACGGACAATGACACAGGGCCGAATGGTCTTCTCCGATACTCGATTTCCGGCGGAAATGAGCGTCATGACTTCAGTGTCGACGAACGCACGGGTGGTATCGTGATACAACAGCAGCTGGACTACGATCTAATACAAGAATACCATCTAAACATCACGGTTCAAGATCTGGGCTACCAACCACTGTCCGCTGTTGCGATGCTTACCATAATCTTGACAGATGTTAACGACAATCCACCAGTATTTGATCAGAAGGAGTACCACGGTTATATACCTGAAAACAAACCCATTGGTACTTTTGTGTTCCAGGCTCATGCTACCGATAAGGACTCACCGAAAAATGCTATTATACATTATGCATTCCTGCCCAGCGGAACCGACAGACACTTCTTTGTTATGAATCAAAGCAATGGCAGCATTTCATCAGCTGTTTCTTTCGATTACGAAGAGCGACGCGTCTATACACTCCAGTTAAAGGCAAAAAACCCTGATTCGAGCATGGAGAGCTACGCCAATCTCTATGTGCATGTTCTGGGGGTAAATGAGTTTTACCCGCAGTTCCTGCAGCCTGTCTTCCACTTTGACGTATCGGAGACATCTGCCGTGGGCACCCGGGTGGGTGCTGTCCAGGCCACGGATAAAGATAGCGGGGAGGATGGTCGTGTCTACTACTTGTTAGTGGGTTCCAGCAACGACAAGGGTTTCCGAATCGATACGAGAACGGGATTGATTTATGTGGCTCGGCATTTGGACCGGGAGACCCAAAACCGTGTGGTACTTACCGTGATGGCCAAAAACTATGGCAGCATTCGAGGTAACGACACGGACGAGGCGCAGGTCATCATTTCGATTCAGGACGGAAACGATCCACCGGAGTTTATTAAACACTACTACACCTCTACCATTTCCGAGGCAGCTCCAATTGGCACTAAAGTCACAACGGTCAGGGCTATCGATAAGGACGTTCGGCCGCAAAACAATCAGTTTAGTTATTCCATTATCAACGGGAATCTCAAGCAGAACTTCAAGATCGATGTGCAGACGGGTGAGATAAGTACGGCTAGTCGTCTGGATCGCGAGGAGATTGCCACCTATAATTTGGTGATTGGAGCCATAGATACTGGACTGCCACCGCAGACGGGAAGTGCTACGGTTCACATAGAACTGGAGGATGTGAACGACAATGGGCCTACCTTTACGTCTGAAGGTCTGAATGGCTATGTCTCTGAGAATGAACCACCTGGAACCTCCATAATGACACTAATGGCCAGTGACCCGGATCTTCCGAGGAATGGAGGTCCCTTCACATACCAATTGGTGAGCGGAAAGCACAAGTCCTGGCTGAGTGTGGACAGGAACACGGGTTTGGTTAGGTCCACCAGCAGTTTTGATCGGGAGCTCACACCCGTTCTGGAGGCAATTATCGAAGTGGAGGACAGTGGCAAACCAAAACAGAGGTCCCAGCACTTACTCACTATTACAGTATTGGATCAAAACGATAACCCTTCAACCACAAGGAGTTTACACATATCTGTCAGTCTGTTTAATGGTGATTTGCCTTCCAATGTAAAGCTGGCCGATGTTCGTCCAAATGATATTGACATTGTGGGCGATTACCGGTGTCGCCTTCAGAAGAATCCCAATCAAAGTCAATTGCAGCTGGCCATTCCACGGGCATGTGATCTGGTAACCACCTCACACACTACTCCAATAGCTTCTGTCTTTAGCTATACGGGTAATGATGGAAAGCACGGGGATGTTGGCTCCAAAGCGAGTGTGGCCTTCCAGAGCTTTAACAATGAAACCCTGGCTAACTCGGTGTCCATAATGGTGCGAAATATGACAGCTAATCACTTTTTGGTTAATCACTATCAACCAATGCTGGAGATGATCAAGTCTAAGATGGCAAATGAAGATGAGGTTATATTATATAGTCTGTTGGAGAGTGGTGGTGGTAATTCTACAAGTCTCCAAGTGATAATGGCTGTAAGATTGGCTAAGAGCAACTACCAACAACCCAGGCATTTGATTGAACGCCTGAGAGAGAAGCGTTCGGCTTTTTCTGAACTCCTACAAAAGGAGGTGATTGTGGGCTATGAACCCTGCAGCGAACCGGATGTGTGTGAAAATGGTGGGGTATGCAGTGCCACCATTCGACTGCTGGATGCCCACAACTTTGTTATTCTTGACAGTCCTTCCTTGGTGCTAAGTGGACCACGGATAGTACACGATTACAGTTGCCAATGCACCAGTGGATTCTCGGGAGAGCAGTGCAGTCGTAGGCAGGATCCTTGCCTGCCCAATCCTTGTCATTTACAAATGCAATGCCGGCGTTTGGGTAGCGATTTCCAGTGCATGTGTCCTCCGAATCGGGATGGTAAGCTCTGCGAGAAGGAGCGCAGTGATGTGTGCTACAGCAAACCGTGTCGCAATGGAGGAAGTTGTCACCGTAGTCCCGATGGCACCTCGTACTACTGCCTATGTCGTCCTGGATTCCGGGGGAACCAATGCGAAAGCGTTTCGGACTCCTGTCGTCCCAATCCCTGTCTGCACGATGGTCTGTGTGTGAGTCTGAAGCCGGGATACAAGTGCAACTGCACCCCAGGACGATATGGACATCATTGCGAACGCTTCAGCTATGGCTTCCAACCGCTGTCCTACATGACATTCCCATCGCTGGATGTGACCACCAATGATATATCCATTGTTTTCGCCACCACGAAACCGAACTCATTGTTGCTCTACAATTACGGGATGCAGAGTGGCGGTAGATCTGATTTCCTAGCCATCGAATTGGTGCATGGCAAGGCCTACTTCTCCTCCGGAGGAGCTCGTACCGCCATTAGCACCGTGATTGCTGGACGGAATCTTGCTGACGGAGGTTGGCACAAGGTTACTGCCACCCGGAATGGACGTGTCATGTCACTCAGCGTGGCCAAGTGTGCAGATTCGGGTGATGTGTGTACGGAATGCACGCCAGGAGACTCCAGTTGCTATGCCGATGAAGTGGGACCCGTGGGGTGAGTATATAATTTAAACTAAAATAGGGTTAACCTAACTATCTAATGTATATCCCACAGAACTCTCAACTTTAACAAGCAACCTCTGATGATTGGTGGCTTGTCCTCGGCTGATCCTATCTTAGAGCGACCTGGTCAAGTCCACAGTGATGATCTGGTGGGCTGTCTGCATAGTGTGCACATCGGAGGAAGATCTCTAAACCTGAGTTCACCTCTTCAGCAGAGGGGTATTCTGTCAGGGTGCAATCGACAGGCTTGTCAACCAGCATTGGCGGCCGAACGCTGTGGAGGATTCGCAGGACAATGCATTGATCGGTGGTCGAGTTCCCTTTGCCAGTGCGGTGGCCATCTGCAGTCGCCAGATTGCTCAGACTCCCTGGAACCCATTACCCTGAGTGATGGAGCCTTTGTTGAGTTCAGGATCTCGGAGATATATCGTCGCATGCAGCTACTGGATAATCTGTACAATAGCAAAAGTGCCTGGTTGGACAACTCCCAGATGATGAGGGAACGTCGAGCTGTTGGCAACTTTAGTACCGCTTCCCAGATCTACGAGGCCCCCAAGATGCTGAGTCTGCTATTCCGAACCTACAAAGATCAGGGACAGATCCTCTATGCGGCCACCAATCAAATGTTCACCTCGCTGTCCATCCACGAAGGTCGATTGGTCTACTACTCCAAACAGCATCTTTCCATCAATATGACGGTGCACGAAACTGCCCAGCTAAACGATGGCAAATGGCACAATGTGAGTTTGTTTAGCGAAAGTCGCAGCTTGAGGTTGATCATCGATGGACGGCAGGTTGGTGATGAACTGGACATTGCCGGAGTGCACGACTTCCTCGATCCCTACTTGACCACTCTGAATGTGGGTGGCGAAGCCTTCGTGGGTTGCCTTGCCAATCTCACGGTCAACAATGAACTCCAGCCACTAAATGGATCGGGCAGCATCTTTCCGGAGGTCCGATACCATGGAAAAATCGAATCCGGTTGTGGAGGAGACATGGGTCAAGATGCCGCCCAAGTGGCTGATGCCCTAAGCATTGGCTTCACCCTCGTCATTGTCTTCTTTGTCATCCTGGTGGTCGCGATTCTTGGTTCCTATGTCATCTATCGATTCCGTGGAAAGCAGGAGAAGATTGGCAGTTTGAGTTGCGGTGTCCCGGGCTTTAAGATTAAACATCCCGGTGGACCAGTGACGCAGAGTCAAGTGGATCACGTCCTGGTTCGAAATCTCCATTCGAGTGAAGCCCCTTCGCCACCCGTTGGTGCGGGAGATCATATGCGTCCGCCAGTGGGAAGTCATCACTTGGTTGGACCTGAGCTGCTGACCAAGAAGTTCAAGGAGCCGTCGGCGGAGTTACCTCAACCAGGGCAACAGCAACCGCAGCAACGTCCTCAAAGACCAGATATCATAGAGCGTGAGAGTCCGTTGATAAGGGAGGATCACCATCTGGCTATACCACCTCTACATCCACTGCCCTTGGAGCGCGGTGGCTCTGTGGACTTGGGCTCGGAGTATCCAGAACACTACGACCTCGAGAATGCCAGCTCTATTGCTCCCTCCGACATAGATATTGTGTATCACTACAAGGGATATCGGGAGGCGGGTGGTATGCGCAAGTACAAAGCTAGTGTACCACCAGTTTCTGCCTATAGCCATCACAAGCACCAGAGTGCGGCTGCCCAACAGCAACAGCAGCAGCACCGTCATGGTGCCCCATTTGTGACCCGCAATCAGGGTGGTCAACCTCCCCCACCTCCAACCAGTGCATCCCGCACCCATCAGAGTACTCCGCTGGCCAGGCTTTCGCCCAGCTCCGAGTTGAGTTCCCAGCAGCCTAGGATCCTCACGTTGCACGACATCTCGGGAAAGCCCCTGCAAAGTGCCCTCCTGGCCACCACCTCCAGTTCCGGTGGGGTGGGCAAGGATGTCCATAGCAATAGTGAACGTAGTCTAAACAGCCCAGTGATGTCGCAACTTTCGGGTCAAAGTTCCAGTGCCAGTAGGCAAAAGCCGGGAGTGCCACAACAGCAGCCGCAGCAAACTTCCATGGGTCTGACGGCCGAGGAGATTGAGAGAATGAACGGCAGACCGCGAACCTGCAGCCTAATATCCACCCTGGATGCCGTTTCCTCCAGCAGTGAGGCACCCCGAGTGTCCAGCAGTGCACTCCACATGTCCCTAGGTGGCGATGTCGATGCCCACAGTTCCACTTCTACCGACGAAAGCGGCAACGATAGCTTCACCTGCTCAGAGATCGAGTACGACAACAATAGTCTGAGTGGCGATGGCAAGTACTCAACCAGCAAGAGCTTACTAGATGGACGTAGTCCTGTTTCGAGGGCACTCAGTGGAGGAGACACAACCAGCCGGAATCCACCGACAAGTGTGGTCAAGACTCCGCCCATTCCGCCGCATGCCTACGATGGATTCGAGTCATCCTTTCGGGGATCACTCAGCACTCTGGTGGCCAGTGATGACGACATCGCCAATCATTTGAGCGGAATCTATCGGAAGGCCAATGGGGCGGCATCGCCGTCGGCCACCACGCTCGGCTGGGAGTACCTACTTAACTGGGGCCCAAGCTACGAGAACCTGATGGGTGTCTTCAAGGATATTGCCGAACTGCCCGACACAAATGGACCGCCACAGTCGCAGCAACAGCAGCAAACCCAAGTGGTGTCCACGCTGAGAATGCCATCTTCAAATGGACCGGCAGCTCCAGAGGAATACGTGTAATATATATCATAGAGGATGTCAAAGAATTTGCTAAACCCCCAATATTAACATTTATCCAAGGGTGCCACAAAAATCTCAAAGAAAATCCACTGTTCCTAAGACCTAAGCAAAAAAAATTTTATTTCAAACCAATCCTTCAGAAAATCGCTAGAAATTTTCAAGGCACCCCCAAAATCCAAACTTGTATCACCGAAAACCAAGAGATATTCTCGGTAGCACGTAAATGTATATGTACATTTTTTGTAAAGTTGCATCCTTTCTTAGTAGATCGTAAGTAATGCCATTTTATTTTGCAATGTACAACGAAAACGTAACGAAAACGTAGTTAGTAAGATAAAGAAAATGAAAAATCGTGCATATCTAGGATAGTAAGCATCTCCAAACTTATCCGAACGCCTTGTATCAAGGTCAACCATCCTAAGTGCACTTCCGTTAAGGGTTCAAAAGCAAAACTGTAACGACTGATACTTCCGTACATTAACAAAATCCTTACTTTTTTATTCACTTTTCTGTACTTGTGTAAATGTTTTCTGAGTGCTATATTAAGATAGTTTTCAGCAACAGTATGTATTGAGTTTTTATCGCCATTTAAGTACATTTTAACATTGTTCTAATTTATTGACAATCTCGCCAACATCCCCTAACTGCCTTAGTCGTACTTATAGACAATTAATTTCAGAGATACTTCGCATTCCTCTAGATATATACTTAAATACCTTGTATATGTATGTAAGTTTGTATTTTTAATTCGTAGTAAAATGTTATTAAATACATATTAACCATCGAACCAATCGTTTTACTCTTATGGAACAAGCTGGCAAAAATATTTAATAAATAAAATAAATGAATTAATAACAAAAGAATGTTTAAAAAGACAACAAAACAAATACTGAATGCTCGTGATCTTTTAGACCCCATTATCAAAAAAAAATAGGCAACAACAAAAAACATTCCCAAAACGTTGAAATGTTTCTACTTATCTCTTAATAACTTTTTTAAGTACCTGAAAAATTAATTATATTTTCTACTTTAAAGTTTCACTAGGAAATCGAAATTTGTGAATAATGTTCTGATATAACAATTTATTTATTACATTTTTAAATTTAAATCATCATATTATTGAAGTTCAGCAGACCGGGAGTCGTCGTGATCCGAAATAACTTTTTGAAGATCAGCCAATTTCTTGTCCAAATTCTGAACGTTTTCGAGTACGGATTTCTGACCTCTATCCAAGCTGACCTGCATTTCCAATTGGGCCCCCAGGGACTTCTGGATGTCCGTCTGTTGGTCCTCCACCCTGCCAAGCCGATCATTCAAGTCGACGTCCTTCAAAGATTCTTGCAGGGACGACATTCCACTCTCCATTGCCGCCAGCATCCGTGTCATCGTTTGTGTGAGCTGAGCCGTTTCTGTTTTAAGTTTGTTGATCTCATCCATAAGGATTTTGGATCGGGAAACAGCAATATGATCTAGCAACGGTATAATTTGCCGCAGTGGGTGGTTCGGGTCGTTCATTAGAAGACTAGTCAAGCCATCTTCAAGGTGTTTTGCCCGGGACCCATATAGATTACAGGCAATGAATGCGATCGCAAGATAGGTTCCGAGCTTAAACATTTCGAGCGCTAGTAACCACTAATGTCGATCTTTCAAAGTGAACTGATTCTGAAGCTAGACTCGGAATGGCTTTTAAAGACCCCAGATAATGAGAAAAAAACCAAATAATCTCTATGACGAACAGTACAAGGAAATTATTAAGGGGATTTTCAAATGCTGTTACTTTGACATTTTGGTAATCTCTTCTGAGGGTGAATATGGTGTATATATGGTGATATGGTGATTTTACATTTTGTGATTAGCATAAATATACACTTTAAAAAAATATATTTAACATTTTTAGGAGAAGGTTATTTGTTCGAATTATTTAATAACTGATTCGAAGAACAAATTCCAAAGAGGGAATTATGGGAACGGAGACTTTAAGGATGAGGAATACATATCATTAAATGGGACTACTAAAAATTAAGCTTGAAAGATAATGAGCACTTGGTTTTTCCAACATTAAAAAAAAGAAAAAAATCGCATAAATAAATAGTTTGGAAAATAATTCTTAGATAACGCAAGACTTATAAGTTCAACAATTACATTTTCATTTTAATTAAAATTGATGTATAATTTGCTAAGTTTTTTTTATTTTTCCCTTTGTTTAGTATATTAGTGAATTACATCCTAACCGTACTGTTAATAATCGATAATTATAGTTTATATCACATTCCATAAATTTCTGCATCCTCGTCGACTTATTAATTCAAAAAGTTTACTCCTTGGCGCCAAACTGATATTTTCAGTGTTGCCAGAGAGCAGCCAGAATATAACGGCTTAGAAAATAACCGAAAAATGTATATAGAAGACCCACCATATATTATAATTGTGGTTTATCCAATTAAAAGACAAAAAAACCTTGTAGATATTAGATAAAAACAACAAAGTGCAACCTTTCTTTTTAACTATTAGAGTTGCCGAGTTGCAGAGTTGCCATGACTTTTAGTAAAATAAGGTGATAACTCTGGTTTTCAACGATTCAACAAAATTTTCAACAGCCTCGAGGCTGTTGAATTGCTGTAATTTCTGAAAGTTGACTTTGTATTGAACAGCTGATTAACAGCTGACCAAAATTCAACAATTCTGCAATTCAACAGTTTAGGGAATCCCCCCATTGTAAAAAAAGATAGAAAATATGGCTTCGCTGTTTCCTAAAATGGCTAGAGAAGCTAAACGCGCCTATCTGGCAGCACTGGTCGACCCACAACAGCCCAAACAGCTGTTCGCCAAAGAAGAAGAAGAGCGTGCGCGAGCGTTCGGTGAAATGAATTAAAAGTAATTCAACTTTTTGGTGTGCTTAGGCGGAAAAAAACTAGAAAGAAAACGTAAATACATGTGATAAGCAAGCTGACAAGCCGCTGATAACAGAAAGGTCACTTGGAAAGGTTAAACTCGGGGAATATGATACAAAATAGTGAAACAGCCGCCTAATTAGAAAAAAAATCTAAAGTGTGCGCGAAAAAAGTGAAAGTGCATACAGAATTCTGCCGCCCACGCCCCCTCTTTTTTGGAGGCAGTAACGCCCCTCCTCTCCCCTGTTCAACCAACACCCCCTGTTGTGTGTGTGTGTGAGTGTGCGTGGCGTGCGCCTGTGTTGCGCGACCTTCACGCAACCTTCAACATGCAGCAACACGTTGTGTGTAATCTAACATTTTGCCAATAAACCAAAAGAAACAACAACCACAAATCGCAATAAAAAGCTAAAAAATAAAAGAAAAACAAATCAAATCAACCGGCTGCCAATGGCAACACAAAAACAAAAATCAACAAATTCTCCCAGCAAACAAAAAACTGCATTTCGCTCTCCCACTCTCTCCCCGTC
The DNA here is from genome assembly GCA_037075285.1 of Drosophila lutescens. Taxonomy (NCBI): domain Eukaryota; kingdom Metazoa; phylum Arthropoda; class Insecta; order Diptera; family Drosophilidae; genus Drosophila; species Drosophila lutescens. Next base: position 945,436 of record JBAMCF010000408.1, on the reverse strand, counting down.
TCTCTCTCTGTCTCTCTCTCGGGTTTTCGCTCTCCTTCGCGTAACCCGTTTGCTTTTGCGATTTGAATTCTGATTCGAATTCATTTCAACTTCAAAACTTGGGCGGTAAAGTTCAACACGCGATAAACTAGTGATCCCCAAAAGATAATATAAGACTATTCGCCTTATCAAAACACCGAATGAAATCGTGTCATTTTAATGATAACAGGCCCTACATAAAAATCGGGTTTTATATCGCCCTATGCAAATTAGCACGTATTTCATTAGCATTTCAAAAGTTTCGGTATTTTGCGTTTTAGTTTCGTTACCCGGTGATTGTGAAATACATACCCAGGCTTTTACAAACTCAAAAAAGATCGAATAAATACGATTTTTTTAAATGAAAAGTGCTGAATATTTAAGAATATTTAAAACTCTAGAAACCTATATTTAGGTACAGATTTCATATTTAGAAAAAATTTATTTTTTAATTGTAACGTGAATTTTTAATAATATCTTGAAAATAAACATATGTATTTTCCAAGAACTCCGTAAAAATTAAAGATACATTATTTTAAACCTTTTTAAATCAATATTATCAAACAAAACAAGCCAATTACCGGGTATTCAAATTTTCATAATAGTTTCAATTGCATTACTTGTGCTAAATTATTTGCACACGGGCGCAAAAAGATCGCGTTACGTCATTTGAGCTGAAACAATTTACAATCCTCCTCCAGCAGCGTCAATTGCAAAGCAATTTTCTGCCTTTTACAGATAAACAGGCACAAAAGTTCAACGGCACTCGGTCGATTATAAAAAAGCCAGCCAGCAGAAACAATTAATTAATTTGTTTATTGGGCACATTAATTGCCGCAAACGAGTCGCGTGTGTGAACGAACTAAATAGAATTACGGACCAACTGGCACATCAACGGAGACCCAAAGCCATACCGAGATATCGAGAGAGATATAGCAGATATAGCGCGAGATTCCACAGATCGGCGACAAAATGAATGACCGTGAGCTAGGATGTGCGGGCGGCCAGTTTATGGATCGCGGACGGATGAATCAGAATGGAGTTGTCCAGCCTCTGCTAACTGGTAATTAACAAAATACTTAAGACCAAAATATTACATAACTAGTAATAGAGCAAAAACTGCTAAATTATTATTTATTTTATTTATTGTATCCTAGCGTTACAAGCTTTACAAACCTATGAATTTTTATTTTATAATTATTTTATTATTTATTTTGCATTTCAAATAGGCAGATTGTGAACAATTAAAGAAAATAATTTAAAAATAGTAATAAATTAATTTAATTTAAGCTTATTCAGATATGTTTATAATAAAATTGAGACATATTTAACAAAAATATTTATGTTTAATTTATATATTGATTTTTTGTATTGATCCAGTCAATCAAGATTATTACACGAAATTGTTAGTTTTATTATCCAATTTTTAAGTTAAAATACCAGCAAAATCGAAATGACATCCCATCCTAACCCTTAAACCATAATTATCTTTCCTAATTAAAATTGTTGTACAAAAATTATCTTTAATAGATTGAAATCCCCCTAACATAGGTGGTTTTTTATTTCGATTTTAAGATCTCAAAACCCGACTGACATTTAGGCAGAGACATTTTGGCGCGCTATGCGATGCTTTTGTCGGCTTTTACGAGTCTACCTCTATATATACCCCGCATATATATTTTTAGGCATTGCAGACACGGGCGCAAATAAATGAAAACAAAAAACCGATCTTTAGGTCTTTGCACTTAGATAAGAATTTGCATTTCATTTGAGGCTCGTGTTTTTGTATTTGGGTAGCGTTAATTGCCCCCATCATCAGCTATAGACTTTCCAGGTTATCTTATCTGCCGCGATTCTAGGCTGAAATTGTGGCTACTATGTATGAACAGGGAAACCTATTTAAGTTGAATATAGATAAATAAATAAATATACAACTCATTATGACTAGCATTAGGTTTCTTAATGTATTTTTATAAAAAACTTATTTTATTTTTAAGCTGTTAATATTTCAAATTACTTTGGCTTTGCTGTACTTGTGCCACTGCCCTTGTTATTAACAAAAATGCATAATGTCCACCACTAATGAATGTATTCACCTATTATATTACAGATTTGTATCAAATAACAATGGCCTATGCCTATTGGAAGTCCGATAAGACCGATGATACGGCGGTATTCGATCTGTTCTTTCGCAACAATCCATTCCATGGTGAATTCACGATTTTCGCCGGGCTCGAAGAGTGCCTGAAATTCCTGGATAGCTTCCACTATTCCCAAAGCGGTGGGTATTATACATATATATTTTTTGATTCATTTTAGTTAATCAATTTGATTGGACCCGTTTTCAGATATCGAATACCTGAAGCAAACACTGCCCGAGGGCATCGAGCACGAGTTTTTCGAGTACCTCGGCAATCTGACGGCGCGGGATGTCACCTTGTTTGCCATTGATGAGGGCACTGTAGCATTTCCACGGTGCGTTTGCATGGGATCCATGGGATTAGTAGATATTGCCTACATAAACATTGTATATTATACACTACATTTGGTTTTTAGAAGATTGAATATGAGCCTAAAAATGTACAGTTTAGCTGATTAATAATATAATTATTAAAAAGATATTATAACATTTATTTTTATACTATTATACAGTACAAGTATTGTTCATATTATGGAGCATTCATATTTTTATACTATTATACAGTACAAGTATTGTTCATATTATGAAGCATTCACTTAAAATGTATATTTTATTCTTAAAGATTTTGTTAGAGCAATCATAAAAACAATCAGCACGTATTTAATCAGAGAATTACTTTATGGTTATTATATGTAGGCAGCATTATGATATGCCGTCATTGCAACTGATAAGTCTGGAGATATTTCTGGTTATCTGCTATCTAAAAACCAAAGTTTAGGGCCCAGGATTAAATTTAAGATAACATAAGCTTGAATATAAAAAGCTTACTAAATATTTGCTATTTTTAGAGTTCCCATCATTAAGATCGAGGGACCTTTGATCATAGTACAGCTGCTGGAAACGACTCTTCTCACCTTGGTAAATTATGCCAGGTAGGCATCGCATATATTTTACCCGTATTATCTGGAAAACTCCTAATACTGTTCGTTTTTTGCCACCCAAAAACAGCTTAATGGCCACCAATGCAGCCCGTTATCGCATGGTAGCTGGGAAACATGTCAAACTATTGGAATTTGGACTGCGTCGTGCCCAGGGACCGGATGGCGGACTATCCGCATCGAAATATTCCTACACAGGTACTGAGCACCACCATAAAATATGAACTTTCACACGCCCCAAACTCTGAAACCCATGGAGTTCCAAAAAGCCGTGACAAGTAAGGTCAACCGTGTGCGATATAAACATTTTTCGGCATTGCCAAATTGCATGCAGACAGCTCATTATCAATTAAAAATAATGGGGGAATGGAAATCGGACAAAGTGTAGTCACAGTCATCTTTCTTTTAAGGCTTTACATATATATTTTGTTATTTGGAAATTTGGGGATTATGATCAAAAGAAGTTGGTGGAATTTTGAGAATTTTAAGACTGAATTTTAAATAATAAACATATTATACCAAATTTTTTTCAAGTAAATAGGTAAAACAAATATTAAAATTCAGCTATACTCCACTTTTACCTTTTTAAAGGCATTTTATATATATTTCTGATTAAGATACAGGGAATCTAGGGAATCTAGGTAGTCCATAGCCATCATATCATCTTATGCATTGATCGTTTCGAAGGGGACAAGGAACGAAAGAAGTCGGAGCTTTTCATATTGTTTTCTGCCTGACTTTTTATGATGTGCATGCATGCAAAGCACGTGTCACTGTCAGGAGCTGAGGCTTCGCTGACTCTGATTTCCGATTTTCCCGTTTCTCAAGGCCCCTTCCCCACTCCTCCGCCCAAAAACCAAAAAAAAAAACGATGGGTAATTCTCCGCCTTCATCAAGGCTTCCGCTTCTCCTACCTTCTCCCCCGGCGACAAAGTTCAAGAACTCTTGTTTATGTGTTAAACCAAATGCGCCCCGAAGGCAGTAAAATCCCAAAAGTGGGTGGCACACGCAACGCCCACGTAGGGTGTCCATGTATATGGAATATCGGTGCCAGGCACTATATATCGAATACGGACTCGAAGCAGGGAAAAGGAACCTCTTTCAATTGGCGCTCACACATCGTAACTTTTTCGGTTCCGTTTGTTAGGCAGGCAACGCTCAAAGTTTTTAATGCGTTCCATGGGTTTTGGGGTATACTTTTCCTATATAGTATCACCCCCAAATCAATGGATGGCTTCGCGTGGCGTCAAGGTTCCTGTCAAGGATTATTCTTTTTTGGCGGTCTAAAGAGGAAGAGAGGGGAAAAGCCTGCGAAATTGAAATGTTTATAGTCGGAATTTCCGCTCTTAATGGGTGAATATAATGATATAGTACCATTAAAGGGGTATTTAAAAGTTTGGAAGGTTACAACAAGATTGGAACCTAAAAAAATAATGAAAATACACTCCCATAAACTATATACATAATATTTTAATATATTTTCTTCTATGCCTCTCAGGTGGTTTTGATGGCACCTCCAATGTGCTGGCTGGCAAGCTCTTCAACATCCCCGTGAAAGGAACCCATGCCCATGCCTATATCACTAGCTTCAGTAGCATTGGCGAGCTCAAGACCCGTCTAATTAAGCACAAGCAAACAGGTGATATAATAGTATAAAAAAACAATAAGAAAATTGATTTATTTTCCTATATTTTACAGGCATCATGGAGGACCTTTTGGAGCACGCCATCCGGCATAGAGGACTGCTATCACATCTCCTGGACGTATCCACTGAGGAGTCCAGCGAGGGAGAACTGGCGGCGATGGTATCATATGCCATCGCATTCCCCGACGGGTTCATGGCCCTTGTCGATACGTACGATGTTAAGAGGTATTTCGCTTCTAGGCAGATTCTCTCGGAACGGTTTTAGTTATCGGTTTTTATCCTTCGTTTGTGTTGTAACTACCCCTTACCCCTTTTATCCTTGTTATTTTGAGTATGGATTTCTTTCGATCTATTTTTTGTATTGTATTTGAGACTCTCGAGACGTGCACCAGCCAGATAAAAATACCCAAAAACAAGAGTAACTATTAAACAGCCTAACCAAGTGAACAAGTTTTAACCATAGATAATATCCCATAATGTTTATTTCTGCCACCCATGCCTACCCTCCCCTAAAATCATTTCTTACTGTGAGCTTTTATTTTTGGTCTTTCGTTTGAGTAATAATCCAAAGTATTATCCAACAGCCGAGAAACAGAACAAGCCAACACAGACCCCAAGACTATCAATAACGATATCAAGTCTGAGAACAGTCCGCCAAAGTCAAAGCCAAAGACAAAGCCATCGACCAATGGCCAACAAAATGGTCAGAGTAGTAAAACAAATGGCCAAACCAATGGACTCAAGACCAATGGCCATCAAAATGGTATTGCTCAGAGCAATGGCAGTAGATCGCCAACAGATACAAAGATACAAGATACTAAAACCAGCACAACAACAACAGCAACAACAACAACAACATCAACTTTAAAGACAACAACAACAGTGTCCAATGGGACGGCATACCTACCAAAATATGTCGAGAAGTCATTCAGGTAAATGTCGCTATCGAAAACAAAGACGTTATGCGTAATAGAAATGCCCGAAATATAGGCGATAATTAAACTTAAATGAATTTATTTTATCTATCTTTCCATCGCCATTTTAACTGACCTAATCATTTTCTATATCCTCATTTTTAACCACCTTTTTCTTCTGCTTTTTGAAAGCTTTCCGTCTAACCTTACCGCTCATTTAAGCTATCATTACTTTCTGTCATATATTACTGAATAGAACTGGTAAAAATCGGTTTTTTCTATTAATATATCATTAAATGCTCTACATTTTTGAGTTTACTTAATATAAGCCTGCATGTTAACATGGAGAATTATATAATACTAAAATTCAGATGCTAAATTCAAAATTATAACCATCATATACATGCCTATATATGTGTATATTTAAGCTGATATATGTATGTGTCCTCTGCTTTGGTGTTACGAAATTGGTCCTCAAGTCGATTCCCTAAAAAGGGGGAATAATTCTGGCAAAAGATTAAAACAAAGAAACCCAACCAGAACAGGTGAAGTCAATTTATTTAATGAATTTTTTGTTTGCTTTCCCCCCTCTTGCTTTCCTAACTTTCGTCTTCTGTGTATTTTTGGGCATCACTCTTTCCACTAACCCACGCAATTATCATATTACATTTTTCCGTTTAACATTTTTTTCTAACTCAATTATGTTTTTTATGCTTTTTATTTTCTCGTCCTAAATGTGAATGTGAAACCAATAAAAACGAAATCATTAATCGAACCCGAATCAGAAACCCATATAAAAAACAAAAGATCCAAAATGAAATGAATTTACGAACCTAACATAGTAAACAAATGACTTCCGGCACTATTTTGGCAGAGGTATGTAAAACACACGTCTTCAAGTTACAAGAATCCCAAACAACATGATAAAAACAACAACACTATAATATCATATGGCATAAATACTCACCCACTCGAAAGCAACAATTACGGCAACAAACAACAATTCATGCATAAATGATAAGCGATCCCAAAGTTCACACATAACAAAGTGCATAAAACAATTAAAAGAGTTTACCTAAAAAGTACTAAAAACTTAGTAATGAAATAATATAATATTGTGAAAAGTTTAATTCGACTTCTTGGATACAATTTAAGAGACGTAAAGTTATATATTTCCCTAAACGATTCTAAATGTTTCAATTGTTAAACATTGTTTTAAGCACATAAACGAAAACAAAAACCCAAACGAAACACGCACTGAATCACCCTAATGCTGTCATAGACCTAACCCGTTTAAAGTGTCCTCGTCCCTAATTCACAAAAAATTTGGTTTTCCAGTTTTTCAACATTTTTTCCGGACTTTAATTTCCTTGTTTTTCTGTCCCCCCTGTTTTTTGTATTGTTAAATATTTTCTCCTCATTGTGAAATATTTTTTCCAAGCAACAAATGTCCTTGAATATACTTTTTCGTTAGTTTTTTAACCTGTACATACTTAAAAAAAAAGCGTCCGAGAGAGCACACTGCATGGCTTGAGAACAAAAACCGAAAATCTTCGACATTTTGTGCTGCTCCCCAAAAAAGAAAATGATCAAATTTTCCAGGCTGAATTTTCCAACACCAAAAGCCGCACTTGCAAATCGAAAGGAACCAATTTGATGGTTCTTGAACACGTTTTCCTTAGCTTCACCCCCCACTTTCGAAAACATTTGTTTTTGTGTAATTCTCGCTTTGAACTTAGTGGCAAAAAAAATCGAATGTTGTATAGCAAAATGAGAGAAATATTTTTGTTGAATTGAAAACCAAAAACCAAGCAGCACTTGATGGGGTCTATGAATGAGATTACTGAAAATCTGGTTACAATTTCTTCTCTGTAGGAGTGGTCTGCTGAATTTCAGTGCCGTGGCTTTGGCCCTAAACGATTTGGGCTATCATGCACTGGGCATCAGGATTGATTCCGGGGATCTGGCCTATTTATCCTGCTTGGCGCGGGAGACCTTCGAGAAGGTGGCGGAGCGATTCAAGGTTCCGTGGTTCAACAAGCTGACCATTGTGGCATCGAACGACATCAATGAGGACACCATTCTCAGCCTGAATGAGCAGGGGCATAAGATCGATTGCTTTGGCATTGGCACGCATTTGGGTGAGTGGTACTAAGATTGTTATAAATATAGAAATATTCTTGGCTAGAACATAAAATAAAGTAAGAATATTGAGTAAAAATAAGAACTTTCTGTCCTTACTACACAGAAAAAAATTGACAAAAGATCATATGATATGAGAAAATATCATGTTGATATGTTTGAATCATAAATTTGACATAAGTCTTATCGGCTTTTTATTGATATGAACTAAGGTAGAATTAACCTTATTTCATATCGAATTAGTTTTCTGTGTGGTAGGGTGCTTGACCTTGATTCGTAATCTTTTTGAGGAGAGTTCTATATGTATAGAAGATTATTATTTATTATTATTCCCAGTTACCTGCCAACGACAACCGGCCCTGGGATGTGTGTACAAGCTGGTGGAGATCAATGGCCAGCCGAGGATTAAGCTAAGTCAGGACGTGGAGAAGGTGACGATGCCAGGCAATAAGAATGCCTATCGGCTGTATAGCGCCGATGGACACGCCCTGATCGATCTGCTGCAGAAGGTGTCGGAGCCACCGCCGGCGGTGGGACAGAAGGTCCTGTGCCGCCATCCCTTCCAAGAGTCGAAGCGCGCCTACGTGATACCCTCGCACGTGGAATCGCTGTACAAGGTGTACTGGAAGTCTGGCAAGATCTGCCAGCAGCTTCCCACCTTGGAGCAGGTGCGTGAGAAGGTGCAAATCTCGCTGAAGACGCTGCGCAATGATCACAAGCGCACGCTCAACCCAACGCCCTATAAGGTGATTTATTGATATTCCATTTTACACTCAGAATAATATAACATTTTCTGCAATCGCTTTCAGGTGGCCGTCAGCGATAATCTGTACAACTTCATTCACGATCTGTGGCTGCAGAATGCTCCCATCGGCGAGCTCTCATGATCTATATAAGGAGGATCTCAACGATCTATTATGAAGATGAGCGAAAACATTTCCGAGAAATTTACTTTTATTTTGGTGTACAATTTTCTGTTTACTGCGATTTTCGCACTATTTTTTGTCATTTGCTGGTCAACATGCATTGTTGAATTTGGATTGTCTGTTCCGTCAAAGAAGTTTTGCCCCAAAAATGTGGAGCACAAATTCCAACGCAAGCTAGCGGGTGAATTTCAAATCATTGTGTAGTCAATAGTTTTAACGTGTTATAACTAATATTTACTGCTATCAGAAACGCACATCATATTCAGGAATGTGTCATGTGCCTTAAACGAGTAATGGAAACGGAAAAATAATCAGAAACAGAAACAGGATGAAGAGGAAACACAAACCCAAAAAAAGAAAAGAAAACGAGTAACTAAGATCAACCAAAAAATTGGAGCGGATAAAAAGATGTCTTTAATATTTTTCTAGTACTTAAGTGTTGAAATGTTGCTAACGAAAGATGAGAGTTAGAAGTACAAATGCTTTTTAGGACATTTGCACGCAATAGGGCACACATCAAGCACACACTTAACTATATATACTATATGCTATGCTATACTTTACATACTACGTTTATGTATTTAACTAAATTCAATTGTAAATATGTTCAACTGGATAGTTTTAAGCCAACTAAGCAATACCAATACACCCAACACACACCGCCACCTCTAAATGATCGCTTCTTAAAAATGTTTGCCTGTAGTTTTGATCCAAAATAAAAAGTGGAGAAAGCCGAAACTTATACGTTTTTCATATTTGGGTATAAAAGTGATATAAACAATTTTAGTTTTCTAGAAACGAAAAGTTTATTGAAAAGATACTTTAATTTTAACAAAGTTTTTACAATTTTTGATTATTTAGTTATACTATACAGTATTGTCCAAACTGCAAATAAAATTAAAAGCAAATCTACATGGCCAATCAGCCATACCGTTGTTGTAGGCCAGTCCCACGCAGTTCTCGTAGTTATCCCTGTTGTCGGGATCTCCAGAGATCCACTTCAAAAATGGAGCTGCATTCCCAGAGGCCACAGAAATATACGTTCCCTCAAAGTTTCTATCGTTAATGCCCAGCCAGTAACGATTGTCTTTGCTGAGTTTTGATATTACAGCATCAAATTCCGCTTGATCTTGGATGGCTGCCAAGTAACCTCCTTTTTCCCGACAATTGAATTGGGCATCAATCCAATTTTTTTTAATTTCTTCTTCAATATAAAAGTATCGGGATCCTATCTTCTCAAATCCTGGAGGTATGATATTCGTTCTCGGTGCCTCAGTCACCAGCGGTCTTCTCTCCAGCATGGCCTCAATTCTATCCAGTCTTTCATTTGTTTCGCTCTTCATTTGATCAAGACTCTTAGTCACTTCCCTTTGAATCACTTCTAGTTTCTCCTGGGTATTTTGTTGCATGGTGTCCAGAATCGCCAGTGTCGTTTTCTGTGTTGTAATTTGTAGCTTCAATTGCTTCTGTAGATATTCAATGCTATTTTGCAAAGGTTGGAGCTCTCGGGATGGGGCATCCTTCAGGATATAAACGGAACTGGCATCATCCTGTGATTGGGATTTAACTAATCCGTTAAGATGGCAAGCTACAAAGGCGTAGACAAAAAACGCAGCGAACTTGTGCATTTCGTGAGCTCAGCTCCACGGAAGACAGATGAGCCCGAAAAACTGATGAGGGGTATAAATTCTCCGACTTTTTATATAGGTTTCCCAAGCATATGTGTATATGTACAGCACAACAATTTTATACAAAATCTATTACTTGGAAACGCGATTAAATTGAAATAAATGATTACATTCGAAGAATTCAATCAATCTTTTCGGACAACAACTTTATGTTCGCCTTAAGTTTAAAGTCTTAAAAAACAAAACAACAATAAGTACATATATATTGAAATATTTTATTTATTTAAACTTCTGTATCACTTTGGCAAATTAAATATAGACTCATGGAACATTGCTCATCATTCATTACGCCATTATCGAGTTCGACGCAGTGCTCACTATTATCCTGCTGGTTGGGTTCATCATATCGCCACTTCAAAAATGGATCACCCTTGCCGGATGCGGCGGATACGAAGGTTCCAAGGTTGTCCCTATCGTTGATGCCCAGCCAGTCCAGTTCCTCTTGATCTTTAATATTGTGTATATTTTTTTAGAATAATATTTCTGAATTTTTATGAATTTAATGTTTTTGCAAAATAAGGATTGAATAACCATTGTCTTAAAGCTAAACATCCATGTTAGTTTGGCAAATTAAAAACTTCTTATCGGAGCACGGGTCATCGTTCATTTCGCCATTAGCCAGTTCCACGCAGCGTTCTTCGGGTCCACCGTGATTGGGTTCCCCCGATTTCCACTTTATATATATAGCTTCTTTTCCGGATGCCTCGGACTTGTAGACTCCCTTAGATGCCCGATCGTTGATGCCCAGCCAGTAGTGCTTGTCACCCAGTTTCGACTTGATGACGTCCAGTTCCTCCTGATCTTTAATGGCGGCTATATGGCCATTCATATCACGACATGTGCTGACGGCCGTATTCCAAGGGTATGCATTTTGTCGATCTATATGTAAAAGTCTAGAGCCGATTCGCTCAAACTTGGGCCAAAAGACCTTTCCGTATATTTCGGTGAGAGTGTCCATAATTTTGACCTGTTGAGTCTCCATCCTGCTCTGAATATCTTTCTGATTTTTTTCCATCGTTTCCAATCTGCTTCCGAAGTTCTCTGGAATTTTCTTTAGAGCTTCCTGTAGCAATGTCTGCTGATTCTCCATCTTGATCAGTCTTTCCTCGAAGTTTTCTGGTATGGATTTATTCAAAGCTTCCAGCCGGGATTTCTGATCCGTTGCCCAATTGATCTGAGTTCCTAATTGAGTCCCAACTGCCTTTTGATGATCCTCCATCCGGCTCAGTCTCGCCTCCAAGTCAACTTGAAATTTGTTTAGTGTTTCTTGCAAAGATGTCTGCTGTTCTTTCATTTTTCCCAGCGTCTCATCAAAGTTCTCCGGTATGATATTCTTGAAAGCTTCGATCAGGGACTTTTGCTCCTTTTCCAGATTGATCTGCACTTCCAGCTGGGATCCCATTGACTTTTGAATGTCCGTTTGGTGCGCTTCCATTCTGGTTAGTCTCTCCGGAAAGTCCTGTGGCAGGACTTTCTTCAAGGAATCCCCCAGGGATACGGTTTGTCCCTCCAACTTGGTCTGAATTCGGTCCAGTTTCGCTTGGGTGTCGTTAAGTTTGAGGGCATCGGAGGTGTTCCACTGCTCCTGGTGCTTGGCAATGTGATTTAAGAGGGGTTCCAGCACCGAAAGGCAGAATTCCCCGCACTGATTGGGGGGATCTTGAAGCAGGCATACAGATCGGGCTTTATCCTGCGATTCCGATTGGGATTCACACAGATTCCACGCAATTAATAAATACAGAGTATAAGTACCAATCTTGAACATAGTGAAAGCTTACAACCGCACAAAGCGAGGAATTCAATTGTACTAATTCTGGACTCATTTGTTGACTTTCGAAGAGTTTTTAAGTCGATAAGAACGAGGCATTTATTTAAGTCGCACATTTGCTATAATCAAGAGTCTGGATATCTTGCCTTTTCGCCGGACTTTCGTATGTTTATATTTTTTGCTACTCATCTGGGCATATCAAGTAAATGAAGAGTGCTTTTTCGCGGATGACTTGTAAAACGTCTCTCTTTATACTCAAAATTTAGAGGATTTAAAACTAAAAATATAAGTAAATTATTTATGTAAAGAAAACACAAACAAAAATTATAAAATGTTCCCTAAAAACCCGACTAAACAAATTAAATGGGTTTGTTTACGATAATTAGTAAAATCTTATAAATTTATTATTTTTGTTAGCCATAAAACATTTAGTTAGTACCAAGATAATTTTCTAATTCTGATTTAAATTTTGGCGCGCAACTGCTTCTTCTTTCTACATTAGCCATTCACTTTGGCGTTGCCAGAGTGTTGCATTTTTGTCATTCGCTTGACATTCACCTTGGTTAGTCGACATTTGTTATTGTGAGCAGCCAACTGCACAAATTAAGTAGAAAATTAAACAAAAAGGTTGATAAACACAAAGAAACTATCAATATTTCGTAAAAAGCACAGCCAAATTACCAAGCAGCAGTGAAGGCGACTGAGGAAAAGCGAGGATTTTGCCGAATTTTCCTGCAGCTGCGCAACTTGCCGAGAAAAACAACAACAAAGGTGATTCATAGCCCAAAGAAACGAAGTTTTCCCCCTTGGAAATTGATTTTTAACCAGATTTTCTTCACAGATTGATTGAGGCAGACATGGAGGGCGATTCGGAAAATCGCAAGGATCAAATCCTGGAGCGCCTGAACAAGCGGAACAAGGACAGGCAGAACTATTTGGATGTGAAGTCGGAGCAGCGCTCCAAGGAATCGGTGCAAAACGAGGGCGTTGACTACTTCTCCTCGACTTTCACCCAAAGAACCATCGATATAGAGCAGCTATTGAAGGATCTGCAGTGTGGCGACGGGCCGCCCACCGATTTGGCCAGGCATTTCGCGGACATAACCCTGGAGATTCAGGACTTGCAGCGATATCTCACCGCATCCACCATGTTCCTCTCCGATTTCAAGATCAAATCGTGTCAGAATATCCTCAACACCCTGACTTCGGTGAGCGATGAGACCCGCCAGCGGCTGATGCCCAAGAAAAAGTTCGGTTTCAGTGGCAAAAAGACGGCTGCCAAGCAGAAACCCATGGCAAACAAGGACATAGTCGATGCGGAGACCAGTAAGGTGCCGGAAAAACCGGGTTCCCAGTTTAGCTGGACCATTGCCAACCGAAAGAGCGAGCATATAGTCTTGGATTCGTCCCAAGTCAATGGCCAGGACATCACCATTTCGAATGTAAGCCACTGTTTGGTGGAGCTGCAGGGCCATCCGGGTTCCGTGCAGGTTTCCCGCGCCTCCAAATGCACCCTGCTCTGCGGTCCCATCGCCCGGTCCTTCTTCGCCGAGAATCTGGACGAGTGCACCCTTGCGGTGGCCTGCCAGCAGCTAAGATTGCACTCTTCGCACGGCATTCGCATCTATCTGCATGTCACATGTCGCGCCATCGTCGAGGATTGCCGGGCCATCGAGATTGGCGAGTTCAACTACGATTATGCGCAGTTGGAGGCCGACTATCTGGCCTCCGGGCTCAATAAATCCCAGAATAATTACACAGATGTGGCCGATTTCAATTGGCTCTCGCCGGACGTGCCGTCGCCGAACTGGAGCCTGCTCAAGGATCATCCCGATCCGAATTGGAATGCCCTGCGGCGCGACTTCATCGCCAATAGCCATAATAGCAACGGGCATAAGGCGGATGTCAAGGATGATATCTCCATCATTTAGTGGCGGCATCGGCGGCTGCTCCTCGGCTGGCTGGCCTACGGTATCATCCTCGGTTGGCTGCTCTGGGAACTGCTGCGAAGGCCCCCGATTACTGGGCCCAAACATAAAACCCCTCGATCTGTGTAAATAGCTTTAAGCGTGTTGATTAAATAACCATTGTATTGAAAATCTTAGCAATTGTCATTTATTTTCTGGCTGCAGGAATGCTCATAGCTTATTGTGCCTTTGCTTAAACATTGAAATACCTATTTAAAGAGTTGCTTTAATTTTTAAATGATAAATGATTACAGCGGATCGTTAATATTATAAATAATATGTAATAATTGGAATGGCGGACTCCACAAACTTTTGGTTATAAAGCACAGGCCGAAGTTAAAGTTCGAAATGTTCGGCACGCATATATTCGTTCTTGCTTATATGTCCCGGCTAATTTGACATGTCCATTTCGGATGTGGCATAATCAGTGGTTGGCCAAAATGGCTGTGGCTGCCGCACACAACTTACGGAGTGGGTGGACGACAGGACCTCGTGCAAGTTTCATGTGGCCACAACAGGACCTCTCAAGTCTCCACATCGACGAAGGGCACTCTACTTACTCAACAGGTTCGCACAGCAGAGGCACAGTTTTTAAAGCTTCTCTTTGAAAGGCAATTTGAAAATTGAAATGTAATAAAAAAAGAACCTACATAATTCGAATTTTTCTTTTTTTTATTTCCCTAAACTATTTACATGTTCTTATATTTTATTTTGGAATTTTATTTATCTTATTGGATATATCCCGAAAAAATTTAATTTAAAATTACCTTTTTATTTTGATTTTAGATTTCTTGATTTGTACTTGTGTAAATATTAATAATATATTGTTACAAGAGTACTTGCTGTTCGACGTTCTTCAAAAGCATATCTCTTTCTCTCATCCCGTTGACTTTTGCGGCTGTCAACATGGCCGACTGTCAAAATAATTAACGAATTCGAGTTACAAGCGGAAAGGGGGGATATATTGTACACATATGTCCCTATGGTTTAGAGGGGAGTAAGCAATTGGAGTGGACATCTCATATTAGCGAGGTAATTGAACTGCAAATTACACAAATAACGGTGATGCTGCGCCGAAGAGAATGTCAATAAGGGGAGTGTCAGATTGAGGTTATGTAATAAGCTGTCAAAACTGAGGGTCTTGAAAAAAATACCATACCAATGAAAGGAGAATGGAAGATGGAAAGATGAAAGTGCAAGTCAAAAAAAGGTTGACTTAAAAAATGCAAGAAAACCCCGACAATTAGCGGATTTTTACATTTTCTTTCTTTTTCTTTCAAAGATTTAATCAAAATGGCGGTTTTCTTTCTTGTAGGTCACATAAAGAAAACATAAGAAAGCAAATACGTGACTAAATTTATAAATTATGTATAATTATTTGTATACATTTTTTGTTTTAGGCTAGTAAAAATTTAAAGTTTTATGTAGTTTTCTGTATTTAGTGCGACTTCCGATTTTTTTGGTACATTTAAATTAAATAAATGAATGCAATTTTAATAGGGTTTTAAAAATGGGTTGTACTTACCTTACTTTCTGGAATCCTTTGGTTTGTAGCGTCTGCAATTTCCGTTTATTCAAATGAACCCGATAAACTATCAAATCTAATTGCTTTCACACTTGAACAGTGTTGGTAATTCCGGCCACACACACACCAATACACACACCTGTGACACACTCACACATGGATATAGCAAGGTGCATCTGGTGCTGCCACATTTGCATAGCTCACAATTAGTTTTCTCATTATCGCAGATAATATTCGCCGCATTTGCGATAAGACCGAGACCCCAACAATGCTGACCGCCTCCACATTAATATTATCGCACGGCCCCTAATTGCCTGTCCCTCTCACACTTTGATGGTTTCAATTACTGCAAAATTACCGAGCCGCGCCACCTTCGCCCTGGCTCCTTCGCTCCTTCGCCTCCTAAACTTTGACCCACATGCAATCCGCAAATGCCTTTGTGTGCGGATTTTATGGCTCAGCTGATGTGGGCAACGAAGCTAGTTTACGCATTTAGTTAAGCAGCCCCAGCACAATGGCCTAAAATCACAAGGGGTAAGCTAAATTTCTTGGAGGAAATTCGAGAATTTGGAACCTTATTTTTATAGTTTTCAGAAATGTTACTCAGAAAAATGGGTTTTTAAATTCATAGACCAAAAGGGGTTGCGTAAATTTCAATTTGGAATTTGGAGCACTTGAGATCATCGAGAAATATTACTCATACGCCATGTATGACAAAAAATACCTAAGTTATTCTCAAAAATGCTGAAATTAAATGGATAGTCTAAAGAGGATTTTAATCACAGAATTATCGAATAATATTATTACAATATTTTAATAAAATTCAGGGCTTTAAGAATATCACTCATACGCCTTGTAGGAAATACAATAGCATGTGTACCAATCTTTTAAGAGATCTATAAAATTTAAAAAAATATATATATAAAAATACAAGGATTTTAATATTCCTGAAATGGTAAGCACTTATTATTTCCTTCTCAAAATATAGAAGACTAATAACAGAATTGGCTGTGCCATTTTTCACAACGCTTTCTCGAACGGAAACCTTTAAAAACTCTTTCCGATATTGATAAGCGCAAAAATGTTGATTAATTAAGCGAATTACGGGAGTCATGCAGTGCAATTAAAATGTCAGCACAGCCACAGAGTGTCGGAGATATGTACGTATATATATTCGATATATGTATGTATGAGGATATGGTAGGCTCCTGGGCGAAATGTCCAGGATTGGGGTTATGTAGCGCTCCTTCTGGCCTTTTTTATTCGCAGCTTGTCTCGCTTTTTTCATTCCCCCTCCCGCTGCGAATTGCCTCGAATCGCGAATCTCCGCTCTGCGTGTGCAGCTCAAATTGTAATTAATGATGCAAGACAGCCGGCAGTCCCTCCTCTTTCACGCCCAGATCCCCCACAAAATCACCACCCTCACCCACCCCCACGGCGACCACAGTCGGATCCAAACCGAAAATCTCTGCCTGGCCCTGTCATCCTGCCCCGCCCACCGTGTGGCATCCGCCTCCCCTGGGTTGTGGAGTTTATTCTACCCTATAAATAGGCGGCTTTCTACTTTATCTTGTGAATTTTTTAAAAAATACTAAATCGGAAGTCGCTGAAGTTTTCAAATCACTTTTTGAGGGGCCTAAAATTATGCTATAAATTATGGAATCCGCTAGTCCAATGGATAAATGTTCAAACATATTTTTTATATTTTTTTTCGTTATTTTATGTCTTTTGTAATTTTTGTAAGCCTTTTCCTTTTTAGAAAATGTAATTTTTAAAATCGTAATCGTTACCTGCAATGGAAATGTGATTGAAAGGCTACACAACTTGATTTGTATGCTAAATTATATTTCTTTTATTTGATTTTTTTTATTATATTTTTATAGAGTACTCCCATCTTCGTTCAACTTTCCATTACCAATTCGCCTGCTGTTTGTTTACTTAAATCATCGACGCGGTGCGCGTTTTAAACGCGTTTCTCATGCTTTTCGTGTAAATAAATGAAAAGTTCGTTTAATTCTCGTCGATTCTTTATGCGTTGAACAAGTGGGATGTGGTGGAGAGGGGGCGTGGCCTGGTATCGTTTACTTTGGAAATGAAAAATTATGATTACATCAACAATAATCGAAATGCGCTTGTAAGCTGCTCTGTTGCTGTCTCTCTCGCTGTCCCTGTTCCCGTCCCGTTCTCGTGCCCCTTTCCGTCTCGCTTCCCCTTGCAGTTCCGTTCTCGCTTTCCGCACTCCAACCTTACACTCGGGAAAAAACACTTGATTTTTAATGGATTTAAGAATTAAAAGCTGAGTTATAATTTTTAAATACTTTAAAAGAATTTAAAATCTTGTCTAAAAAAATCTATATATACAGTTGTTGAAATATTTTGGATTACAAATTTATTTTTACACCTTTAAAAGTTTTTTGAAAACCTTTATGTTTTCGATGAGGCCCAAAAAATTAATTTATGTGCAAATTTAAATACTTATTTGAAAATTGGAATAATATCAAACAATTTTGGTATGCATTTATGTTTTATAAGCCCTATAGCTTAAACTTTTTCTTTAAGTGTATTCCTATCTTTGGACTGGCTCCTTCACTCCAGTTTTTCTTTTTATTATTATTTTTGTTGCCGCTGCTTGCCATTTTCGTCGTGCTTTGCTCGTTTTGGCCATTTCTCTTCGTTCGCGTTGCTGACTTGCAACGCTTTCATGCGTGCCATTCAAAGAGGGGTAGAAGGGGTTGAGGGGGGTAGTAGTGGGGAGGGGGCTTCAGGGGGTAGTAATGTAAACGTTCAATATTTGTGTTCAAAGTAAAAAATCGAGACGTTCACTGCTCTTTCGGCCCTCCTTCCTTTCTTCCTTCCGCATTCCCCACTTTCTCCGACGCGTTCAGCCAAAAAGTATGCAATGCAAAATCGAAAGAATTCGCGTGGCAGCACCTCAGCTTTCAGCTTTCGGCTTTCGCATCAAGCCCCCAGCCTGCATCTCTCTTATCTGCCAGGCTCCCGTATTTCCCCCTGAATTTTCCTCTCGCACCATGCACTGAAATTAAATGCTTGCAAATGGTTAAGACTCTTAATTTACTGAAGTCTAGAGACTTAAGATCTTTTTGTAAGCTGTTTAAAAGTAGGCAGTACTATATGTTTAGTTCCAAAACTACAGTTTATAACCACTTACTAAAAAAAATCGATTTCAATACCGCTGCCATTTGAAAATCTGCAAGCCAATCTTAAAAGGGCTTCTAAAAGTAGGCTTAGTTCTCCTAATTAATGCCAGAATCGATTTTCGCTGCATACTTTTAGACACCATTCTAAGAGGTTTTAAGCCTTTAGAGAAAGGAACATTTTCTTTCTGTGATCGCTTTCTTTGGTTGAGTCTGAGCCATGCTTATAAATCAGCGACGTCTGGGAACGGCGACAGGCGTTTCAACCCCAACCCCGACTTTCCCGATTTTCCCGCCACCCCGATTTTCCCGATTTTCCTCAACAATGCCAAGCCAGACACAAAACACAACAATTTTTGTTGCCTGCATTGCGGCGCCTCTTTTGCTCCCCTCCCCCTACTCATCCAGTACTTCCCTATATATAATACCACCATCCATCCATCCCCGTTCTTATCCCCACTTTTGGGTTGGCTGCACTCGGCATTATGCTTTGCGTATTTGTCGCTTTATGAAGTCATCTTGGCGTAAAAGCAAATTTATGACCAACTTCACTTTATTTCTGTCAGTTTTTGGCCCAGCACAAAGATGGCCATCTTTTTGCCACTGTCTCCTTGGCTATCTTGTCGTTCTGCTGCTTTATATCTGGTTTATAAACTCCCAAAAATTGTGCATCAACATTAGCTGGGGAAAAAGGCTGGCATTCCATTGCGCTTCTTAACGGAATTTACATTTTTGGGTATTCATAAATAGCTTAATGGGTTTTATTTTGGTTTTTGCCGAAATTAAAATACAATCATACATAGCCTATATACACAGAGAGAATTCTGAAGTTCTCATCTGAGTTGAAAATGTTCTTAAAAATAGAAAGGCCTTTTTCAAGTTCAAAATGTTCTATATGTGCTTGAATTAAGTTGAATTGGTTCTTAAAATCTAGTTGAGCTTAAAATGTTCTTGAAATAAGAACGAATCGTTATTATTTTAGCACACGGTTCTTAAATCAAATCGATTTTGTTCTCAAAAACCACAATATCTCAAAATGTTCTTAGTTTGAGAACGAAAAGGACTCAAGAAAGAACAAAAATTAAGTTGCATTTCAACTTAAAATGATTCAAAACTCTATTCTCTAATTTTTGTGGATTTTCTAGAACGCGTTAGGATGTTTTCGTTTGACATCTAGCACGCATTAGACCATTTTCCTTTGCTCCAATACGACCTTACCATTAGATTTGCCCTTTTCGTCTTATATGTAATTCCCAACTGGGTCTAGCCCGTCATGAACCAAGGCCAAGTCAGATTCTGAGACTTTAAGACTTTCTTTCTGGCTTAAGTCTTTAATAAACTTCCACACTAGCTGGAAGTCAAGTGCAACCCACACCTTTATAAGGTGTAGGATGAAGTCACTTTTGGAAAAGGTAATTGGAAAACTACCTCTTTAATATTACTTATAAATTACTTTTGATCCTAAAAGACTTTTATCTTTAGCTAAAGTCAAACTCAAAATGCTATAGAATTGAGAGCAAAATGTTCTGAAAATAGAACAAATTAACTTATTTTTGTATCCATTTGATTTAAAAATATTCTTGAATTAAGGACAAAATCAACTTGAAAATAGAACGAAATTAACTTAATGTCGGATTTTTAGCTAACACCATTTCGTTCTGATGTTGAGAACATTCGACTCGAAATGAGAACATTTGTGCTTACCCGGTTTTTAAGAACGAATGTTCTTAATTTGAGTGCAATGTTCTTGGTTTTTTTTCTCTGTGTACACTTTTTAATAGGTTTGTGGACTAATTAAAAAAATGCCTGAAAGCTGATAAGAACGGTCATCCTCCGAAGTAAATAATTGAAATATATGACTTATACATGACATTAACAATGACATATCTGTATTCTTAAGGAGCAAGCGATTAGAGATAGTGAGCCCCTCATCTCACCCTCTTTCTCTCCCGCTCTCGCTGTGCCCGCAGCTTCCACTCTCCCCCGAAGTCTCCACTCCGCTCCCAAGTGCTTACACTATGTTAGGCCTAAGTAGTTCCAAACTGTCAGCGATATCGAATAAGCGGCCCGGTCACCCGCGCTTTTTATCGAAAAGTTTTTCGCGTGTGCTTTGAGTTCGTCTTTCGTCGTTTTAATCGCCAATAATTTTCCAAGTGATCTATTTTAGTGTTTCTTTAGGCCTTTACAAATTTAAATACTCAATATTTTTTATTTTTTGCCGCTCTAGCTTTTTGAATCAAAAAACGCCAGGAAAAAAATATTTAAATTTGAAATTTAGCAAGGTAAGAATGTCATTTATCTATTTACCTCTATTTTTGTAGGACCAACAATTGGGATATGTTTAGTCGAGAATAAATAGGTATTTGATCATTTGAGTAACATTCACTATTTTGTTGCCAATAATTTCGAAATTTCGAGAGTAATAATTACGCATTAGATATGGGCAGACGAATTTCTCTTTGTGTATACTTTATGTTGGGCCTGTGATAGAGAAAGGCTAGTAACGATTCATTTAAGAGAGCTCTCTTTGATGTCGCTCTCTCTTTCCCTTCTCTCTCTTTTCATTTGATACTCGGTTGGCCCTCCTTTAGACGGTTATTTGGAGAGACATCGAAAGTTTGATTTAAATTTCCTTGGCCTTTAGATCTTGTCAATATAAAAAACTAACGACGGGATTTCCTCTGAATTATATTGTTTTTGATGTCAGATTTAATTAGTTTTTTATGTTTCCGTGGTGCTATCAAAAGCACTGGGAATCGACATTGTCTGCGGGTAAATCCCGAGTCATAATTTCAACATCCAGTGAAATCTACACACACACCCAAATCATGAAATTTAATATGTTATTTATTGAATATTTGTTCTTGAATTTAATTCAAATATAAAAATACAAAAACCTCAATTATCTTATCAGTGCAGCAGGGGTGTATAAAACTCGGCCACAAAGCTTGCTTTGGCATTAGTTCTTTGTCAAACTCGCGGGGAAAATGTTCAATTTCGGAATCCTTTTTCCTATTGCAATTATTGCCTTGAATCTAAATGGATTTCAGGCAAAATCCTTGGAAGGCGACTTTTCGAACATAGCGGCGAATCAACTAATGACTAAAATGCTTCCATTACTGGATCACATTGCTAAGCAGAGCAAATGCAACCTCGTTGATGAACTAAATAAAAGCCTGACAGCCATGCAGAGTAAGCGGAAATGCAGCAAGCTTTCTTTCTAAAATCTTACAAACAATAATCCTTCCAGAGGACAACGAGGAGAGACTAATCGCTCTGCAGAATCAGTTGGCGGAAACTCACAAGGTAATTGCGAACCAATTGGAAGTCCAAGCCGATCTGCAAAAGGAGCAGAGATCCCTTTTGGAAACTGTTAAGAATACCATCCCGGAAAACTTGGCGGACAGGCTGGTCAGGATGGAAGAACAGCTGACATCTTCACCAGAAATTCTTAAGAAAATTCTAGAGGACTATGAGGTAAAAATGAAACGAAATGAAAGTAAAACAATTACGGTGGTGACTGAGCCACCGAAAGAGATCATCATCCCACCAGGATTTGAGAAGATTGGATCCAGATACTTCTATATTGAAGGAGAAATGGAGAAAAGTTGGACTGATGCTCGACTAGTCTGTGGAAATAAAGGAGGTTACTTAGCAGCTTTCAAAGATCAAGAGGAATTTGATGCTGTTTTTCTGAAACTTGGCGAAAACAATCATTACTGGCTGGGCATTAACGATATTAACGATGAAGGAGTCTATATATCCGATGCATCCGGAAGTGTAGCTCCATTTTTGAAGTGGTTTTCTGGAGATCCCGACAACAGGGATAACTATGAGAACTGCGTAGGCGTTCATAATGGGATCGTCCAGGCTATGGCCGATTGGCCATGTAGATATAATTATAAATTTATTTGCAGTCTAGACAATACAGTTTAGTTGAAATCAAAAATAATATAAACTAATTAATACCAATTCCATAAAAAACAAAATACCATTGTTCAAGGCTAAATGTCTTTTCATAAATATCGCTGCTTTGAATAATTACTTGTGTTTTAATAAAACTATATCCAAACTCCCGCCTTGAAATGCAGAAGAAATAATATAATTGGCTGACAGTTTTATTTTCCTCAAGCAAATGTAATTTAAATGGCAGCTTTTAAAGGTCCCCCGAGCGTTTAATTGGTTTGTGTTTTAATGGGCCTTTTTAAGAGCTGCAGAAGCATTTGCACGTTCATTGTTTGACATCTCGCTGCATAAAGCCCGATAAGGCCATATCTTCCCGCAAGTACTTACATATAAGTATATATTTATATACAAACTCGCACAAAGGAAGTCTGATATCCTACTTAAGCGGGCAGCGAGGCATTTTCCTTTTTGGCTGGCTTTTGGTGCAATTGTCAGGCCAATTACGGGGCCACAATTATGCCGTATGAGCACATAAAAACCGGATACGCTGGAGTCGCCAACCCTTGGGCCTTAAAACTCTTAGTCCTCGGGGCTATCATCAGATGATCCCCAGACTCTGGGGTTGACCTCGAAACTGACACCGCCGAATTGTAGGCAAACAGTAAATGAAAAGTCATGAAAAGCGGGGAGGTTATATATTTGGCGGGTAGCAAGAAAAGTCAAGGGAATTTCTTGGGTGAAGCGAAAGCTGCAAGTCGGCCCAAAAAGTTATCAGCTTGTTAATTGCTTAACTTTTTCACTTCAACTTTTTTTATTCGTTTCGAGGAGCTGAAACGAGTCCCGAAGATAAAACCAAAACTGAAGGAAAGGTTGCAGGGGTCTCGCTGAAGTTACAGAAAGAAAGATGCAAATTTGGCTGCACTCAGAAAGGGATTTTCAAAAATATTTCACTAGTTAAAAGAGAGAAATTATTTAGGAAGCCATAGGAACCACGAAAAATCTCTATAAACTTACTTATAAGGGTGCCTAAAAGTAGGCAACAAAAAAGACCAACTTTTCATTTTCACTGCATACTTTTAGACGGCTTTATAAAAGATTTCTTGGACTAAAATAGCTACTTAATTTATTTATGTTGTTTTTTATATATAAATTAATAAAAAATATATATAATTTTTCCTTCAGTGTGAAATCTCTTTCCCTTTTGGTCGAACAACCATTTTTATTTTTCTTGCCCTTTCACAGAAATTAAAATGACAAATGGCAGAAGGCGACTGCAACTTTGACCCTTTCCCTGACCCCTTTTTTGGACTACCTCCCTGTGACATTTGCTTATCGGACGCTTACAATGTCATAACACAGCCTCCAGAGTAAAGGAAGTTTTACCCAGAAAAAAAGAGAAGGAACAAATCAGAGAAATGGAAACTTTGCCCTCCTCTAATCTTGTGACAGGCCAAAAGCAGCTATACAACCAGGCTCCCGTAATTAGGGTAGAGTTTTCATGGGAAAACGGGAAAAGATGAAAAATCAATGCCGGCACACAGGCCACTAAAACTCTCATTACTCATATGCCGTCAAGGTTACGGAACTGAAATCTGGTCTTCTGACCATAAAAAAGATATTAAAACCATTTAAAAGTTGCCCTAATCTCCACAGCAAAAGGTGAACTTTCCGTATAAATATATACATTTATATATAGACAGTGTTTTATGACTTTTGGCCCCGTTTCGTTTTCTCCGCTGCTTTATTGGCCCGCCCAAATTGATTAAAAGATCAATGATTATGGGCCCACGTTTAATGGTTCACTGCATTTAATTTATTTTTTTGTGCTTTTCATTTTAGTTGAGATTTTCACAGGTCGTAATCTTAAAGGAGGTCCAAAAGGAAATTAATGAAATGAAATTACTTGAGACAATAAAATCCCGAAAAAGAGTTAGCTTTTATTGGCCGTTATTAAATGATATCTTTTTGAGTTAATTGGATTATTTTATTATTTTAAATATTGCACTTTAACAATATGGAAAAAAGGTTGTAACTTATAAGTTTTAAAATAGGAAAGTTTTATAATATTTTTAAAAATTTTATGAACTAATAAATCAAAATTTGTATACAACAGAAAATCGTTAAGTAATAAGGTTAAACTATCTTTTTTCGCGCTTGAAATTCCTGTCATAAAAGCAAAAATTTGCCAACTATTTTGACTGCTTCATGTGATGACTCACGTAGCCGAAGAGTAAAAGTTGGAGAAAGTATAATCGCAGCATTAAGAGATACCGACGAACCCCTTTCAGAGCTTGACTCCAACTTAAAATATCAGCTTTTTCCCAAGAAAAACAAAGAGCGTTCAGATAAAAACTGCTACGTATTCTACAAAAAATAAAGAAAAAAGCGGTGTGAAATGCAGACAATTGCGATAAATGCGATGGGTGGAAAGGGGGAGGGGAAAAGTGTTTGAAAAATCATTGAATACCCGCAACGTGATGCAGAAAGTTCGCATATTTTTCTCACTCGCACACGTTCGCCCATTTCCTGCTCACATATGCATGCATTTGGCGTGATAAATAAAATGTTTAAGCACACATTTTGAAGCCATTGTGTAGATTTGACTTTGAATGCTCTTCCCTGGTTCTTTTTTGGGGGCCCTTAACCCCTTAACCCCTTTCACCCCCTTTTTTACCCCCTTTACGTGACGCAACAGACAGCGATGACGACAGCAACGACATCTTGATGCTGCCAGTGCAACTTTAGTTGTTGCCGTCTGCAATTGCTTTTATCAAACTCGAAAGGGGTCTGCAAATTTTTAATTCGAATGAAAGATACCTAAAAGCAAAGATATAAGAATACTTTCATTTTTGGAATTTTTTATTGCGACTTTTATACTCGGTTCAAGATGGCAAATTAAACTTTTTATACTTTATTGTTTTTGAGAGATAACTTATCTTAAAACCCTTCCTAATACAATATACCCTTTTTTCTACGAGTAACGGGTATTCCGATAAACATTAGCAAAGGAAAGTCAGTCAAAAGGGAAAGATATCCACAAGACTTGATTATTTGCTACTTATAATTATAAATGCCTTGTTCTTATCGACTCGAAGAGTTTGAATGTCTCCGAATGAATTCTGGATTAGTACGATTGAATTGCTCTCTTTGTGCGGTTGTAAGCTTCCACTATGTTCAAGATCGAAACTTATACTCTGTATTTATTAATTGCGTGGAATCTGTGTGGATCCCAATCGGAATCGCAGGATAAAGCCCGATCTGTATGCCTGCTTCAAGATCCCCCCAATCAGTGCGGGGATTTCTGCCTTTCGGTGCTGGAACCCCTCTTAAATCACATTGCCAAGCACCAGGAGCAGTGGAACATCTCCGATGCCCTCAAACTTAAATACACCCAAGCGAAACTGGACGTAATTCAGACCAAGTTAGAGGGACAAGGAAGTACAGATCAATCTGGAAAAGGAGCAAAAGGCCCTGACGGAAACTTTCAAAAATACCATACCGGAAAACTTCGATGGGAGATTAGAGAGGCTGGAAAAGAATCAGAGGGATTTGCAGACTCAACAGGCTGCACTTATGGGCATTCTTACCGAAGTTCAGGCAAAAATTCTCTGGCCAAAGTTTAGGCGAATCGGTTCCAGACTCTTCTATATCGAGACCCAAACTAGAGCCACTTGGCAGGGAGCCGTAAACTCCTGTCGCGAAATGGGTGGCTATATAGCCGCCATTAAGGATCGGCGACAATCGCTACTGGCTGGGCATAACCGACATTGCCAGTCAGGGAATCTACGTATCCGAGGCATCCGGAAAGATAGCACCATTTTTGAAGTGGCGATCGGGAGAACTCAATAACAATCTTAATAATGAGCACTGCATTGAGCTTTTAAAGGGGAAGATGAACGATATTCCATGTCACGATAAGTTGTATTCAATTTGCCAAGCAGACAATAAAGTTTAGCTAAATGAAGGATTTAAATATTATTTAAAAAACACGTACATAAGAAGTTTATAATAATACAAATAATAATAGTAATGAATTAGTTTTTCCAAAATAATTTTAATAAATAAGTATTTAAATGTTACGCTATTTGTTTAGGCATTTTTCTTAACTTCAATATCCCTTCCGTTTTGTCCAATATACCCCGCCTACTTATGCAATCGATACAGGGTGTTGGTACTCGAGAAACTTTACCATCGTACGCACACTTTACGTATTCAGCGTTTCATCTACATTCTGTGTGCCATTTTCAATTGCAATTTTTTGCAGCATTTGCTGCTTTTGACACGACACAGATACGCAGGACGAAGGACGAAAAGGAAAAGGATGTCTGGGCTGCGAAAGGGAGCGGAAACCGAGACCTTAACTAAGAAAATTTCCAGAGTTTTCTTATGCGGCATTTGTTGCATTTGTTAGTAATGTCTCTTACACACGCTAATGAGCAAAATAATTAATGATCCTACAGACGTCGTCTGCTTGCCGCTTGTGGCAACATTTTCCATGCCATTTGGCAGAAAGTTTCACTTGACAAACTTGAAGTAGTCCTGTAGTCCTGCGAATGCGGAATCCATCACTGGCTCCTCTTGCTCTCTGGCCTTAATAAGCAGTTAATTTCATAGTTTTCCCCAACAGTTTTTCTCGACAGCGGCAGCGCAGCTTCCCCGCATTAAAAGTTGGGAAAAACATGTTGGCTTCTCTGTGTGTGTGTGTGTCGGCTGAATTTCCTCGTGGCATTTTTTCCCATTTTCATTACATTATGCTGGCGCTTCGGTCGGTAACTCTTCATTCGTTCAACTTAATTTACGTTTTATAACTTTTGCAATCATTACATGTTGCATTTATTTTCTCTTACCAGCTCTCTGTTCCTCTAACTTGTTGTTTTTTCCCCTGTTCTGTTCTGTTATTTATTCTTTTTTTATTTTTTTTGCAACCGGCTTTCATGTGTGCATAAACCATTTAGTAACAATTTTTGCTTTGGCAAAGTTTATTTTCCTCGTATATGGTAATGCCTTGGGTGCAGGGAATGAACTGGCGGAATGATAAACCATGGCGATACTGTCGGGGGAATATTAAATTCACAAAAGTTGCGATCGGATCGAGACTTCAGTTGGAAAAGTTTGGGGGATGGGCTTAATTAACTGACTGAAAAATTCGATATGAAATAGGGTCAATTCTACCTTACTTCATATCAACATGATATTTTATCATATCATACAATATACCAAATTTAGTATTTTTAAAATAAGATAAAAGTAATCTTTATTCATATCAAAATGATATAACTTGATGTTGTAAAAATATATTTTTATTTTTTTCGGTAATTGAAGAACCAAATTTTTCCACCACCACCAAATAATCTTCATAAATATTATTATTAAGATCATTTTAATGAGATATAAATAATGCTTAATATCAAAATGAAACCTCATCTTGAATTTAAATCTATCAACCTCAATTTTTGCTGAGCATCAGAGCCAAATGCAAAAACTTTTCTTTCTATTTCCGTTTGCGAGCTCATTTTAATTAACCGATAATTGTGGAAAGGGAAGAGGAACACATGCAGCGCACACTTATTGGCTTACAAATGGGGAAAATAGTTTCCATCGCTTGACAATTGGCTAACAGAAAATTACAAGCGAGCTTGTTATGGGAAAAGTCACATTAGCACCCAGCAATGTAGTGTTTTTATTCCATCTACTCTCTGTATTTTTCTCCCCCTCCTTTTAGATTTTTCCGCTTTTATCCCGGCTGAGACTTCTTGCCGTAAGTGAACTTTCAGTAACTGCTACAAATCTGTGAGCAGGCAGCTAGTTAGCAAAGGCTTATCGCACAGACAGAGGGATTCGGCATACAGACCAGACCCCCATCCCCATACACAATCAGTCAGACAATCTTGCCCCCCGTTTCTCGCATGTGTGAAATGACAGCCATACATCACTGGACTCGCCTGAGTCCTTGGAACAGGAGCAGACACTTCATAATGACACCGATGTAGCTGGATACCTGGAAAGTCCTTGAATACAAATAGGTGGTACCCCTGCCCACATGGCTCTGAATTACATTTACGTAACGTAAGCTTTGCCAACGTAATCGCAACATGACAACAAGTAATGAGCTTTGACACGCCCCCTCCGCCCTGTTGCTCTTGGAAAACCCCCTCCCTTCCAGCTATCTGCTGCCCTATTCTGAACATCCGACTTACGGACAGACTACTTAGCATTTCTTTTTACCCGAAATGAAAGCAGGTAAAAGTACTGGAAGAAAATGTTTGAGTTTTGGTTGGCTGAAAACGAATGGATTTCAAAATCACTTATATGGGTGTCTAAAAGTGTGCAACAAATTATTTGGAGTACGGTAGTCCGGTGTTACTTTTTTATTGCACACTTTCTGACGCTTTTAATATTAATATTTGGAATTTAATGGAATTTTAAAGACAGTTTTATATAAATAGAAAATTTCTTTTGAAGACTCCTATAATTTTTGGCGTTTTAAAACCTCCATTTCACTCGGATTTTTCACCATATTTCTAAATTTTGCTAACATTATAGCATTAGATTTTCTTGCAGTGCAGCTTTGCCTTCGAACCGTAGCTATTTCTCATTTTTTGACACCCACACAGGCTGCTCTATCTGGCTGCCTCGACTTTTTCCCCAGTGAAGGTGTCGGTTAAATCATAGCAAAAGTATCTGCAACTTGACTGAGGGAAAGGCAGCGATTGCAGTTGGAGAAAAGCTGGGCGGGAATGGGGAGAGGGAGGGGGCGTGGCAGGGAGGGAGTTGATAAGCATCTGGGCACTTCATTTTTGCACTTTTCTCAAGTCCTTGCAGCAATTTTATTACAAGCAACTTAAAACCCCTACCATCACCATCCACATCCACCCATTTCGCTCCTGGGCAACTTTGTCGCCCCATCCTGCTGGATTCCGTTGGTTTCCTTGCGCCCGGCTTTCTTATTTATTTGCAATTGCAATGACAGCGTCGCCATCGTCGTCATCCGGCTCGTCCTGGTATTTATTCAAGTGTGAGCATCGCAGTCCTTCTGCTCCTTCAGCCGCTGGATGCGATTTAAACTTCTTACACACACATTTTGAATGGGCAAGTTGCAAAGTGCCACTGTCCGTCCGTCCGTTCGTTCGTCTGTCCGTCCAGGCGAATCTGACGGACGGACAGCGAGGATAACACAGCCTGACACTGACTTAACCAAGTCTTCAGTCTCAGTTTCCGTTCCTCGGGACTGGGCCCTTTTCCCCGGCTTCCTACTCCTTGTCAATCGGCATTAAAATCACAAAACAGCCGTGAGGCGAGGTGACAGGTTGCACGTTAAATAAATGTGGATACCATATGTTTTGGAGCTTTAAAAATAATTAATTCTAGATTGCGGCATTAATCATACTTTATTAAACTTTTAAAAAAGTGCTTAAAAAATGCGCAATGGTTTTTAAGGAAATTAAAAATTACCAGAGATTAAAAATAGTCTCATAAGAATTAAAAAAAATATTTAAAAAAATATATGATTACAAAATCTTTTGAGGACTTATCCCAGAACCCAATAGAATTTTGCTTGCTTTTCGAAATTGATCAAGACCGTACCCTTGACTGAACCTAATTTTCATACCCAATGATGGCCATTTTTCACTGCAGTGCACGGGGGAAAAATATAGATGAACCACCTGCCGTCGTTCCGCTTTTCAAATCCTTTTCCCGCCCGAGAACTGAACTTGATATGAAAGTCTTGAAGTGGCCAACGGCACTCGAAAGAAAAATTGTTGCAGAATTGCAATAACTCACACCGAACGAACGGAAAATGCCGCAGAAAAAAAGCGAAAATAAAAATGACTTACCGGCGAGAGTAGCTAAATGATAAATAGCAGCGACTGATAGGTCCTCCCAGGTTTTCCCCCGCTTTTCCTGAAATCCGAAACTCCCAGGCATTTTCCCACTTCTCAGGTTGACTTTGCAGATCTGAGAGGGCTGCACTCTTCACATGCTCGAAGATTTATGTTGCGCATCAATTGCTTTGAGAACTTCGTTTCGGGGGCTGGTAATGGGTGGGTAAGTGGGTGGGTAAGTGGTTACCGGGGCTGCCGGGGCGGTAATGTCTATCTGCGCTTTTAATGCCAGCGTAATTTATGAAATGAAGTATGCATATATTTTGAATGACTTTGACTTTACAAGTGGCTGTGGCTTACGGGGATGTTTGACTTGCAAGTTGACAACTCTTTGATTCGCCTTTGGGAGGGGGCTAATAATACACATATGTGTATCCCCATGTCTGTCTACTGTCACATGTTCTTGTGTAATGCTACTTTTGACTTTGCTTTCTGGATTTGCGTATCTAGGCTTAAAGAATTTATTTTACTTAAAAAGTAATTTCTGATTAAATGCATTAAAATTTTGTATGAGTGAAAACGGTTATAAGATAAAAGTAAATTTAAGTCCTATTTAATTTTTCAAAGTATTTTTTTAATTTCTTAATTTTTAGATATTAAACCATTATATTTTATAACTTAGAAAGTGGAATATTTTTTTAAAGTCACCACACAAAAATGAAGTAATACTAAGATGATTAAGCGACTTGAGTGCTCGCCACGTTTCTCTGGAAACTATTAATTTTCCCCCAAAGTTTTCCGCTCACTCAAGGGTTAATCTCTCAATAAGCTGTTGGGAATCTCTGTCATATAATCGCTCACCTTTCGCCTTTCACCTTTCACCTGTCGTAAGTCACCACCTCACCCCACTCGATGACTTGCTCTCGAGCTTCAGTCAATGACTCAATCATTCAGTGCATCACTCACTCAATCATCGATTTGTCTGCTGCTTGGTGAATTTTCTTAAGCGAATTAAGATCATTTCCAACCAATTGATTTGGCCCAAACTGAGAAGGAAAATCAGATTTCATTTGGGAAATTCCCAATGAGTGTGTGTGTGGATGACTGAGCCTGGGAAAATGTTTAGTAGAATGTGTGTGCGTACCTTTTTAATTAACATAAAAATCTAATTTGCAGCACTTTGACTTTGATGGCGACAGCTGCCTTCCCATTCGGCGGGAGTGTGATGAGAACAGCTTAACCTTATGGCCAACGATGTGTGCCATAATGTCCCGCCCTATAGCCCTCCCTTTCTCACCGTGTAACCTATACCCTTGTTCCCTTCTCTCTTCCGCTGTTTCTCTAATTCTCTGATTCTCTGTCAGCGGCAGCGCTTTTGACATTGGCTTAGACAAGGCCAAAAGCTTACCAAAACACCTACCTGCAGATGGCCATGATGGCCAATGCTCCCGCATCACCGGTACAGTAGCACATCCTCATCCAAACACTGGAAAAAATAATGTTCAACCTTTATTAATAAAACTTTAAACTTAAACGTAACCCTTATGTACAATATATATAATGTATACTCAATGCTTCCTTTTTTTTTATTATTAATTAATTTATATTATAGTAATAGTTTATAGTAATAAACACTAGTTATATTACTAGTTATTTAAAATCTCCAAAAAAACTGTTTTTATTTCGACCCTTACATACGTATGATTTTGAATATATTAAAAATGTTGGCCTTACTCAAAGGACTCAAAGTTTCTTAAAAAATTACTCATACAACATGTATGCCAAAAAAGAATTAGGTCAAGAAAAGTCCTTCTTACTTTTCTGAACTTGTAAAGTTATTGTTATTGTTAAAGCAGTTTCTAGGAATAATGGAGAGAATATATAGAAATTTTATCAAAGACAAAGGTGCGTATGAGTAATATTCAATAAAATATTTTTAAATGCTTAAATTTAATACTTTTATGCCAATCTTTAATCTTAATATTACCGATACCATTGGGATTATAAAGTTATCTTATCTTATTTTTTTTAAGTGCATTCCACAGTTAATTCCACATCCACATTGTCGTTGTCGTTGTAGGTGTCCTCGGCACATTAGCGACATTTACACGTCGCAGCAATTTCAAACAGCAGCCGACAAGGCTCATTCCCTAGACCCAACCCCCCCCCCCCACTCTTTAACCCCTATGGCTCCGCTTTGATATAACATACACCCCCAGCATGCAGTCAGTCATAATCATTTTCATTTTCATTGTCAACATTTTGCCGACACATGACAAACAGCAAACGAGAAAAAGTTGTTTTTATTTTGTGTGTCATCTTTTTAAGATTGCTCATTAGAAGCAATTAGCTGGGCTAAAAAAAATGAGAGAATGTGGGTGGAAAAAGTTAGTGGCCATTTTCATTTAAATTGTATATTTACAAGCATGCAAATTTGATTGCCACTTTCAGCAATTTTCGCACTTTTCATTTGGCTGTATTAAATTTGCAGCAGCTGGTGGGTGGAAAAAGGGAAGGGCAGGGAAGGGGGTGGTGAGGGGTTAACCAGCAATGACAATGACCACTTGTCGTTGGCAAACATTTGCCAAAACGACCGCAATGACCAAATGAAGGCGCAACCAGAAAAATTAAAAGTGTTATATTTAAAATGGCGCAGAAAATCAGGATGTGGATTCTTTTCACTTTAAAATTTCAGTAGGTTACTTAAAATATTTTTAAAAAATACAACTTTGTTTTCAAGTTAATTTAAAAAATAATAAATAAATGTAAACGTTAAAAAACGTTTTATTTTTCTTTGTGAAGAAAATTTGCTATGTTTTTGCATTTTTTTTTCAAGTAATATATTACCTTTCAGTTCTGACAGTAAATCAGTTGGATTAACTGATTAAATAATAAAAAAAAAATGTGAAACAATTTTGAATTTTCTTTGTAGAATAATTAAATATTTTTTAGGCATTTTCGTTTAATTTTGCAATTTTTCTACCTTTTAGTTTTATACGCCCATCAATGATTCTAGTATTTAAGAGATACCGCCTAGTTTTCCGTACAGGTGAAAGTTTTGGTGGGTAAACCGCTTCTCACGCCGTTTTGCCGGCAGAATGGTTTTTATGTAAATTTAGTCATTTGCCACAACATTCACACGCACACAAATAGCCAGTGGCCACGCCCCCTCGCCCCCGCGGGACTAACGCTAGAAACTAGAATTTGCATTTAAATCTCATTAGTTTATAATGGTTTCAGGTCCTCTAGGTTTCCCCTGCTTTTTTTCGTTTTGACTGTTTTGGTTGTTTGTTGTTCTGAAACTGACAACTTTGCGCTTTCTCCTATTTTAAGTGTGCCATTTCCGGCGGAAACCACAAAATAACACCCCCTCCCCCTCCCATAATTGTAGGGGATGCACTGGATGTGTTGCCATTTTGTTTTGTATTTATCTAATGAAATTGCATGCGAAACATATGTTGCACAGAAAAAACCAGCAAAATCGTATATCGTAGCATACATTCCAGCTGAGGGCTGCACTTGACTTCTAATGACTTTATTGCGCATTTGTTAGCCGATTTCTGCCATTCATGTTGGCCTCGAGCCCTTAGCCATTGTTTAGTCTACCATTCTGCCAATGTTAATTGGGTATATTAAATGTGCTTTTAATAATGTGGTAATGGCTCTTAGATAAAAACAAGCAAATAAACAATAACATTTTATAAAAATATATCTCTAAGAATTTTCCTTTTATTATCATCGAATCCATCTTTTTATAATTATTTGAATTACAAATTTCTTACGGATCAACTATAATTCTTTTAGGGCTAACTTTCTAAAGGACTATGATATATTTTTTTTAAGAAGCGCAAATGATTTAATTTTTTACAATATTTATATTTTCATTTAATGCTGATGGTTTATATTTATATTTAATTATGATGATGATTTAGTATCCTTATACGAAAACATCATAACTACATCCACATCGTGTTTTCTACCACAAAAGGTCATCTGGCAGTCATTATGTCTCACCTGTTCGCATTTCTCGCATCGCATTTCATGTGCTGAATATTTTAACATAATTGCCATGTAAGCGAAATGTACAACTTTTATTGTTGTTTCTGTTGTGGCGGTGTGTGGCTTTAGCCTTTTTATATTTTTAAGCCAATTTATTTGTGCCGCCGCCAGTGGCATATGAATATGCGGCATTGTTTACGGGGCTTAATTTGCATTTGTCTCTCATTGTGCGATGTCTGGATGCTTTTCCCGAGTGCATTGGCCCCTTGGTCTACGATTATTACACTCATATGCAGAGATAAACAAACATTTATTCATATCTATGTGTGTTTTCCTTTTGCCCCTGGACGAAGAGCACTGAAAAAGCTATTTTATTGTGTCAAAAAGTATGCAGAAAACGAAAATCTGAATATCAAAAATATTATTGTATACTTTTATACACCTTTTTAAATAGATTTTCCGTTTTTGTAGCCAAATAATTAAGGTAACTTATATTAAATGAAATAAACTGCATTATTTAAATATTTTTTCAAGTGCCGCATATATTAATTAATTTTTAATTATTTAATTTATTAATCACTTAATTTAAAAAGATTTTAATTGTGTCTAAAAGTATGTAAAAAAGAAAATCTGAATTCCAAAAATATTATTGCATACTTTTAGACCCCTGTTTAATTGATTTTCCATTCTTGTAGCCAAATAATTAGGGTAAATAATATAAAATGAAATAAACTGCATTATTTAACTATTTTTTCAAGTGCCGCATTAATGTCGCTTTGAATTCACTTCAGATCGCACTTTTTGTTGAACTGCCGCGGTTTAAATTTTCAATTCGCATGCAATGACTTAATTGTTCATAATTTTGTTATCAGATTAACACAAATTCCGCTTAACGATAATGACTTCATGCAGTTTATGGCCAGTGCGTGCGAAAGATTCGCGGCCAGGACCCTTTTGGCTTAAACATTATCAGCTGCACGACAGTCGCTTTGACCCCCGTTTCCCCCCCTTTCGCTCTTCCTCTTTTCTCAGGGGCCCATTGGATTTTATCGCAGGACAACGCTGATTAAATATCAACGTAATTTATTATTCAAATTAAGTTTATCGGCGAACAAAAGGCTCCACAGCTCACGGTGGGTGGCTCCAAAATGGAGAAATGTTGAATGCTGAGTGGTCGGGTGGTTTTTGCTGCTCTACGGGAGCATGGATATATGTTGTACAATAAATTTGATATGTATGTCGTGTGTATGTGGGTGTGTGTGTGTGTTCCGCATTGACATATCGCTTTCACACAAACTCGCTCACACACAAACGCACTTGCCTATGGGCAAACAAATTAGCAGGAATACAGGAAAACAGGCCAAAGTACACACACACTAATGCGAATTTTGACGCTCAGCGGGTTTTATCAAAAATGCATTTGTCATTATAAATGCAACGTGACCGACCTGCACTCAACATGGCTTGGCTCACTCTTCCGGGCCCGAGCTCATTTCGGGGTGAATTAAATAAGCCATTCATTATGGCTATGGACAAGTGCGTTAATCGGAATAAGTTCTCTGAGTAAATCTCGGTTGGCCAACAAAGCAATTTCCAATTAAGTTCAAGGATATGATTTATTTCAGTCTGAAATTTATTTTAAGCTTAATTACCTGTTTTGAAAAGTGCCTAAAAATATGCAGTAAAAAAGGAATCGAAGATAGAAAATATATTGTTGCATAATTTTGGACACCCTTTCAAAATGCCTACCATATACCTACTTTTTTAAAACTATTTAATCAAAAATTTAATTAATTGTAATAAATGTTAATTTAAAAATATTATATTAAACAATTTCTCAATAAAATGTATTATCAGGTGCTTTTAATTAAAGTTTTTCAAGAGCATCCGATCAATCGGCAATTTACCGAGCTTGGTTTGGCAAGTTGTTTAATTTTCAATTATAAATTCATATAAATTCAATGCTCGTAGCGCGGCGCCTCAACTCTCCGTGGCCATTATACCACTCAGCCACGCCCCTCGCCACCTTTCCGCCCCCAGCCTTTATGTAGGAGTGGCCATTATGTTGCTATATAGCCGCTATGGCTAGATTTGTGTGGCCCGGTCAAAACGTGTTCAATAATTTTGTCAATAAAATGTCAGAGCAGGCACGAAAAAAAGTAGGTGTTTGCCACACAAAAAAATGGACTGTTTTATATATTTTGCTTCCACGGTTTTTTCTTCTTTTTTTGGGCCAGGTCGTGTGGCCTACAAATCGTCCCCTGAATGCGGTTAAAACTGTCAGGCCATAAGTTTACACAGGTTGAGGTGTGCTTTCTCTTTTCTCTTTTTTTATCGAGGTCCTCCCGCTCGCACATTAAACTCATTGTGTTTATGGCATAAATTTGCATGTTTTCCACGTAAATTTTTCAATTTGAATGGACGCTTTCGATCCTTTCGGTCGCCGGGTCCCGGAGTCCTGGGCCTTTTGTGTTAGGCGGGATATTGTTGTGAGATGTAAAACAGAGTTTAAAGCTGAATAAAGCTATCACCGTGTGGGAGATCGTATCGTATCGGTGGACTCAAAAGGGTTGATATTTCCAAGGTGTCTGAGGGGCAGTTGGTTGCCTAAGATTGAGTTAAAGTCAGGGGTTGGATTTATGGATGTGTGTTTATCAAATTTTAATGTCTACAATGCTAGAGCTTGTCATTCTTAAGCATGAATAACATATGGGAGAGCTATAAGATTTATGTAAAATATTTATTTAAAGTGATTTATATTTAATATTTAATATTTTTAGCTATACCTATAGCTATAGATCTTCAACACAGTGCTCATTTAAATTGTCTGTCACCTCTGTTGTTGTCGTCTATGGTTTTTTTTAATAAAATATTTACATTTGAACTGTGTGTTTACACATTTTTACCTATGTTTTTGTTCGGCTCTCCCTGTGTCCTTGCCAACGGAGGACTTTGGATTTAGTTTTGGTTTTGTTGCCCGGCAGGATATCGTTTGTATGTGTGTGTGCTAGCCCGGCCAGGGCATGTGTATAAGTGTCAAAGGCATGTGTTTAGCATGCCTCATTTGTGCGCAAATACACCTGCAGCCATCAATTATGCAAAGAGCCAGTTCCTCCGCCAGTCCGTCCGTCCATTCGTCCATCCTGTTGCCAGGTCAGAATCGTCAGAGGCGTCTCCGGCTACGTTAACGGCTAGGTCTACGGCTACGGCTTTGTATATTGGCTTGGGGCTTTCCGGATAGAAGAATTTATACACTGAGAAATTCAAACACATTTGAAAAATGAACTTCCACCCTAAAAAATCAGTATTTTACTCGAAAAAAAATAAGAAAAAAAATCGAAATATGGAATTCCATACCTTGTTGAGCTCATAATTAAATTTCCAATCAATTGACATTCAAACTAAAAAATACTTTTTTTTTCATTTATAGTACAAAATTCTAACCCCTTCAAAAAATGCGAAAACTGATGACACTTTTAATATTGCTGAAACTAATGGGAATCGTTAGTTTAGGTTATATGCTAATCAAAACAGTCGTTGTATAGGCTGTGCGCCTTTTATTGACTAAATAATGATTAAAAAAATTATAATTTGTACATTTTAAAATTGTAATAATACCGGCATTTTCTCTCGGTGTAGTTAGACGACAGGTAGGCGGGACTTTCAGCGCCATCGTTAGTCTCGCCCCTTTCCCCGACCCACTTTCCACTTTCCCGCAGAGCCAAAATTCCATTCAGCCATTCAAGCAAGCAGCCAAGTCAGCCAGTCGGCCATCTAGCTAAATTAATTTATTGGCCTTCCTCGCAAAGACCAAATAGCTGCAGTTTGCATAATCATCGCACACACACAGTCTCACATCGAGTTGGACAGCTTATAAAATATTTATTTAAAGTGCAAGTTGCCGGGGCAACACTTGCTGAAGTCTGAATTGCAGATTGCCGAACCGTGGCCATATATCCTTTGATGGAGAGTCAATTTGTTTGACCACCGAACAAGGTCTTTGGACAGGAAACACAGTGTTTGATATTGGATCTCTGAAGGGGATATCTAAATCTATGATATTGTGGTTAATAAGAAATACCTTCAAGTCCTTCTAAGCATTTTCCAATTCTTGCTGTAAAATCCGAACCGCTTTGGACTGGTGTAATTATAAAACTAAATTAAAATTTAATAAACCATTTAATACCCAGTGTGCCTACGCCCATGCCAATGTGTTATACCTGCCAAACGCACATAAAATTCATTGGTAAGGTCATTAAAAATCGTTTAACGAAGACTAAAGTTTAATTACGAGCACGCCCAATTTGCCACGCCCCTTTCCCCAAAAACGTTGCCTAATTGGGGGTTAACAATTTGTAAAACTTATCGAACTATGAGCAAGGACAACGCCCAGCTCATCAATTATGCTGCTCAAGTGCTTTGTGTGTGCGTCTCAATCTATATATATAGTTTCAAAGGGTATAAAAGGACGAGGGTCGAAGGATTATGAACCGAAAAGTGTTTGGTGTCCTTAGAGAGAAAGATGTTACCTCGCTTCCTGACCGCCTCGTATCCGATGGAAGGGCATTATTTTATGGTGCCAAAGTTCGCCTTATCGCTGATTGGTTTCTATCCGGAACAGAAGCGAACTTCATGGGTGAAACTCTGGAGTTTCTTCAACTTCTTCATCCTAACCTACGGTTGTTACGCCGAGGCTTACTACGGCATCCACTATATACCGATAAATATAGCCACGGCATTGGACGCCCTTTGTCCGGTGGCCTCGAGCATTTTGTCGCTGGTTAAATTGGTCGCCATTTGGTGGTATCAGGATGAACTGAAGAGTCTGATCGAGCGCGTGAGGTTCCTAACGGAACAGCAGAGATCGCAGAGGAAGTTGGGCTACAAGATGAGGTTCTATACGCTGGCCACTCGATTGACCTTCCTGCTGTTGTGCTGCGGACTTAGCACCAGTACCTCGTATTCCGTCAGGCATTTGATGGATAATATCCTGAGGCGCGCGCATGGAAAGGATTGGATCTATGAGACTCCTTTTAAAATGATGTAAGTGGAATAAAAAAGATTTTGTCCTTAAAAAATATTTAAAAAAGTTCAAAATACTTGTTTGAGATAATGTTGTAAAATATTATTAATTAAAATTAAAAAACAATTTTCTTATAAAACGTTTTACATTCTTTAAATCTTATAAAAAATAATCTCTTTAAAAAAGTTGTAACAAAATTCATAAGCCCTCTATTTAATTAAAGCTTGTAGGTATATACAAATCTCTTAAAAAAGTGTCGGCAATACAAAAAAATGTCCTTTTTGGATTTTTGGAATACAAATTCATTATTGCATACTTTTTTTTTGTGTCTGAGAAACTTGAATTAACAAAATCATTAAGTAATTTCTTATTACAAAAATTATTCATTTTAGTTTTCCCGATCCTCTGTTGCGTCTGCCGCTATATCCCATCACCTATATCCTGGTGCATTGGCATGGTTATATCACAGTGGTTTGTTTTGTCGGTGCCGATGGTTTCTTCCTTGGATTTTGTTTATATTTCACCGTTTTGTTGCTCTGTCTGCGGGATGATGTTGGTGATTTATTAGAGGTGAAAAATATCGAAAACAGTCCTTGCAAAGAGCAGGAAGCTCGGATAGTTCGGGAAATGGAGAAACTGGTGGATCGACACAACGAGGTGGCCGAACTTACCGAGCGATTATCGGGTGTTATGGTGGAAATAACACTGGCTCATTTTGTCACCTCCAGTTTGATTATTGGCACCAGTGTGGTGGATATTTTATTGGTAACTATATTCTCTATTAACTAAAACATATTTTTATATATTTTTTAAACATAGTTTTCTGGCCTGGGAATCATTGTTTATGTTGTCTACACTTGTGCAGTGGGCGTGGAAATCTTTCTATATTGCCTAGGAGGTTCTCATATCATGGAAGCGGTATTTATTTTAAGGATTGTTGGAAATATGTCTTACAAACTCATTAAATCCTGTAGTGCTCCGATCTGGCTCGCTCCACATTTGCCAGTCACTGGTATGGACACAGTGTTCGCGTCCAAAAGATGACACTTCTGATGGTGGCCCGCGCTCAGCGAGTTCTCACTATAAAAATTCCCTTCTTTTCTCCATCTTTGGAGACACTGACCTCGGTTAGTTTTTGTTGAGGCTTTATACCAAATATTTATTGACATTTTTCCTTGCAGATATTACGCTTTACGGGATCTCTTATTGCCTTGGCAAAATCAGTTATATAAATATTGCCATGGTATTTTTTTCATTTCATGAAATATATATTTCATTAAAGTTAATTGAAGTATAAAGTTTTTAATTTATAAAATAACTTTAATAAATATTTAAAAATATTTCAGCTATTTATGTATTCTTTTAAATAAGTTCGAGAGTTCAATTTTCGTTTCCTTCATTCATTTGGTACCCTCTCTGCACCTGATTTCGATCTACTGGCTTTATATTTCCTGTATTGTTTTTCCCCACTCTTTCTGTCTGCGTGTGCGTTAATTCGTGTATCCTTTACAACAATTTCGGCTTTCTTTTCTTTTCATTTTCATTTTCCTTTGGCAGCACCTTTGACCCCTGATTGTTGTTGTCGAATTAAAGCTGCACTGTTGTTAAACATTTCCTTGGATGTCCTTCTGCTTTTCAGCTGCTCCTGCAAATTGCTTTCTTTGCCGTTGCTCATCACATTCCCCTGCCCCTCGTTTTGCCTTCCTGTTTGGCACTTTCCTCTTGGCCATTCCACTTGGCCATTTTCAGTTGCACGCTTTTCCAACTGCAGTTCATTTCCATACCTCGTGCACCGAAAAAAATGGGAAATGTGCAATTTAAAGACAGCATAAATGTATATAACAAATGTTTAAGATTTTTTTTAAGAGTTGTTTGTTTCTTAATAAATTAATAATATGACAGAAAAAGTATACATCATTTTGGTAATTTATTTTTACTTTAAAATATAATTTAAAATGTATGCGAAGCCAAATAATTATTTT
This sequence comes from Drosophila lutescens, assembly GCA_037075285.1. NCBI lineage: Eukaryota > Metazoa > Arthropoda > Insecta > Diptera > Drosophilidae > Drosophila > Drosophila lutescens. The sequence goes on along the minus strand of JBAMCF010000408.1, from coordinate 903,877 downwards.
ACCTCTAAAATATATACATTATATTTTATACAGCCCTACTTACTATAGTTTCTGTTTTATTTTTCATCTTAATATTTTTAAGAACTTGTAAAAGTACTGGAAATTGCATTTTGTGTTTTTAAAACATGTTTTAAGTGATCTCATTTGTCAACGATAGAAGGGAGTAATAGTTTCTCGCAGTGCACACACCCACGCGCACCTTAATGACATCCGGTCTGCGTCTGTGTGGGTAGGGTACTTCATATTCTTGCCGCAGTTGTTGATTTCCCCCCTTCTTTCCCCATTTCCCTTCGTTTGAAGACACAACCTCTTCAATAAGTGGATGTTGTGTGTTTTTTGGGCATCTTCTCGGCTGATTTCTGTGTTTTATTTTTCTGTCTGTTTTTTTATCTCGCCCATTGTTCATGCACAAATTCCTGCCATACTTTTGCCCCTTAATGTTGTAGTCCTTGAAATCCTTTACACGCACATGAGCGGGCCTATCTGCTGTCCCGTTTGCACCTCTCTAGCCCTCCCCTCTGAATCTGTCTGTCTGCCCGTCTCTGTTTCTTTTGCCATTTGTTTGTTTATTTTCGCTGGCGCCTCCTTTGGTGAAAAGTGCTTTTGCTTGTAATGTGTTCGACGTCAGAGTTTGGAACCCCTTTTCCTTATTTTCTTGTATGCCAACTCTTGCCATTATAACCCCAGCTTCTTGAGCCTCTCTTTTTTCGCCAGCGAAAGATCTGCAGTTTTTTTTAGTAGTTCATGCAAAATAATTTGGCATTAATATATAATTTTCTGTGTATATTCATAATTTTCAATATAAATATAGGAACTTCAAGTGCCGTAAGTGTGAAAGAATATTAAAGTAATTTTAAGGTTTTATTCGTTTTTTAATTCTAAAATACAAGTAATAACCTTAATATTTATTATTATATTTTTCTTGTACATATTTTGATACAAATTCTAGTTACTTTCTATTTATTTTATATCTGAATCTATTTATATCTATGTAGTTTATATCAAATACTATTTTTTTAACGAGAGCCAAGTTTAATAGAATATAAATATATTCAATAATAAATAGAAATTTGAACATTACATGCTAAAATTTTTAAAACAAAACCCTAAGTTAATTTGTTAATCTTATTAGTTTGGTTATCTCTGAGATACAACTTGTAATTAAGTAAGTAAAATATTTGTAGTAAAGTTAAATCTATGAGTAATTTCAGTTGCATTTTTTGACCCAAGCCTTCCACCACTTGATGCTTTCTTCACTTATTTTTTGAGTTTCTGCTCTCTGTTCATTTTGCTTTTCTTGTGTTCCACATGATATTGCTGGCTGGCTTGTTGCTTGATATTTTTATTTTTATTTTCATTTCTTTTCCATTCAGTCAGAGCTCAGAACTTGTTTTTACCCCCGCACCAAAAAGCGCCGCCCACAACCCCTTCGACCTTCCCTGCTGCCCCACCCCCTTTTCCCCCCAAACCTTGTTAATGTTGTTCGTTTTCACATTTTTATGTGCATTTTGTGTGCTAGTGTGTGTGTGCGGTGAACTCAACTCATACATCCGCATTTGCTACGCAATTTTTGCACTCAAGTTTACCTACTTTTTATGGTAAACACCCAAGGTTGCTTGTTTATTCTAGCAAAAATGTATTTAGGTGAGCTTAACTACATGTGGATAAGAGTGGAAATGGAAGTGGAAATGGAAATGGAAGGGGTTGGGGTTGGTAAGGTCACCAACTGGGGGTCACATCCACAGCATTACTCCAGAAAGGAGAAAGTTAAATAAATACTTCAGCTCTTTCGCTCTCTCTGGATTATCGTAAATACATTTCTGTTGGCCTTCAATAATTATTTTGCGGCTGGAAATTCGCTCTGCGGATTAAGGAAGCCAAATAGTTGGTTATGGTAAGCGTGTAAGCCATATTATAAATACATTAAGGCAAACACATACACAAATGGGCATGTGCGAGTGTGAATAAATAAATGTGACAAACATGCATAATGCAGTGACAAATAAAAAATTATAAAAATAACCATGCATTTCAATTGGAATACATAAATGCACTTAAAAGTGGTGAGTACTCAGACAGAAAACACAATTAATCTGGGTAAAGTTTTTAATTTGGTCACGTTTGGGTATATCTTTAATTAATACTAAATCATAATATTTAATAATTTAAATTAAATTTAAAATATTTATTTTTCTTAGTACGAAAGTTAAAGCGATTTGGGGAATTAGGTCTTTAACCTTTGCCCCTTAACCTTGTATACTTTGTTGCTGTTGTCAACGAGGGCGAAATAATTTTAAATGTAATTTTTACCTACACGACTAATTAAATTTCGAGTTTTATGCGCTCGATAGGCCAAGTGAAATGTACATAAAACAAGGAGCATGCCAGCGAATTAACAAAAACAAACACGACTGTAACTGTAAAATGGTGACCCCAAACAAACGCAGCATTTTCCGAAGGGGGGATTGGAAAATCCGGGGGAAAAGCATAGGGATTGTGAAGGAATGCGCCAGCATGGCCACATGAGTGAAATTTTAAGCAGGCGCAAAAGTCTTTGGGCCATTTTCTCCGTTCAAGAGGACAAGACACGTTCGCCGGCGCAAAAACAAAAAAAAATGAAAATGTAGGCGGGGGTAGCGGAAAATCGCCAGCGATGGAATGGGGATCCATTAAAATTCCGTTGGGGCATTGCAAAATAAATCCACTTGCAAGTGGTATAAAACAAAACAACAGCAGCAGCACTCAGTCGAAAAGGCGAAGAAAACGCCGCTGTGAAAGGGAGAAAAGGCATAAAACTCGTCATCGTCAGCGTTTTTTCGTTCGGCGGCGTCAAATGCCAAACGCATGTGATTCCTGCAGTCCTAGAATTCCGAACACAACAAAAGTGAGCCTTCTAAAAATTTTGGCACTCGGAGAAACAATAAATTAAAATAAAATGAAAAAATAAAAGTCCTAAAAAATTTTTTTTTGGAAAATATTTTTTAGGCCGATAACAAATAATTAGAATAATGATAGTATGCAGCAGAAAAAAACGGAAATAAATAATGTTGCATACTTTTCGACACCTTTAACTATGTATGTACACTTACTCTACAGTTTGCCCTCTGCTTTGCATTACGTTTTATGTTATCCACCATTAAATATTTCTCCCTGTGCTCTTATCACACACACATATAACCTCGCGCCTTCGTCCTTGTATGATATGTGAAATGGCAAACAAATATTTTTTTGATGTACGGCCTAAAAGTATGCATTGAAATTCAACACGCGGCAAGGGACACCAAAAAACGTTACCAGTATTGATTGGTGTGCTACAAAGGGGGAGAGGAAAAAAAGGGGCTTTCGAGGGGGTTTTTACGGGCTGTTGGGGTATTTCAGGCATGTGGTATTTTGAAACTCTGGAAATTAGCACCAGATCCTTGTTGTTTAAAGCGCGACACGAGGCGGCATCAGGAAATTACAGATGCTGTAAAGTGGAATAAGTTGACGGGGGGATGGCAAGTCAAGTGAATTGAAATGGTAATGATACATGACAATGTATCGCAGATAGGGACATGAATGGATATGGGAGGACTGGCAATCTTTCGCTTTTGATGTTGCGATGCTGTGGTGAATGTGCCATGGGATCGCTTTAAGTGCGGGGCATTTTCGCGGTTGTCTCATTTTTATTTCCTTACAAGACGGATTCTACTCGGTATCTAAATGTCATATGGTTACGACTTGAAATTAGGATTTTCGTTTAAACTTGCACATAATCTTATAAAAAAACCAAGAGATAACGCTATAATCGAGTACCTCTACTATCAGATACCTGTTACTCAGCTAGGGAAAGTGCGAGGGAGATGGAAAGCTACTGGCTCCATCTAGCGGCCATTTCATTTTTTTCTCATAACTTTTTAATTGATTTTAAAATTTTCATTTAGTTCTGAAAGATTTTTGGTGATAAATATCTTATATAATGTAGAGTTATTTTATTTAAATGTTTTCTTATAACTTTCTTAAGAATTTATCTGCTGGATGTGTTGTTATTTTTAATTATCACACTTTTTAAATATTTCCAACTTTAAATAAACATGCTTTCTTTTCCAATCTCTTCCACTTTCTTGAGAATTTAGCTCTCCTCTTTTATCTGCCCATAAGAGTTGTCTGAAAATGTTTCGCTCGCAGTTTTTATCACGCATACGCCTAGTTGAGCGCCTAAAGGACTGAGGCGCAATTAGAGACAACAAGCGGCCGTCTACCCCGCTCTTTCGCCACCCCCATACCCGTCTCTTTCGTCTCTGTTTTCCCTCACAGCAGCACATAATCTGCATACAAATGCGTTGATTTGCCTAATCGACGCCTATTTGTTTGGACCAAGAAAACAGCAAAAGAAAGAAGACACTGAATATTCTGGATGGTGAAAGTTTTGCCAAGGAAAAACAAGGCGGTGCTGGGGGAAAAGGGGGCGGGGCAAGTAAACCGACGTTTAATTTTTGTAAAGCGCGAGCGTGTTGCACGCATTAAAATTAAAAGCGAAGGCGAGCACGCCTTTATTTCCCCGCCCCTTAAAGTCCCGTTCTCCTTCGTACGTGATGGTTTTTCCGGAAAATGCGGGGCGAGGGGTTGCGAAATGGGAACGGAAGTTGGCTTTGACTATGTTTTGCATTTGCATGCGAATGTTTTTTCATTGGCATTTTCATTTTCACTTTTGTGTGAGCACCACGCCCGCATCAACATAAAAACGGAGTGGGTAATCTTTTTATTTCCCTCATTTTTCTTTTTAAAACGTCAAAATCAATTGTCAACTAACACACGTAAACTTTAGTTTTTTTTTGCAACACTTTTCGGAGCAACTCTTTGTCTGAGCTCCTCAGCTTCCGCGGCTAAACGCCGCTTGGGGAGCCATTTTCATTTGCTGCCCTGGCATTTGCGCATTTCCGTTTCCGGCCACTGGTTCGCTCACTTCCGCCGCAAGGCTCAGATCCTGGTAGTTCTCGAATTTGTTGCCACAAAATTATGGCTGCGACTCGAGGCGGTAATTACTGTATTACAAATGTGGGCGGGAATGATAAATTTGCGGAAGGAACGCTGATTGAGGAGGCGTAAATCGGTGGAAATATTTTGACAGGTTGTGTTTCAGATTAAGTAATGAAATACTATTTGTTATGCTTGTAAATGAAAGGTATTTAATATTTTAGTAATGATTTTATGGTTTGCGTCTGGTTTTCCGAATTAATGTATCATTTATTTTAAATTTCCCTCTACAATCGTGTTCATTAATATTGTTTTGAATTCTACCATCTGTAGTTATAGAAATTTAAATATTTTTTATATTTTATCAAACATTTTTGTAAAGCTTTTTATCTATTTTGTAACATAAACAAGGTACCTATATTAATAAATTTGTATATTCCTTTAGTCGTTCAAGCTTTAAAAGCCAAAATATCTTCTTTATGTCCAAAATATGTTTGTTATTTTGTTTAATCATTTGGTGCCAATTTAATAATAATAATATGTAGGGAATTTCCCCTCCAAATCTGTGCTAAATCACAAGTTGCAACTCCCTTTCCTCGGCATTTGCTATCCAATTCCGCCATATCCTGTCATATACACAGCCGATAATCGAATTCGACTTTTCAACACCCCAGCGAATTATGGAGCCCCCAAAAGGGCGAAAGCACCGACGCGAAGGGGGGGGAATGGGAATGGGAAAATGAAAGCGAGCAATTTATTGGCTCCGAAATGGAGGAAAACCCTTCCGGGCCTCCGGGGGTGGGGATGAAAATCAGCTCAGCAGCTCAGCAATTGCAATTAAAACATGCACATGGCATTAATTTAGAGGATGCGACACCTGAGGGCAGCTCACTCGCACATAAATCCCCCAGAGAATCCGGTGCGGGGGAAGCGGAGGACGAGTGGTCAGCTAACCAAAAATGGCCACGACACGATGGCTGAAGCGATAATTTGCAATTATGTGGGGAGGCTGCCACCTAAAAAAAGGAGAAGGGGAGTGGAAAAACAACAAGTGGAAAAGTGGTTTAAATAAATTGCAGCAGAGCAGAGATCACAGCGGTAAGGGGTGGTAAAAAAAGAGGGAGTGCAAGTGCACTGGGGAAAGTGTCGAGAAGTTAAAAAACTAGAAAAATAAATAATAAAATAAATATAAATAAAATATTAACCATTTAAAATATTAAACTATTTTTGACTTTCTACTTAAATGTTATTATTTTCAAAATATTTGCTGACAAATATTTCTTTGTGAAAATAAAAATAGTTTTGGGGTCTTTAATATTATCACGCATACGCAATGTGGTAATAAAATTTTCTTGCAGTGTTTTTTGCGGCAAGCATGTGCAGTGTTTCGTTGCTGTTGTTGCATCGTTTGCGGCCTGTTGGCAGCCAACAAATCTCTTTTGGCGTGGTCCTCGGTTCCCGCTCCTGATCCTGCCCTCTGGGACCCTTCTCCTGTGGCTCCTTCAGTTTCTGGGCCCGGTCTTCATCGGTGACCTCTTGGTCTTTCGCCTCTTTAACCGGTTTGGCCGTTGCCGCCGCCATTACGTTAAATATTTTATGAACCATTAAAAGTTTTCTGCAAATTTTATGGCCGCTTTGCATATACACCCACATATAAAAATAAAAACGCAAAAAAAAGGCAGCGAAGGAAGTGATGTTGTTTTTTTCTGTAGGATGAAGCGGCAAGCTGGCGGCTGCCACGCCCCCCTCCTCCCTGGACCATTTGCGCCCCTTTTTCGAAGCGTGTTAGTATGTCACGACTTGTGCAAATGACTGGGCCATCAGAGAGTGCCAAAGGAGCTCATATAATATCCCCGTCATGCGACTCCAGCACTTTCAATTTGACAACAAAGCGCCGCCAAAAGCGCAAAAAGCAAAAAAAAGAGGAGGAAAGAAGGAAAATATTTCAGTCTGCTGCCAAAAGCGAGAAAAAAACGAGGAAAAAAATTATTGCGGAAGCTGTCGATGCCATTGTGACATTGTCAAAGGCAATAACGCATCCACAAACAGTCATCACAACAATGGCTGAGATGGCCCACAAAACAGCAAGAATTCGCTTTAAAATTGTAATTCTTCAGGGAAAATAATGTCGATAATGTGCGAAAACAATTGCGAGAAATTTTACAAAAATACCTATAAAATATTTAAAGTTATTTATATTTATTTGAAGAGGGATAATGGCGTAATTTTATTTTAATAACCATGAAATACAATCCATTTGTCCCTTAGTAAATTTGTATGTGGAGACGCTTTAATTGATGACCTTTAAGTTTTCAAAAATGTCAACTTTAATGACTGTGAAATAAAACCAATTAGAGTAACAAATCCCTTATTTCTAATGTGACATTTCAAAGGGAAAAGGTTTGACATTTAAAGAGAAAAAGATTTGACATTTGAAAGGAAAGTGTGGGTATCAAAGTAATTGGGTTTCAGGATATATCTATTGACAAGTATTTATTTATTAAGGTAATTGGCTTTTCAGAAATACTATTAAATATGTTATTTTATTTGTCAATTTAAAAATATATTTAAAAATTGAATCAAATTAAAAATGTATGCTTAAGAATTTAATAAATGCCACGAGGCATTTCTCAAAATGAATATTTTAGTAATCCGTTAAGCTATGCCAACTTGCAGGGCGAACTTCCTGGCAGCCTATATATGTATACACACACCTTTAAGCTAGTCCAAAATATTACCAAATTGTTCCCCAAGGCAATTAACATTTTGCAGGTCCTTGTGAAATGGCGAAAATTTAATTTGGGCATTTTTAATGCACTGCTCCTTTCTTACCTTCCTCGGCTTTCTCGCAAAACTTACTTATTTAAGTTTAGAGAAGCACTTGCAATATTTAATTTTCAAATCCATTGCATTGGGAATTCAAGATTTTTCTTTAATAATCATAATAATGGAAACAACTGTGACTACGATGACACGATTTGCAAGTAAAAGTTGCCTTTGGCCCGGGCAAACAAATCAAAGTCTGGATTCTAGGACAGGTGTCTGTGTGAATGTGTGTCTATGTCTGTCTCTCCTGTCTGTTTGTGTGCTATGTGTGTGGCACACATGCATAGAAGAGTGTTACAAGGCCACTGACAGTAACATCGGCCACAACAACAACAGCCAGCAGCTGGCAGTAAACTTTAAAGCTGTGAGAAACTTTTAATTAACAAAATTAATGCTATGGCAACGCCAGAAGAAACACCGTGGGAAGTGGTTTGATTGAAACTAAGATTATTTTTGACGGTGGATTAGGTCATCTATGCAAATACTTAAAGCTTCCTGGAAAAATAATTTATAAGATAATAAAAACAAAATAAAATATCAGAAGGTCTGAAATCTTTTAAAAAGGGTGTCGAAAAGTGGGCTACATTATATTTTGCAAAATAGCAATTCCTGTTTTTCACAGCATACTTTTAGGCATTCTTTAAAAAAGTTTCTAAAAGAGTTTCACAATAAAATAATTTCATTTTATATATATCAATTTGTTTTTTTACTGTGCATACGTTAAAAATCCGCCATCAGCAACATGGGTAACCAACACGTGCAACATGCCCCAACATATACACATGCATTTATGCTATGCACACACACACACACACAGAGACTCTCATAGGCAGCTGTGAATGTTTATGCATGAATATCGACTATGGCGAAAGATTCGCGAGCTGCTGCTGCTGCTTGTTGCCTATGCTCATTAAAAACGCCCAAAAGCAACAGCAATAACAACAACTTAAAGTACAGCAACAACAACAACAAAATGCAACTGTGGCCTTTCCAGCAACAACAAGAACAAGAAGAACTGCAACGGCAGCGAACAAACTTCAACGTCGACACACGCTGCGTATGCGTAATTTCTATGCATTTTCCTACCATTTTTATTTCAGTTTTTTTCTCCTTTCGCTCAGCTGCTGCAACTGCGGGATGTTAATGAGAGGGGCGGTGGTTGGGTGGCTGCTAAGGGGGGCGTGGCACACAATAAGCAACTGAATATTGTGCGTATGCTGCTCATTTATTTTCCTCACCATCTGCTGACACTGAGATGGATGCAAAAAATAAGCATGCACATATATATTTGAGCAAGGAGAAATGAGAAAATCGGTGACTACACTGTGATATTATGTATTCAAAAAATATGAATATAGATTTATTAATTTGTGAAAGCTGGTTACAAATCGGAAACACTAAAAATGTATTTACCAACATTTTTAAGTGTGCAAAGTGTACTATTTTTCTTTACCTTAATAAGGAGTTCTAGGAATTCGATAAGAAAGAAATGCAAATTAATATGGCAAAAAGGTATTGAAATGATCTTTTCTTAAATGAAAATTATTTTCCTAACCTTGGAATTACTTTACCTTTACTTTTAACAACGGTTTTTCTTTACTTTTTCAATACAATAGTTTTCCCCGAAGATGTGTTCTTGGCCGGCTTAAAATTGCTGGCAATTTTCTGGCAATTTCACATGGCCGCAAGACAAAGAGGCTGGCATGAAATGAAAATGAAAATGATAATTTCATTAAGCCCTTCAGCTTGAGTTCGTTGGGGATATGTGTAAGCAACTTACAGAACTGCTGCTATTCATACTTATGCGGATGGCTGTCGGTGTGTGTGCGCCTGATTGTGGCTTCACCTGCCCTGCCACACACAGATACTCACGCACACTTAATGCGCATGAACATCGGTGAACAGCGTTGTAACGGCATTGTAAATGTAAATTTAAAACACAGAGCATTAATTATGCAATGAACGGGTCCACACGAAGGAAAAGTATTGAGCAGTTTTCGGGAGATATTTTAAGTTGTGTTCTTGAAGGAAAGTCGAGAAGAATAGTTAAAGTATTATTTGCATTCATGTTTTCTTTGTCTTGTAATTATTAATTATTTTTAATAAAAGAAAGCTTTTGTAATGGGTACTAAAAATGTATTAATTCAAACTATGGTTTTGAATTAATCAGATTAAAAATGTAATATCTTTTGGCCCCTCCATTTTCAGATTTTTAAGACACTCCAATTTCGATTTAAATTAAATTAAACTTAAAAATGTTTTCTTTTTATTTAAAAATTATTAAAAATGTTTGAATTATTTATATATAGAGTATTATTTAATCTTGACCACTCTAGCAGCTTTTTGGCAGTGCACATTTTAATAGGATTTAAAATGTATTATATATACGTATTTAAAATATCCATAGAATCTGTGGATAACATTTCAATTAAGTTGCGACTTCGGTTTAAAGTTCAAGTCTCGCTTGGCATTAAGTATACGCCAAGAGGGCTGTGGCAGATATACATATATACAAATAAGTATGTTGATTGTTTTTAACAGGCAGCAGCAGCAGCCACAATTTTGCCTCCCCATTTTTTTTCGCTGTGCTGTTTTTTCTTTTTTTTGCGATCTGCCCAACAGCTGTCGCATTAACCAATGTCCATTTTGTAGCCCGTCGGCCATTGTACTTCATTTTCCAACGTCCAAAGCTGCCCGTCTCCCTCACTCCGGCTCTAGCCGTCTCTCTCTTTAGCTCTGTCGCGACGTCGTCGTCGTCTGCCTGTTATTAAAATACATAAATAATAAGCGGCATGTCAGCGGCGGCTTTTGTAGCTATATAGTGTATTGTTATGACTCTGGCAGAGGCACTTAAGCGGTCGCATCCTGCAATCGAGAATCCGGCGCTCGCTTCTCTCCGCGGCGCTTTTCCACCGCCTTTAAAAGGCACGCAAATTAGCCATAGATAGAGAGCCACATTATCTTGATGGCCGTCTATGGGAGTAAGCATTATTTTATTGGCAGTTAAAAAATTAATTGAACTATTAAGGAACTTCTGCACTTAGACTTTTCTTCTGTGATTTTCGGGGAAAATTAAATGGTTTAAATGGATTGGTATTTGGATTGTCATTTTGATTGTCAAAAACATAATTATATTAAATATATTAAACCGCATAAAAAATATAAAAAAAACGGTTTTCAAAATCACTTATTTAGGCGTTTAAAGGTATGCAGTGAAAAAATCTTCGCTTTTCGAAATGATTTGATACAAGTTTAAAACAAATTGTAGCATACTTTTAAACACCTTTATAAAGAAAGTTTTCTGCCAAAATAATACAGTATAAAAACTACTATCAACCATCTGCACCATTCAAAAAACCACAGAAAAATGGTTTCCAATAATTAAGAGAAAAAAACTCAGCTAGGGTCCTCGAAAATAATATTTAGCACCTCTCAGCTCGCACTTCTTTTTTTCAGGCATTTCCATTATATTCATTTACATTTTTGTAAAACCAGTCGCGCACAGCGTGTATTCTATATTTTTTCATTAAATATTTTTATTTATCCAAGCTTGAGTTTCAATTTTGCCCCATATCCCGGGCATACCGGATTTTTTCGAGCCCTTATAACTAGCATATTAAGCCGGCGATTGCAATATGTAATTCATATGGATACTGAAATCGGTAAACAAAAAACCTGCAAATTATTTAAATTGCATCGTTTTTTTCGCTATTGGTTGAAGTAAGAAATCAATTCGATGGAAACTCAATGCTGTTTGCCTGGCAACGAGTGTTTTAAATTTTAAATTATCCAGTTTTTAAGGATACTTGCTTTCTATTTGGTAGAATTATCCAGAAAATTCTTTAAAGTTTTAACCAAATTTATACAAAAATTATTTCTAATAAATTAAGTTATTTCTGCTAATAACCAACATTAGGTAAACTGTGTTGGCCATCCTTAGGCTCATTTTCAATACTTTACCATCCATTTGATGACCTCATTTGGCCAAGGTCGAGAAAATTGACTGAGGACTTCTACGCACCGTGAAATTTCTGGTTGTTGCTCGATTTTGGCACATAATCGACATGTACATAAAATTTATGTTTTTCTTATTTCTTGTGGGCACCAGACATTGGCCATAAAATGGAGCAGAGCCCAAGGTCTTTCGACTAGGGGGGAGGAGAAACTAGAGTGGGTGGCTAGAGTGGGTGGGTGTGTGTGCGAATCAACTCTTGGCCATAACATTTAAAGTCAAATTACGGCAAATGGTCGCAAAGTGTGTGATTTAAATGCACTTGGGCGACACTTTAAGACGCTCAATTGCTCGCTTTATTGTGAGGTCATAAAAAAGCAGAGCCCCTCGGATCCTTGCCCCTCGGAATTTCCACACAACCCCTGCCAACCCTGCGCACGATTTCCCGGATTTTCCGGGGCGAAAAAGCCGAGCAATTGTCGCTTGAGTCACGTTTGTCACATAAACTCGGCGCTTGGCTGCTGGCGGTCAAACTGAACAAGTGAAAAACTATTATTATTTGGTGGCATGCTCTTAGACAGCCACCAAACCGCCGAGTTTTCCACTTTCCCCACCCACTTTCACACCCACCCAACCACACACCCCTTGTAAAATGGTTCGTTCTGTTCGTAAATCCATCAGCTTTATGTTTTTTCCTTCGGTTGAAATTTTATGTGCTGGGTTTCGGATTTCTGCTTTTCCTTTGACGAAACTGCACTTTTTCGGCCTTTCTTCGTCAGCAGAAAAAATTAATTTCACTTTTGCGGACCATCGGAATTTTTGGCAGGGATCAATGTAAAGCCATATAATTTTGGGGGGGTCAAAAAATATAAAACCATTCAATTTGAGCAAAGCGGCGGATCTTAGTAAAATAAGTTATTAAAAATTGAAGGTAGCTTCAAATTGAGACTTCAAAGTCTTTAGGTCTTTATTATAGCAAACCGTAAATTAAAAGAGGTTGTGTAGAAACTTGCTAGACAATCTTAGTGCTGTTTTGACCGTTGTACTTACTGGTATAAAGATTATAGATTTGGATTTAGTGCTCCACTTACTCAAAACAATCTTATTGAGACATATTTGATTGAAATTGGTTTATAATTAGCTTAAGGGGGGGTAGGGTCTTTTAGATTAACATCTTAAGATTATACAAAAAAAGTTTTAAGTCAATCGGACAAAAAGTTTAGAAGTTATGCTAAAACTAGTACCCTAACCTCTAAGACTTAAGGTACGTAAGTGCATCTTTACAGTGCTGCCACCACTCAGCTTAAAAAACAGGACAGACGAGCCTAAAAAACCGGGAAAAAAAGGACAAAAAAAGGACAAAAAAAGGACAAAGGTAAATACCTCTACATTTTTCTGTTTTTACCAATGGGTAACGGGTAATGGTAATGGGTGAAAAACGCATTTTTGACTTTGGAGTGGCAAAAAAAATTCTTTAAAAAAAATTTTAAAATCGCGCTTCCCAGGGGGGGGGGGGGTTTCTTTTCTAAAGCTAAGTGTAAAAGCAGAATGGAAATCCGATAATTTTTGGAGGAGATACAGTGGTCACCGCAAAACGCTTTTTTTAATAGTGTTCCAGCAATCGCTCTGCCACCGATATATTAGCCGATAGTATCGGCTATAAAAATTAGTGGATGATATTTAAATGACACTTTATAATATACAATTGGTTTGAATTAAGTCCATCCAACCAGTTTTTATAGAAAAAATCGCAAAGTTACTTGATTTTTAGATGCCAAAGACCCTACCCCCCTTAAAAGCTTTTTTTTATTGAAGGTCGTCACCTACGTTAACTGTTAAAAATATTTTTCTTGTAAAATCTGTAGATAAAGAAATCTATTTTATTTTCCAAATAAATATTTAAAGTATAGTTTAAATAAACAACAATTTTTTCGTAATGAGTGTTAAATCTAATTTCCGAAATTCATAATTTTAAGGCCGTGGACCTGTCAGTTTTTAATTTATGCGCAGGGCTTAGAAAAATGCCCAGAAGCTTAAGCCGTTTACATAATTTATTGACCGCGCTGCTGCTGATGATGTACCTGAACCCCTCAAAGTAAATAATAATCCACCCAGAGGAGGGTTCCGAGAAACTCGAGGGCCAAAGGTTGGCGACCGTGGACGAAAATGTAGGTGAGCGCGATACCAGGCGTTAATTGACAGTAATTTTATTAGGTAAATGAAGCGCCGCTGCGAGAAATATAAAGCGGATCCGGCGCTTAACAAACTCGTAAATATTTAACAAATTATGCGATTTTAATGAGCTGGAAAAGTGCAAATCACTGGCGGCTTTTCCCGCCAGTTGGGAAATGAATATGGTGGCAATATATAACCGCCTGTACAATATACACATTAATTGAAATGCGGCAGCGGTTGAAATCAATTCAATGTCGCCGAGTGCGGAGTGGCATAATGGATGGAAACAATCAGAGAAGATGTGGTAAACCCACTCGACACTTTGCAGCATCCAATTAAGAGATACCAACTGCTCCGAGTCACAAAACAAAATAGTAGAGCCGGCCAAAACACCTCAACGAAAGTCAGTTTGTGGCTAGAGAAGCCAATGCCTTTGCAATAGTATGTTTATTAGTTTAGGATAGGATCAAGTTAAGAAAAGAGAACTCCCCATAGTATTTTTACACCTAACAATTTTGTATTTAATATATTTAATAATATATATTTTTTATTATATATTAGAGTATTAGAGAGAACTCCCCATAGTATTTTGTTTAGAAATATATATTTATTTTATTTTTTAAACTGAGAATATATTAGAGATATTAGATTCGGTTTAATAGCACCTATAATAGTCCCTTAGTTTTAATAAATTTTTCACTGCTATAAACCAATGTGGTGTCCTAAGAGGACTCCTTTCGAAGTGGGTTAATCTCCATCCCCCGGAAAAGTTGGCCAACAAGTTTTTCGGGCGCGGTGACAGCGATTGCCAGTCCCAATTGTTGTCAGACATTTTCATGCGAGCTCATAACATTTTATGCACAAAATAAATTTGCATGTTGCACTTTTGAATAATCGCACGCCGCTGACAAACAACTGGCTGCCAAAATCGTTCGCCTGGAAATGTGAACCCCCTCCTCCTCCACCAACCAACCCACCAATCTGCTCCCTTAACCCCTTGACCCTCGGGGAAAATCCAGGGAAAGGAGTTTTCCTGGCCAGCCGCCAGTTGGCAAAAAAAGGAGCGGCTTTGGGAAGAAAGGAGTTCGTGCACGGCGGGAAAAATCTGTAGATCGATTTAATCAGAAAAACTTCACAAGGAACTTAAAAATAATACAAATTATTTGAAATTTAAAAAGAAATGATTAACTGAAATGAAAATGATTAAAAAAGTAAATAAATAATCTTTTACCATTAGTCATTAATCAAAATGATTGATTGATTTTTAATAAATGTTTTTTTATTTATTTTTTTTTTTCGTTTATCCTTGCTTTTAGGAAATATTTTTCCATGTGCACAGTTGGTTTAGGAGTAGTATCTCTTCGCCAGAAGCGGCTAAACCAGACACGTAAATTCAGGACAGACAACGACAACGACAACGACAGCAACAACGAAAAAGACAACGATGAGGACAACATCCTGGCATGAATGAAATCGAGCCGAGGCGGCAGCAGCCCCAAATGAAATGCCATTAATTTGGCAAATGAATGCGGTTGCGTTGGTTGTTTGACTAACTGACTGACTGACTGAGTGACTGAATGGACAAGTGACAGAAGGCGGTCTCCGAAACCAAAACCAGACACTTCACTTCACAGCAATTACCAGCAAGTGTAGGCAAATTTGAACTCGACGCAACTCAACACTGCGGCTAAAACAACAACTGGGGAAATCTTTAGTTGGTCAAATATTATTTTAACTCAGCAGAAGCTCTTTTGGGGGGATGGGACTTTTTAATTTATTTTCGTTGAACTGAAAAAGATTTTATGCACATTTTTAGAATTATTTTTCAGATTTTGTTGAACTAATACTCGCAATGGCCGGAACTTAACTAGCAACAGGGAATCAACAATATAAATTTGTGGAAAATTATACTTCCTTCTGTGATCTTTTTGAATAGTTTTTCTGAATTGTTCGTAGTACTTCGAGCTTAATACCGACACTTTCCATTATCAGAGCGATTTCCTTATCTACATTTTTCTCATTTTTATTGGTCGATATCGGCGGAGTTGGTATTTTTCCTTGCCTGATCCAATACTCCAGGGGTTTTATTTTACTCTTGATACCGCCTTTGGGTTTCTGAATTACTCCGTTGGCGGCGCGAAATGGACTTTTCCTAGATCTCTTGTTGCGGAATTTATCACCCCAAAGTTTTCCGGAAAAATTTGAAAAAGTCAAGAAATCTATTTTTTGCAAAACATTTTCCACACAACCTTTGTGGAGATTTTTGGCCTTTTGGTATCGAACATTAAGGTCTAGTAGCCTTGATTTAAAAGCGTCAATTTCGTCCCGTAACTTTACGTAACCTGCTATTGTCTCTTCCAAGTACGTTAAATCCATTGCGTTAATCAGACTTTTGGGGTAAGAAGAATTGTCCTTCAGAGTTCTATATCCTGCACGTTTTTTAGTCTTCTTCATATTGCGTTTTTTGGAAACGTCTTGAGGAATTGAAACTATATCACTTTCTTTGGTCGATAATTTTTTAGGTGAGCATTGATCAGGATTGCTTGGTCTCATTATTGTCAAAGGTTCCTTGCTTTCCACAAGTTGAACTTCAAATAAATCTTTTTTTTCAATGTCTGGATTAGCTTCTACTAATGTTTGGCCTTCTAGTTTCAGAGATTCTTCACTACCTTTCTTAATTTCCGATTGCAAAGGAAGGCATTGCCGATTAGATTCAATTATTTTTTGGTCAGCAGTTTGAATCTTCGATTCCCAATTCCCTCGGCTACTACGCGTGCGTAGTTTCTTTAATTTTTTAGATTTAGTTTCCATGTCAAATTTCGGTATAGCTTGCTCTTCCTGAAGTCTCACATTTGTATTTTTTTTTTGAGGCTTAAACTCTAAGGAAAAAACGCATTCGTTTTCCTTAATCCTTAATGGAGGATAATTAATGAAAACATTAAGCCAGTTCGATGAGCTGTCATCATCTGTTGGAGATGGAGTTTCAGTTGCTCTCCAAAACAATTCTATATCTTCGGTTTGAGGGGGAGTCATCAGATTATGATCAATTTCAGGTGAAGTTTCAAGGTTCGAGGAGCGTTCATCACACGTTGGAGGAGGAATATCAATTGGTCCTAAAAACAGTTCGATATCTTCAGTAAAAGGGGAAGTCGCCAGATTAGTGTTTTCAATTTCAGGTGAAGTTACAAAGTTCGACGAGCTGTCATCATACGATAGCGAAGCAATATCTATATCAGTATCACAGGAAGTCGACAGAATTTTAGGTGAAGTTCCAAAGTTCAACGAGCAGTCATCATCCGTTTGTGGAGGAATATCAATTGGTTCCCAAAACAATTTGATTTCTTCAGTTCGATGGGAAGTAGTCAGATTTGTAACTTCGTTTTCAGGTAACGTTTCAAAGTTCGAAGAGCTGTCATCATACGACAGGGAAGGAATATCTATTGGTTCCAAAAAAAAATCAATTTCTTCAGTATCACAAGAAGTCTTCAGAATTGTAGGTTTAATTTCAGGAGAAGTTTCAAAGTTAGAAGAGCAGTCATATTCCGTTTGAGGAGGATTATCAATAGTTTCCAAAAACAATTCGATTTCATCAGTACTAGGGGAAGGAGACAGATTTTTATATTTTATATTAGTTGAAGGTTCAAAATTCGACGAGGAATCATCATCCGTTAGAGATTGAATATCAATTGGCTCCCAAAATATTTCGCTTTCTTCAGTATCATGCCAATCTTCAATTGGGAGAGGAGATTCTTGATTTTTTGAAACTTCTTCGAAGGCTGAATATATATAATCTGATAGTTCAATTGCTTTATCTTGTTCTCTGCCAAATTGGGTTTTTTTTTGCAGATCTTTCTCGTTTAAAAGATTTTCCAAAGGAATGCTCACATTCACATCATCATCCACAGATGATTCTTGTGAGACAAGGTCTACGCCGGAATCCTTGATCAGCAGAGTGGGTTTGGTTTCTAGATTTATAGAGAGATTTATTGAAGAAATTGGTTGCTGATCTGGTAGATCAATCGGTTTTGAATCGCAAATCTGTGGAATGTGGCAGCCCTCTAAACTTATTCGAGGTCTGGTTCTTGCCCTCCACTTTCTTTTAATATAGCAATCGCAGACAAAAATCGATTTCATGATCATGTACTTTTTGTCAAAGGCGCGGCTGAAAACTTTTTGTTTTTTCGAGTTTAGTTTTACCTTAATTTCGCCTAACTTCGAATAGATATGCTTTTTTCCCACTTTGTTTCGGTCTGCTTCGTCTAGCAGGCGATAAACCGAGTGGGCTATACCAAAAGTGTAAAGGTTCTTCAGACGTGAGTAGTTTACCTTTGCTGTAGACTTCATAAAACCAAATAACTCTGTTCGACGGAAACGTGAGAAAGCAGATTCTTTTCGATGACCATTACGATGGTAAGGGATCTTGGTTATCCTTTTCGAATACATTCCCCTTTCTCTTGCATATTTATGATGATCATCGGAAGTTTTCTTGAGCCTATTCGAATGTCTTCTGGACTCGCATGATCGGAATTTTCTTGAGTGCTTTCCTGAGCTTCTGGAACAGCTTCTAAGCTCTTGTAAACATTCTAAACTAACGATTGAATATGTATCGCAATTACTGGCATCTTTTGTTTCCGTTTCCTCTTCAAGCTGGATATAATTACGATGATAGAACGCCTTAAACCATTGACCAAACTCCAGGCTCTCGCGGTAACCACCAGAAACAAGCCGAAGAATCGGAATTTGTTTCTCAACGCCCTGATTCCAGAGACTCTTCTGCAGCAGCTTCATATTGAGAACATGTTCATGCTGGGCCAACGTGTTTACTATGACCTTCCTCAAGTTAATGGCCGTCGGTCGGAGTTTATGGAGCAACTGGCAGTATTCCACACCGGAGCTCAGCTCATCCAATCCCATGAATGTGGTATCCAGAGTTTGATTTACCCAAGCGAGGACCTCGCGACGCGACGAAGTGCACGAGCTCTTGTCAGTTCCCGTTTGATACACATTTTGCAGCTTAATCATGATGGCTTTTAAACTAAAACCAAGAAGTTTGCACCGCAATGTTTTTAAACTAGCGTATAAATCTGCGAAAGTGAAAAATTCTGCTATGTTTTAGGGAGCGTAGAAAGTATACGTGTTTGTAGGAGTAAGTGGCACTCACAACTGGTTAAATTTATTTTCGAACCGGGTTTGACTTTTGGGATTTTCTGCCTACTCTGATCTCGAATTTACAGTTTAGTTTTCGGCTTAGTTTTAAGTTTAGAAAGAGTCCTAGGAGGTTACAAAAAATAAAAGACCTAGGACCCGCATTTTCTAACTACCGAGGGCGGTTTCACACTCTTAGTAATCTTCCCTTTAAAACTAAACTTGTAATGGCATCAAAGTAACCAATATGTCCTAACAACTTACCACTTCCTTTGTAGATTCTTACTGTGTCTTTACCACCTCCACTTTCCTCTAGTTACTTCCCTTACCAACATGTTTGATCTGATTAGTGCCGGCACCAAATTGGTTGTTCCTGTGTCATCTGGCCATATATTTCAGTCAGCCTTCAACCATCGTCGTCCCACTTCATAGGGGGTCATCTATCAAGCAAGTGCTGCAAGTGCTATATAATATTTCTGTCATTATGCTTAATTATCTGGTTCCTGTGCAATGCGTCAACGTTGACCTGACCGCTGACACGCCCGCCGCCCCCTTTCGCCTCCCTTGCGTGTTAGTTGGCCAGTTGGGCAGCAGTTCCAATGTAAAATTAGTTGGGGCAGGTCACTTCAGTCTTTTCACATAAGATTGAGGTTGAGGTTGAGGACCGAGGTTGGGGCACACATTTCATCGCGTGTTGTGAGCAGGCGGGTCATAAATGAAATCTGCTGCCACTTTGTCGCCCATTGTTTAATAATGAAATTAAATCGTTTTGGCCGACAAACTCTACACTTAAAAAATCAGCTAGAAAAACCAATAAACTAAAAGACTGTGAATATATTATTTATTAAATTTATATTTGTATTATATTTATATTTATTTTAAAGTAATTTAATTTTACTCTCAGTCTGTTAAAAAGTTCTATGATATTCCTAAGATTTTAGTTACTTTAGGCAATATATAATTATTAAATCCATATATTTCATTTTTTCCCCGGTGTATTTGGGGTTTGGTGGGTTAGAAACTAAACCCCAATCCGAAGGGAAGCCAACCCCATCCGCTTCTCACTTGTCAGCGCTCTTGTTGACGCTTGACAAATGGCTTTGGGTGGGGATTTCACCCCTTATTTCTTCTTTTGATTTACTGCCACATTTTGTACACAATACATATACTATATACTTATATACATTTTTTCCTTTGTTTGCCCGGCAGCGTGAGCGAACTTAGACTAATTCACAGCGAAATGGATGTAAAAAAGTGAAATGTGTTGAGGTTGGCTAAGTGAAATGTCAGGCAATTGTTCAACGTCCAACCGAAAACCTCAAACGGCTCCGAAATTGCATGCGATGGACGAGTTATGTGTTTTATTACCGCCTGTTATTTTCCCGACACCCTGTAACTTGCTTATTTTAAGGGAAAAGGTACGAATGTGAAAGGTAAGGATCATTTAGCTATAGGTTTATTTTTAAAATCAGTTTTTTTAGCTAACATGATACTATGGAGAAGTGATTGCGATGATCATAGTAAACAGTTATCTCTATATAGGCTTCTTATAAAAAATTGCTGTAAGATCTTTAAAATAATAATTCAATGGATTCATTGAGAACCCATTTTCATTATCAAATAATAATAAAATCAAATAATTTGCAATCTTCATAACGATTCTCTTTAAATCCATAAGGGGTATTTGCGTGTATTATTCAGTTTGTTTTCCTTGCGTGTTGCAACTTTTTATATTTTTTTTTGTGGTTCCTGGCAGTTTCATTATATTTTCACTATTTTTTGTACTATTTTTACTGATAATTTGCGCGCTTGTTGATTTGGCAGCCAATTACATAGTTATTGCACTTTACGTTTTTTACATTCAACAATTTTATAATTTTACGAGTTATTTGTGTTTAATTTAATGTGCAATTTGTTGGCCGGCCAAATGGCCCTCGGGGCCCTCAATGAGTTCGCATGAAAACCCGGGCAGGGCAGGGAAAACTCACGAGGAAAATGCTGAAAAGGGGGTGGCGAAATGGGAAAAGGGAAGAATTAAGCCAAAGGGCAACAGTTACTGGCCACTGGCTGTTGTGTCAAGTGCTTAAAGTGCCCGAAACAGTTGCGCTGCGACATAAAATAACAATTACGCAATTAATTGCAGCATTTCAATAATATTTAATGAAGCGTAAACAAAATTAAATGACAGCGGTACAAAGCCGGGGCCAACATGGCAAAATAATTGCAAATGACAAAAGTGGAAAACAAATTTCACATATTACTTTATGTATATTATTATTATTATTATAGATAGGCGAACGTGCGTATTATTTTGTATACACACTTGTTTAAATGGCGCGCCTCAAATTTATGTATTTTGCGAAATTATATCATATGGGAAATTATGTGCACAGAAAGTATTGTATGCCAATTAAATGTTTAACTCATGCATGGATTCGGATGAATATAATTCTTAAAAATTTAAAAAATATTTTAAAAGTAAATTTATAAATGTAATTGTTTTTTTTTTTTAATTTTAGATTCATGAATTAAACAAATTTTATAGAACTTTTATTATTTATTTATTTTGTTATTCTTGATCTTTTTGATCTCTTTAAAAATAAACCTTTCATAAATATAATTGTCTTTTATAATTTTAGAGTCATTAATTAAACTAATTTTATAGCATTTTGGTGTGGCCTTTGTACGAGAATATTAAAATGTATAAGTAAATACAATTAGATATTAAATTGCAACAATATAACAGATCTAGAATCCATTCCTCAATTATTCAAATTGAAATGCGGTAATCCCCACCAAGGCTCATACACGACTTAACATAGTTCGATTTCGGCTGCTGGCTCTTGGAAATGAAACGGATTCTCCCAATCCGTGGCAATATCTTCACACCTGCTGGCGGTGGTCACATAAATCTCGGCCACTTAATAGACGACTGCATAATTTAACAGATAAACAAACAGGCGAACGAAGCGACGACTCGGCAGAATGCATGTGCCAATTGAATGGCAGGCAAAAAAATGCTGGGAAGAATGGGGAAAATGGAAAATGAAGCTGAAGCCGAAGCCGAAGTGGAGCAGGGAAAATCTCTCCTCTGGCTGGAGGGCCGAAAGCAAAAGCTAATTGCCAAATACTAAATTACCCATTCAGCAGTAAAAACATTCCAAGCTCCAAACTCAAGCGGCCCGTTGAAAGCCCCGAAAATGTGGTGTAAAACGTGGCTGGAAAGGAAAGGAGCGGAAAGGAAACCAGTCGGCCAGTGGGCAAATATATTTCGAATTTGCTGTCAATGCGAAAAAAACACTCCACACAAACACACACATATACTTCCCTATGCACTGTGAAAAAATATTGAGCTTAGGTATACATTTTTTACTGTCTGCTTGGACTATTTACATTTTAATTTGGAAATGCAAATAATCATCCTTCCGTATTTAAATGTTTTATTTATTTTTTCTAATCTAAAATTTAGAAGTTTTAAATATTTTAATTCAAACAGTCATAGTATTTATATTTTATAAAAACAGTATACAAATATATTACTATTAATTTAATTTAATTATTAATTAATTTAATTTAATTTATTATACCAAAACTTACTAATTCCATTGAAAAATGTTGTTCTTATGTAATATATTATATGAAAAACCACATAATATTTCCAAAGCGCCCCCAATAACTCGCAGTGTACATACAAAAAGAGTGAGTCCTGTCGAACGAGCCCAACGAGCAGGGCGTGGTATTTGGAGTGGTATGGGCTTGGATTTGCTGATATGGAGTAAATGGCAGTAACTGCGGAAAGTAGCCAAAAGAAATGGGGCTCTGAAAGGGGGGAAATCGGAGTGGGGATTTGGCCAAGTGTTGAGCTCCAAGCGCGTCGTCGATGGTTGACCAAGCGAATGCGCTGCCTGGGCCAAGAAATTAGCCGGAGATTTCGAGTCGAGTGGGCAAAGTCGAAGGGATGGGCAAATATGTGCTCATTGATATCGATGTTTTATGACTTTTTTATGGCCAGTGGCTGGAGCATAAAAACTTGTCACTATCGGAATGATGTGGGTTCGGTATTTGCCAAGGAATTGAATATAAATATATTTAGTTATCGTTAATAGTGAACATAATATTTTATGTGTATATAATGTGCCATTAAAGTATTTGATTACTTGATATTATTGTCGATGGCGCAAGTAAATATTATTATTGACAAATTGCGATGATTTTCTATATTTAATTTATATCTACTTATTGTAGAAATATTTAAAATTCTATTATTTTGTGGTTTATTTTTTTGTGCTTTGAAAATCCTTTACTTCCCTTTTAACCCTGCAGTTGAGCTTTAGCCAACTTCCTGGGCTCAAAAGGGTATTTCTGGGGATAATCTCCCGTTCGATGGTCGTATAAGTAAGTACATACTTACATGGGAAAGTAGTTCAAAGTGTAGTTTTCAAATGTAAAATTATAAGCAATGGCTATGCTATTTCGGTCATATCCGCTTCCTCCCTCTCGCTTAATGTGCTTGGGCCCCCTTTTGGCCCCTTCCCCCCTTGTGTCCCCACCGCCCCTGCACAATCGTCGACCCCTTTTGCACTCGGCTCGTCGCTTCCGTTTGTCAACGAGTTCCGGAAATGATGATAAAAAATGGCTGCTGCAGCTGCAGCTGCTGTTCAGCACTCTCTATCTTTCTCTCTTCCACTCTGTGTGTGTGCTTATGACATGTGTGCTTGTGTGTGTAGGGGATGGTGTCATTGTGTGTACAGATAGAAAAATTGTCACTACCTATTGTCACTATTGCCAAATATTTAAAGTATTTCAGAGGTCTAAAGCATATTTTTTCCTATTTAAAATTTTTAAAATATTAGAAAAATATATATCGTAATATATCTTTGAATATCTTCCCTAATAGTTTTAGACTTCTTTAACACTTTTCGATTAAAACTAGCCTAAAATATAGAAATCTGTACAGGGTTTTATATTGTTTATAGTATTTTTCCAAGTGCTATTTCATGTGGGTTTGACTTAGTAGCTGTACTCGAAACGCCAGCTGAGGCAGCAGCTAAAATTTCATTGCACTCGACTGCTGTGACTACTTAGCACAAGTGAGCCCCCGAAGGCATCTGGAATTTGTAGGGGGTACAGGGTTGTGGACCTGGCTTAAACTTGAACAGGGCTCTCTGCTTTTTTCCTTTTTTTTTGCCATCGAGGAAAATTGGTAGAAAGTGGTGGGGGGAAAGGAGAGAAAGCAGAGAAAGCAGGCCAAGACAGCTGCTCATTTCCGCACGCTCAGCGACGATGACTTGGCAATGGAAAGCCGTGGGAAGGGGAGGGGGTTGCATAATAAGCAACTAAGACAGCTTAGAACTGTGGCCATGTCCTGCTCTTACAGCATACAGCCACCCACCGCCACCCCTTGACTTTTCACAGTTGGGGTCAAAACTATAGTTGTGGCAACAGGTTTGCATTTGGAAATAAACAAAAACAAAATTATTACTTATTTAATATTATATAACTTTATATATAAATAGAAATAATATCACAATTATTTAAAGAATTAAAAATTTGTTTTAAACAATTGTAGAATTTTTTTTAAAGGTATTTACAGAATTTTACATTTGAATGGAATCGATTCGGAATGAAATTACGAGCTCAACAAAGGTAAGACATTCTTAATTCCTTATACCTTTCTTTGACAAATAAATTGTCAAAAATATAAATTTTTTTACTCCTGAAATGATTTTTTTGTAATGAAAAATATTTGGGTAAGCTAGTTAAGTTTTTTTTTGGAATTTTATTTGAATTTCTACCATCTCAACTGCCATTTAATAATTAATATTATTGGCTTGCCCGCTGCTGTTGAAATGCTTTTGGGTTCTACTCTTGCTTTTCGCCTTCGCCCGTGACAGGCACTTTCGGATGCATTCCTCCGCCTTCGGATCTCGCATCCTCGACTGCCACAATAAATGTAAAGTGCTGCCAAGTGTCGGCTGAGTCCAGCCCCCTTCCCCCCTTTGAGAAGCCACCCCTTCTACGTCCATGGTCCACCCACACACACATGCATAGATTATTACCTGCCACTTGCCACTTGGCACCTTCTTCTTTTTTCTACAACTTTGAAGGAGTTTTCTTCGACATTTTTCTCTCGCCTTTCGACCAAAAAGCTGCCAACACATGTTGAAAAGTTTTCGCTTCGTTTTGCCATTTTTTTTGGTTTTGGGTGAATGTGCGACATGAAAATGCTTTGAATCCATTCAGCAGACAGACAGGAAAGGCTGGGAAAATTAAATTTGGCAGCTGCTGCCAAACTCTGACTAATTGACATGTTGCATGCTGCATGCCGCATGCTGCACGCTGCAACTCCAAGTGAAAAGTAGTGAAAAGGTGTTGACTGGCGGCCGAGAGACCCGGGAATGTATTTAAACATTTCTTAGCATTTCAATTTGCAATCTCTTTGGCAACCACAGACACCGGGAGAGGGAAGGGGGAGGGGGAGGGTCATGGTGCAGAGATTTAACTTTGAATGCCATGTTAATTACAAAACACTAGGCACACGAACTCAACGAAAGGCTACAGCTTACCACTGGCAAAAATTTTAATCACTGAATATGTTTTATGCAAAATAAATGTAAGATTTTATTTAATTAAATTGTGAAAAATATATAATTAAAAACACTATTTTCCGGCCTAAAACTTTATTGTTCAAATAATAATATGAATTTTAGCACTGTAATATTTATCTTAATTTTATAATTGAGACTTATTTATTAAAACTTAAAACCTTAATGTTCAAATAATAATATGAATTTTAATATTTTCACATCAATTTTGATTTGGAATAGGAATTTATTTATTATTGCTAGCAAGAAATTAAAATATTATGTATATCGCAGATATATTTTGGTTATTTAAGAGATACAAAAACGACTTTTTTTCTCCCTTAATGTTATTTTTTCGATCAGTGCACACCAGTTGAGCCTTCGGGCTGCTATAGAACTTGGTTCGGGGCCTTAAGCTTCTTGCATTAGTCTACCACTAAGCGGCAACACAATGCACTTGGCCACATATCCACAGACAGTTCTCACACATCCGAGAGCCGAGAGTTGCGAAACACTCCGAACAACATGGGTTTCAATTGGAGTACTTTTCGAGACGGAATGGGGATAAGTGGCAAGGCCAAAATGTTTATTTACTCGAGCTTAAATGGAGATTCAGGGGAATTTTTGTCAGTTTGTGTTCTGGGGAAATATTATTATGGTTTGGTTTTGGGGTTATTCAAATAATTTGTAAATTAGTAAATATATATTTATTAAATCTTTTCCGAGGAAAAACACCTTTATCCTAGATTATTTTCGAATATCATAGATTTCCCCAGCTTTATCTTCGGTTTAATATTCAATTCAACTTTCCCCTACCATCTCCCCTATTTGCATATCCTATCTTCCTATCTTCTTAACCCCCTTTAAATCCCTCTTATCACTGGTAATCCCCAGCTTTGATTGCCCCCAGTTGATTGGCTCGTTTCGAGGAGTTTTAACCACACTTTGATGGACCAAGAACAGGAACATTATCATCGCCAACCAGCTGCGAAAGCCGAAGGCTCAACACCTGCAGGAGTCTTTAGCTGGCAATCCTTAAAGCGCCCCGGAAACTTTTGCAATGTCCTGCGGGTTATTTATGTCCACAGCTTGACTTAATGACCCCTCCACTGAGGAAAAAGAAGGTCGATAGTGCAGGGAAAATAATAAAAGGGGAAAAAAGAGGGAAAGGGGAAGGGGAAGACAAAGCGAGTGGTTAAGTCAAAAGGCGTTGACGGCACTTTATGAGCCGGCCGTCTGGAGTCCTGGCAGCCACATCCTGAATCCTGGATCCCCAATCCTCGGTCAGTTTCCCTGGACTGCGGACTATGGACTGTGGACTGTGGACAATCACTGAGCAAATCCCGGCCATTGAAATCAATAAAACTTAACGGCTTCGGACGTCGCAGGACGATGACTACGATTGATGTGCCATAAAAGTCGCAATTGAGTCGCACGCCCGCAGAGAACTTTGGCTTCGGATTCGGATTCGGTGGAAAAGCGGGGGAAAATCGGGCAAGAACCGTAGACAGACAAGGATTGGCAACCGGAATCCGGGCAACCGGACGGAAGTGCGTCATCATAAAAAGCTTTCACGGCTCCTGACTTGCGCCAACTGCTTATTGTGGCGCATAATTTATCATTTAACTGCCTTAATAGTTCCGCTATATTGCAAATATTTTATATCGTAGAGGGCAAAGCTTTGGCCCTTACGGCCAGAAAATAATAAATGAAAAATGCTGTGTATTTGTATTTCTAATTTCAATGTATTAAACTTTTGAATTATTGGTTTAGCAAACTTTTTGAATGATTGTTCCTAAGAAAGAAAGAATATATCGTTAAAATAAGTTAGCTATTAATTATTGGCCATCTGTAATACTTCATCTCCCCTTAACCCAATGAATCTCTTTTATCCAGTGACTCCTGTGATATTTTGTATTACAGCCTCATTCGTCACACTTTTGACTAATGGCCAAGCAAGTGGATGTGGACATCGAGCTAAGAGAACGGTGGTTTTTCCTAGGCAAGCTGACAAATTCACCTGCCAATCCCCCCTGATATTTATGATATTCGCCACAAGATGACTTTGCTCCTTGGAATTCATTGATTTTTCTGCTCCTCCTTCTAACTTTTGGCAGGAAAACTGTGTTTTTTTGTGCCAAGCAGGCGACAAGTCAATTTCTGGTGACTCCCCAGTTTGTTATTATGGCAGTTGACGAAATTTATGAACTACACATCCGTTTTGCTGTTGCTTTTCTGTTTACTCGGCCACAATATCCGTTGTGGCCTCAACTCCAACTTTGTCTCATTCTTCTGCCTCTTTTTTGTGTATTACTATTTTTTCAGGAGGAATTTAGCACGTGTACCAAATGCCAAAACGAGGCATCTCCCAACACCTGTATTTATGTATAAATAAATATACAGATGAGGGCAAAATAATACAACTTTTTTATAGTAATAATAATAATAATATTTGATTGTTTACAAAATGTAATATACATTTTTACTTTTAAAAATGTTTCATTTAATGATCGAGAATATTTTAATTGTTTATAACCTTGAAGAACTTAAAAATATATCTTTAAGATATTATCTTAGCTTATCTGAACTTAATAATATCTCGATCACTTAATGAAATATTTTTAGTAAAAATGTTTAAAATATTTTGTATATATATTGAAAAATATTTAAATTAATTTAATTAATTAATTTTAAAATTTCTCATGCCTTACAGCTTAATTATATTTTACCATATTATTTATCGGTGCTATTATTATGACCTCGAAAGTGTTTTAAGTTATCAGGATTATCTGCATTTTAATCAATAAAATATTTATTGAAAGTAATGCACTTTTCAAACAGATATATTTTAAAATTTCTTTCTCCTTATGGAATTTATTTGAATATAAATTTGATTTCGCCAAAGCTCATCTTTAGTAGCCCGCAGGTTTTTCGGTTAGTTGGCCAAATCACTGCTGGGCGAAAGTCACACAATCAGAAGGAAACCGAGACCAAGGCAACAATTTGGCCACAGACTACGGAAAGAAACATGAAACACGAGACGGGAGACAGGAGACAGACGACATGAGACAGCCCCAAGGACACTCACATTCACACCCACACACTGATAAGGAGAAAGCCGCTGCGTATGTGTGCGAACGTGTGCAGCCCATTTGATTGCGGAGATTTACGACATAACAATTTATGGAATGACGAAATGATTTCCCGTGTTTTTTACGATTTCACCTGGGAGAAGCGGAACTGGAAGGCATTGGAACTCAAATCTCCCACACAGTTACAGAGAAAGATTATACAAATATATGGAATAGGAAAAACAGTAAAATTAAAGTTATTGTTCATAGGAAAATCCTAAGACACATGAGATGTCGGCTTGAGTTAGTAATAAAATTCACAATCCATTTATACTCATGTTTTAATCCTGTTTTTGCTATAAGTTTTGTTCATTTTCTTTTAAAAGATAATTTTAGTTCATTTAAAGTTGCATACTTTTAGACACATTTGGAAATGTTTTTAAATCTCTAGTTTTTATTAATCTCTTAGACAAAAATAGGTTTATTTCTTTCAATGTAGTTACACGCCTTTGCCTCGGGGTTTGCCATATCATTTCAATCAATTTTGAGGCAAGAATTTCTTTTTCGCAGCTCTCTCTTTTTGGGAAAATCGAATAAAATTAAAACGTCAGTGGCGTTTGGGGATCGGAATGTATTTCCTCTGTGTGTGAATGGGTGTATAATGATATACATGCCACGTATGCAATCCGGGGTCGTGCCTAGTCCACTATTCGCACCCCCCTCTCTCCTTTCGGCCACTCAGTTTCGATGGAAGGCAGGAAGTTCAATCGAATTTCAACGGAAATTGCCGACATTTCATGAGGTGTGAAATGATTTTATTACATCATTACGTGCAGGGAGAGGCATTGCTTTGAAACCTCCTCCATTCCATTTCCCTTTAGGAACCCCTTCCTTTTTTTTGCTGTCCTAGTTTTGGCTTCTTCTTGCATTCCGCACTTTCTACCAAAAAAAAAAAGGAAATCCCTGCTGCCGCTATATAGCATACTTTCCAGCGCTGCGTTGCATGTCGACATTTAATTATGGCCACGTACTGTCCGCCGAGTGTTGCAAATGCAGCAAACACGTACACACACTTGCCACCAATACATTCAGGGCAAGGGCACGCACACACCGAAAAGGGCTCTGTGGCAGGTACAGTGGTAACCAGTTGGCTTGGAAATATCAAAGGATTGCATTTCAAACAAATAGAGGTCGATACTTTTCGAAAAAAAAGAGAGAAGGCGATAGTCGAGAATTTCGACGATCAGATACCCGTTACTCAGCTGAAGGGAGTGCGAGGGAGATGGAGATATGCAGTCATCAAAATTTGTGATGGCTCCATCTAGCGGCTGTTTCAATTTTCGCTCATAACTTTGTAATGAATGGTCCGATTTCAAAAATTTCTTATACATTTTGATAGGTATTTTTAAACACAACAAAATCGCATTTTTACAAAAAAATTTGCATTATTATGTTGCATTTAACCCTAATTGAACCAATTTTTATTATTTCAAAGCCCAAATAAAATCATAATTTTTATTCAAAAAAAACCTGTTAGCATCAAAGATTTTTCTATGAATATTATAGGGGTTTCTCAATAAAAAACCAACCGAGTTTGCATACACAATATTTCGTTAGCAGCATTTTGATATTCCATGCCATTAATCGCCAACGGAATGCCGGCGCTATATTCTTCGCAGTTGAACAAATTTCAGTTTTATATATTCAATTAACAAGTATTCGCTGGTCTAGAATTTGCTTTCCTGCTGGGAGAGAAAATATGGAAACAAAATACGGAAAATGCAGAGGCGAGTAAATGTGTAAATATACGTGAAAATTCGTTATCCTATGACGCAATCGGATATTGACACACCAGCGAATATTGAGTAGAGCGTAGAAACTATAGTTTCGCACACGAAAATGCAATTTCTTTGCATTCATTTTCATGGCCTGCATTGTTCTAGGGTAAACAAAGTTATTGGAAACTACCCGTGTGTGTTGGCTTAGGATATACGGTGATTTCACTGTCTGGAAATTTTCCATTTTCGCCACTCAATCAACTAAATGAGGCACGAACTGTGGCAATTCCCCAGCTAAAATTCACCAGCCCTTCATACGAAACCCGGATTTAGAATGCCGGAACCCACATTATTCACACATTCGGCTCAACAAGATTCCTGCATTATTTTTGGAGAGCCCAAAGCCGAAAGCTCGTCCAACCGCAGTCACTTTTGCAATTAGAGCGTAATTATTTAATAAACCAAATGTGTGTGCATGTGGCTTCCGTCGAGTGTTTGAGTGTTGGCCATTCAATGATTCGAATCGAATGGAATCGAATCGAATCGAACTCGAATGGTTATGGTTTGAATGGAAAGTGGCGAAAGCACTTGGCAAAATGTGACTGAATGCGTCTAAATGTGACTAAATGCCAAAGTATCCTGTCTCACGAGGCTCCGGAAATGGTTGTCATTTCCATTGCCTCCGGTATGCCAGTACTAGTAGGTTAGTCGTCGTCCTTCACTTGTAATTATTGCGAAATTAAATGAGGTCTCGATTTGGTTTGCCAAGCCAGAAAATATGGGTATTCGAATAAACCATCCCATTCGCAATTCACTAATCTCTATTTGTCTTCAAAAATGTATTAAGCTATCTTTCTTAGAAATAAAGTGGTTAAACACCATCAAACATTTTTGTATTAAAATAAAAATAAATGTTTAAAAAATATTTGCTTCAAATAGAGACATCCTTTTGGTAAAGAAATATTTTAAAATTTCATGTGTGAGTATCAAGATATTTCTAGCTTTTATATTCCATTAGATATTTTTAACGATTAAAAAGAAATTAAGTTGTATTATAAGAAATGAAATATTTCAAAATGTCATAGGTATGTGAGAAAAAAAGTATTTCGAGTTTATATTTATGGTTTTCATTACAGGAAAATTAAAAAAAAACAATACTATTCGCAATAATATTTATGTTAATTTTTCATGAACTGTACATTAAATACTACATGGCTGCCATGAAATAATTACTTTTAAGCCTTCCCTGTTTGCAGTTTCTCTTCATTAAGATTACAAATAAATGTACTGAACATTTCGCTTCGAGTGAACAGCATTATCCCCAGCAGGATAATGCAATTTCGATTTCTCTTTCTCTTTCTCGGGACTCCAGCTCGGATCCGATTCGGAAATGCGTCCCCTGATTGGCATTCCATTATCTGCATCTCCTCGAGCATCTCCATTACAGTGGGATCCTTCATTATGCTGATTCCAGGAGCCTCCTGGTTTCTGATTCCTGATTCCTGAGTACGAGTGTTGCGTTTTGGGGTAAATCGTTGAAGGTCGCCGAAGGAGGCGTGTCGCAGGGGGCGGTGCGGGGCTGTGTGTCCTGTGGGCTGGCAGCCAAGTCTCTTGTGCATAATTCAAGTTGTTGCACATGCCACACATGCGGGACACTCGAGAGTCCTGGGCCCGGAGTTTCCCCGGGATGCCAAGTGTCCTTTGGCAGGCGCAAGATGAAAGCAAAAGGCGGCTGAAATTAAATTAAAATGAAATGCATGCAAAGTGCCACGGCGACAGCGGCAAAAAAAAAGATAAATATATGACAGCAGCTGTATGGCCTTCGTCCTTTTTGCGCTGAAAGAAACCAGAAGTAAGATCTAAATAATATGGAAATTTTAAGGATATCATAAAAAAGGAAATAGTTTTTGAAAAAGTATTTAAATATATTCATATATTATTTAGAACTATTTTTTAAAGTTCAGTAAATGCATGTTAAATAATCATTTGATTTTCTATGCATTTTTATCACTTGGAGTCATAAGAATATTTTATTGTCCGAAATCAAATCCTTTTTTTTTAAATCTAGGTAGCTTGATTTTGCAGTTCCTTTTATAACATTTCATATATTTTTTCTCAGTTCAGTCGAGTGTCCTGAGTGTGTACTTTAAGCTTGCAATTAAATTGCAGGACGAGTCGCACGGGGAATTACGAGGCAGAAAGGAGCATCTGGGGGGTGGGGGTGGTAAAGTGGGGGAAATGCATATGCATTGCAATTAAGCAATCAATGGCATAATTATCGACACATGAGAGTCACTCGATTTATTAACACGCCCCGAGCAACGTGCTGATGCAACAACGAAAACAACGCCAATCGATTGGCAACTTGTTCAATTTAAATGCTCAATAAACAAAGGCCACAAAAGATGGTATTTGGTCAGGGGTTCGGGGTTCGGGGTTCGGGGTTCGGGGGCCAGGGGTCACAAGAAGCCCTTTGCGCCATTTTACAATCGTTCGACAGCCGCAGGCCAGACAAAAACTGTCGCGACGTGAATGCGGCCAAAGAAGTGCCCGCCAAGTGGTAAAAAATATAATAAAAGTGTAGAAATTAAGGGGAATGGGCGAAAGTCGGCCGACATTTAGTGCAATGTCCTTTGGCAAAACAGGGATTGCTTAAAATGTGGGAAGAATTTAAATGGTAATCTGAGCAGAAAATAAAACGAGGTGCATAAATGAGAAAATTATATTTTAGATCCGATTTCCTGATTTATTATATGTGTTTAAAAATAAGCATATATCTTGGTTAATAGATCATTCTGTAAAAAAGATATATAACAGGACAGAAAACAATTTAAAATTATATTTATTTATATATTTTTTTATATACCCATTTCATATATGTAATATATAAAATATATTCTAATTAAATAATATCTCAATAAAATATATACAAATTGGTAAACCATTTATTCCATTTATTTATTCAATGCTTCAGCTTTAAAGCTTTTAAAAGGATTAGAATGCAGGATTTGTAGTCAAAATACAAGTGAAACTCGAAGCGAGACCTGTTCACAATTCTGTTTTCACAAATAAGTCACTTATTCCGGCTTACTGGGGCATTAAAGACCTCGAAGGACGACATTAAGGGATCAAAAATATCCAGCCAGCTGCTAGAATTGAATTCGCGTCTAATGCCTAGATGGCTTGGCTCTTATCTGTGCTAATTACAAGAGAGCAGCCACCAGGACTTGACCCAAATGCTGAAGCAGCAGCGATTGATTTTCCAGTGGGGAAAAGAAAAGGGGTTTTTCGTAGGGAAACCTCCCTCCCCCCTTGCAAAAGCCATAAATGATGACAATAAAAAAGAAAATATACCAGGCAGCCACGCGTTGCAGCTTAGCTGGCGAAAAAAAGTTAGGGCTTTCAATTTGATGACAATTCCGCAGATGATTTGACGGTTGCCTCAGCATTTGGCATTTTTTAATATGATTCTGCTGGTATTTCAGTTTCTGGGAGTATGAAAAAAAAGAATCAGACGACGACGACAGCTGAGCTCATCTCTTTCTCTGTTTTCCCCGGTTTTCCCCACGATTTTCACCCCCTTTTTTGATGTTGAACAATAACAGTTTCTGGTCTGGCTTAAGTTCCAACCCCCTGAAAAATGCATTCTGCAACCCTCTGCTTTTATTTCATATCACTCGTACTCTTAATCGCATAAATCGTCAAGTATGCGTAATAATCTAATCGTCGTAATTCCTTTTTTGCCGGAAAATCTCAGTAAGAAAATGCGAATATTTCCGGGGGGAGGGGGAGGGGGAGTGGCCTTAGCCTACTCATGACTTGCGGTCCGGGGCCCAAAATTGAATTATTCGCCCATTTTGTATTTCGCATTTTGCAAATTTTTAAATGCTTTTGATGACATTTTTATTTATACGTCGGATGTGTGTGTTTGTGTTTGTGGGGTTCCCCTTTTATTTATGTGCGGGATTTCTTTTTTCTCGGCTTTTTTTCCCCCGCTTAAGAGCCTTAAGTGCCATCTGGGGAAATCATTGCGAGAACATGCCCGAGGTTGGTTTAAATGGAAAATGGCTCTCGGGGAATCCCGGATAATATTTCGAGTCTTTACGGATGCATTCGATGGGATAATGAGTCGGGATAATCCTTGAAGAAGATGTTTATCGATAGTATAGAAGGAACTGTGTTGGGGGGAATTTAACAAAAATATTCTTAGAAAATTAGGACTTAAACAATTATAAAATACAGACCCAATTATTAATTAAAATGTTTAATACAATATTTAATTCGGCAATTTATTCGCTCACATACACCACAAAGATAAATTAAATGTAGTTTAAATTAAATATTTCACCCCTGGATTTTAAATTAAAATCGTTTTTCAACTGCCCATTTTAAAGCCTTTTTGCCATAATTTACTGCTCTATCCCTTTCTAACCATTGTCCTCCACTACTCTCATAGATTATTCAAACCTTTGTTTAAACTGCAAATGATTTCTTTGCCATGCTTTATAATTAATTGCAAAACGTTCGATTTGCAACGCTAATTGCAACTTTGTATCCATTATGCCCGCAGGGGCGTGCATAAAAGGGGCGGCATTTTGGGGGGCTGTGAAAATGCTGCTAATGATTGGTTACATTTTCCGACTGATATTTTCGGTTGCTCAGTAACAAAGTAAATGAAATTTAGAGCACCAAAATGTGTGTCCCCCTGGGCATTTTGGATACGCATATAGGTATAGATATCCCCCTTCCCCACGTTTACTTTACGCTCGAAAAATAGCTCAATGGCATACATTTCAGATGCATTGATTTGTTGGCTTTGTCGCTGGCAGCTAATCGAAAACAAATGCACAAAAATCAAGTACATATCTCTGGGGGCATTCACAACTCATAATGATGAAAAAATTTATAAGATTTTTGAAAAATGGAAAAAAATTATTTACAAGAAAGTTTCTTGAAAAAATGAAATTTTTTCAATATTACACAGTATTTTTTTGTTTTAGTATAAATAGTCCAGTTATAACACTTTTTTTAAGGAAAATGAAAAATAAAATAATGCAAATATATAACAAAATTACTGTCAGAATAAAAATAATAATAAAGAAGCTTTAAAAATGTATCACAAGTAAATCTACAGTTGAGAAGCCTTCTTGAATAAATACTAATAAAAATAAAACTTTATTCCATTTCTTTATGCTGTACAGACTTTCTTTTTGACCTTTTCATTTGGTATACAATTATTTTGCAGCTAATTGCTAGCTCTGCTATTATTGTGACCGCCGCTGTTCATGCATGATGTATCTGCAGGGACAAAGGAATTTTTGCCACGCGTTGATTTTGGCTCATAATTAACGCAGAACTTTGGCAAATTGGCAAACAGGACGGCAAGGACATTCGCAATGTCCAAGACAGACACGCCAAATGAATGACAATTACCTTTGTGTGCGGAGTGCCAATGGCAGTTTTCAGTTTTCCAGGACAATGGTTGCGGTGGGTAGGGTGTTTTTCTCACTGCGGTTCTGGGATGAAATATAAATATTCCAATTATAGCAAAGGGCAGACGACGGGGTGTGTGTACACAAATCATCAGCCAAAATAGGCAATATGACAAAAGCAAAAATTCAATTAATATGCTAAATGTAAATTGATATTCTACAATGCATTTACAATGATTACACTTGTTTGTCCTTCGCTGTTTTTTTTTTAATCGCCTTCATTATGTGGTCCATAATACAGTTTTGCGTTTCCCTATGAATACAATACGCTAAAGCATATTACAACATCAGCTGCATTTTCCATTCCATTCGAAAGCCTTTTTCCAAGCGCTGGCCACTTTCGGGCGCATCGAATTTTAATAGAATTAAGCTAATTGCCATAGAAAAGCCGCTTTTCCCGCGCCTCCGGCACGAAATGCCAATGCGAATGAATCAAATGAAATGGGCAAACTGATTGAAAACTGATTGAAACTCGGTAATGGCGAAATTTTGCCATATTTATGGGTCGAAGGAGGTGTTCTGCAATGAAATTTCGTTGGAAATATTTTTGGAAAATAAACAACAAATATATTAAGATCAATTTTATATTCATGAAGTTTTTAATAATTCATTTAGAATAGCAAATTAAGGAATTTAGTTTAAGATAAAGGATTTTTAAACTAAAAAACAAAATATTAAAAGGTATTACAAAAATATGTTACAGCTTAAAGTTAACGACTGAAACCTAATAAATTCGCTTTACCGTTAAAAAATGGTTTATGGGAACTCCTTGCCTCGACAAAAACATGCATGGTATGGACCAAGCTGAGCTCAGCAGAAAAAGAAAGGCATTTTCTTTCAGCCAGTGCTATTTGGCCAACTTCCCCTCGCTCGCCTCTAGATTTTATTGAAAGCAAATATTTTTGCAAATTACATTTTGAAGGCTGAACCGGAAAAGACGCGGCCCCAATAACCAAATTCCCATTTTGGCTGGGCGAATTTCATAGAAGAGTCAGAGATCCATGGCAGAAGCAATTTGTTTGATTAATTTGAACAGCGAGGGGAAAGGGGGATTCATTATGTAAATTGTAGGCGAAATTTAAATAATCATCTGCAATTTAAATGCACAACAACACTTTGGGCCAAGCCCCGACAATTAATCGTTGAAAGAGCAGGCTTCCCATCGCTTCGGCTTCATAAAATATGCCAAATGTGCGCCTTATGTTCATTTTCTATTTTAAGACAGATAATATATATGGCTGCCTGTTGGCATTAACTGCCTACGCATATTCGTAGTATCTGTTTCTCCTGTCTGTGTGTGCCATAAATAATTATTCATATTTGTATAAAATACACACAGAATTTAATTAAAAATTGTTTCGCTCCGACCGAAAGGGGAGTCATCATCTTCATCTCCGTCTCCATTTCCATTGGCATAATTCCCTTTGTCCTTTGGACACTTCCTTACACTTGTTTTTGGTCCTTGCCTTTTGCCAGAGAACGATGAAGTTGGTCCAGTGGAGTGCCATTGCCATTTTGGCTCATAATAAAATTAAAACGAAATGAAACGAGATGAAAAAGTAATAAAGTCTTATGGAAAATGCCAGCCAAGATGGTCAAAGCTTCTGTTTTAGCTTTCCCTTCGGTTTTTCTTTCTTTCCCTCCACCATTTTCCACTTCTGTTTCTGTTATTGCCTTGGCTTTAACATCAAGTTCTCCCTCTGTTTCTGTCATGGCTACAAACATTGAATAGACGGGAGGAGATGAGATGAGTTGAGAGGACAGCAACAGACGGTAATGATAAATATGGAGGGAGTGATGTCGAACAGACGACCAGTAAATATTATTGAAATTATACTGGGTTTATTGGAATCGAAGTCATTTCTGTGTAATATATTTTGTATATTTAGGTGTTTTTTGTTCATTGAATTTATTTAAAGTCCTTAATTTTTAAATTTACTATGACTAAAATATTTATTACAAATTCGTTCTATGATTTTTAGACTCCAATGTTGAACCGTTTTCGCTGTTATTTGATCCTCCAATTTAAAAGAGCTCTTTTTTATAGTCACCATAGATTAAAAATATAGGTTTTTCTTGGAGAACATAATATTTCAATATTCTGATAAATAAAATATTTCTAATGCTTCTATCATTTTCAAAAGTTCATCATATCTTACAATTTTATTTTTACCATGATCAAAATATTAATATTAATCCTGATCCTCCCGGTAAGAATAGTAATTTTTATAGCTATTATTTTTTTTAATACAGCTTTTTCTTCTAAATTATAGTCCCACATTTATAGGGTATTTTATAAGTTCCCACTTTGTATTAACCCTTCTTCCCTTACACCCATTAATAATTGTTTGTTGCTAGTTAGGGCGGCACTGGCTTTCGCTTGTCTTTGAGCTTTTGTGCACAAATTTTTGAAATGCCGAACCGTGTCCTTCACTCCATTTTTGTGTCTATCTGGGGGGAATCCCCATTCCCACTTTTGCATCCCGGTATCTTTTCGGGTTTGAGTTTTGGGTTTCGGTCTGGCTTCTGCCTGCGCATAATTAAGCGGGAATCGCACTCCATTGTGAAATATACTTGGCCATTGCATTTAAGTGTTTTGCTCGTAAAAGCTTCGAAATGGGGATCCGGAATGAAGGATACCCAGACAGTGAATTCATTAAACCATTAGACAGACTCCGGCTGAAATGGAGGCGATTAACGAAAGACGCTTTCCGGCAAAGAGCTCCAAAAACTCCGGCGTACAAATCAAACGGAAATCAAAACCCAAACAAGTAAATCAGGCGAATCCAGAGGCCTGGGAGTTTCTAGGGAAAAGTGGGCGGGACCGACAGACATACAGCCTGCGTCATCGGAAAATTGTTGCAATTACGTCGTAGTAAGCAACCAACAATGAGTGGAAAAGCAAAAAGGGAAGGGTAAAAGAGAAGCTGCCCGGAATTTCCATAAACACAATGCCAAAATGATGCCCTCCGACCATTCAAATTGGAATCGCCCTGGGTTTCGAAAGAAGCACTCTTGTCAAAGGGGCCCTCTGCACCGTAGAAAATAACTGAAAAAGTCTGTGTTTACCAGAAATATTGCCTAAAAATGCAATTCAATAGGTAAGAGGCAAATTCAAGTAACAGAATTGTAATTGGATTTTTTCGTTAGAATAGGTACACATTTTAACCTCATTAAACTCATGAAATATTTTAAAAATTCTAATTTTTTAACGAAAAATGATTTAACACTCTTATAGTTGGTTAAAACAAAAATGTTCCTATATATTTTTAAATGTGAACTAATATTACGTGGTTTCGGAATTTAAAAAATTGTATGTATTTATTTAATAATTAAAATTCTTGATTTTTTAAGTAAAACTAAAATCCCCAATAGAACCGTTACTTGCTAACCCTTTGGCGCAGTGTATTTTTGGAACCACTGAGAGTGGCAGAAAAGTGCCGTTCGCCGCCAGTTGTTGCTACGGTAAATATGGGCGTTAGTCAACCCCCTGGAATTGTGGGTGGTGGGTGGTGGGGGCGTGCCAAGGGGTGCATACATTTGCGTGATTTACGAGCTGTCTCATATAGGCCGACGGATCTGATCCGTTGGAGATGACGCCGATGATGATGACTGTGACCAAACTGCCGGATCAAAGAAAGCTGGCCACATCGAATGGAACATACGGCATGACATGGGATTATTAAAACGGGGGATTTCGTATAAAAGAACGAGTGTTATAGGTCGTCTTGTGGTGGAATTAAAGAAGTAATAAACGTCAAGGAAACTTGCACATATTTTTAAAATATTAAATTAATAAATAAGCCTGTTATTACTCATTAAACAGATGGTAAGCTTTTTATCAAAAGGGAGTTTTGAACTGATCGAGTTATTAATATAATCAAAGTGTAAATACTGGTTATTGATTCTTTAATTTATTTATTTTTAGAATACATAGGTATAATTTTCCTTAAACTTTTAGGCACAATAAAATGTATTAAATAAATTAAAAATATTCTATTATTTAAATGCTTATTCCTGGCTGATGTGATTGGCCCATCTCTATTTGCGTTATGACCCGACTCACAATGGCACACAGTTGTCGACGCAATCAGCAGCCCACAGTTGTTGCTACTCATGTTGTTCGTTGTGTTGTGTTAGTTGTTGCAGAACAAAAGTGTATGGGAC
Organism: Drosophila lutescens; assembly: GCA_037075285.1. Classification (NCBI taxonomy): domain Eukaryota; kingdom Metazoa; phylum Arthropoda; class Insecta; order Diptera; family Drosophilidae; genus Drosophila; species Drosophila lutescens. Next base: position 863,731 of record JBAMCF010000408.1, on the reverse strand, counting down.
AAGTGGACAGGGGATAGTGTTCCTCATCCTCGTCGAAGGAGGAGCTCTGGAGATGAATGAGTGCGTCATGCTGGGCAAGTATGGATGGGTGACTGGGTGGCTGGACTGCTGGGTTGCTGGGTGGTGCAGTTACGAGTTTCAAATTGAATTGTTGGCAACACGTGACCGGGCGGACGCCCCGTCAATAAAGTCGGACTGAATGACAGGCCTACAAACAGTCTACAAGTGGCTTTTCTCCTCCCCAATCCAAAACCACATACCTCTCACATCGTCTTGATGAATGGCATATTAAAAACTGTACAGCAAATGGTTACTCGGCTTTTGTGGTTATTTGGTTTTTTCCACTCGCTTTTTCGGGGTTGACCGACCAGCGAAACGCAAAATGTAATTTGCGTAAAATGAGTGCGGAATTTTTTGGGGGGTAGAGAGCTCAGCTAGTTGATGTTTCGTAAAGGAGTGGTGTTCCAATTTTAACCGGGAGCTGTACACTGCTGCAAAATTATATTCTATCCTGAAGTATATAAATATATTTTATCATTAAATATTATACTCACTTGCTCATTTTGTAAGAGTTAAAAGAATATATTTCTTGGAAACTAAACATAAGTTTTAACATTCTGGGAGAAACCTAAATAAATGGGCTGTATTAAATTTGAAAATATTTTAAAGCACCAACAAACTTAGGCCTTCATATTCTTAAAAATTTTAAAAATAAAATAAGGGTTAATACAAAAATTTCTTGTAATTTATTTAAAAATTAAACAAGCTAATAATAATATTAATAAACTTTAAAAATAAAATGGCAATAATAAAGTTATAAAAAAAATTATTTTACGAAGTAGCAGCTATAATTTTGTGTTTTATTTACTTGTCAAAATATTTTGTTAGTTTTCTTTTTTTATTAATATTTTAATACAATTTTTTCAACGTTGTAAATTGCAAAAGTGTCAAAATTTTAATTCAATTTGTAATTATTTCTGGCAATAAAAACTGTGCTTATAGTTTCATATTACAGGTCACTAATATAATATTTCGGGATATTGGTAATTGTTCTGTACTGTATGTGTGCATTTTTTTATGGCGTCCACCTCTTCTTTATTTAGCTTTCTTGCGGTGCACCGTACTCTGCACGCATTTGTCGAGCGCCTGGCGCAATCAATTCCCAAATCGCATTATGCCGCTGCCAGAAGCGAGAGTCCTGAGGAAAATTGCTTGGTGGCTTTTCCGTGGGAAAGTGGGGGGAGTGCCGGGAAGGGTTGGGGCAGTATCTAAAGTAGGAGGATGGTGCCATCACCGTCGCCATCTCCCCCATCGACATCCTTCACAGCATTTGGCATTTTATGTGCGTCAACATCAGCAAGTCGCCAAGTGCATTGCGTGCCAAATAGTTTACGTGTCAGTGGCGACAAGAGTTCTCGATGGTCTGCAGCTGGGTGGCTACTACATATATCGGGATGGGTTCGGAAATTTCTGGTGCTGCATTTGCGATGCTGTGGCATTGTGGCTCTGCTCGTGGCAGATGCATCCCCATTCCAATTGCAATCCCACTACTTTATGGCATTTTGTTGCCCGTTTCTAGCCATCTCGGCATTGTCCACACAGCAATTTCCCCCCCTCGAACAGCATGCAAATGCGATTCCTCCAGATCGAAGACTCTTTATAGACCGACTTTGTTGTGCCCACAAAATCGCTGGCGAACGAAGAGCACTTTGTTGCCGAGTTGTTGAATTGAAATTGGAGCTTATGATTATTTGTTTAGTTTTACTTTATGTGGCCAGGAAATGGCCGACAAAGTTTAATCGCTGGGAAATATCTTTGGCACTTTGTCTCGGGTCATATATATAAAAAAAACAAGAGAGAACGCTATAGTCGGGTGCCCCGACAATCAGATACCCGTTACTCAGGTAAAGGGAGTGCGAGGGAGATGGAGATAGAAACTTTGAACACGCATAACTTTTTAACGAATGGTCCGATTTGAAAAATTTCTTCTACATTTCGATAGGTATTGATAAACACAATAAAACTGCATTTTTACTTTTCCGAAATATTGAAATTTTTAAAATCGTATATAAGCGATTGTGGGCGTTAGAGGAGGCGTGGCACCCTTTTGAAACAAACTTGCGCTGCGTAGGAACTCCAAGAATCTTCATGCCAAATACCAATCTTCTAGCTTTTATAGTTTCCGAGATCTCAGCGTTCATACGGACAGACGGACAGACAGACAGACAGACAGACGGACAGACGGACAGACGGACATGGCTAGATCGACTCGGCTAGTGATCCTGATCAAGAATATATATACTTTATGGGGTCGGAAACGCTTCCTTCTCCCTGTTACATACTTTTGCACGAATACAATATACCCTTTTACTCTACGAGTAACGGGTATAAATATTATTATGATTGATGTATTCAATTTCATAAAAAGTATACAAATTATATTAGGGGAGTGTAGGGTAAGGTGACGAACGATTCGACTTTTGAATGTAACTTTTCGAAAAATCAATATTTTTCAAAAATGTAAATGCAGAAAGTTGCTTACATCTTTAGAGCATATCTCTGTAAAATTTGGATTCGAAATTCTAACGGAGCTAAGTCCTACAGCGTTTAGAGTGAACCATCCTTTTTTTGCACTTTTAAAAATTGTAGGGTAATGTGACGAACGATTTTCTTTTTAATGTAACTTCCCCAAAAATCAATATTTTTTAAAAGTGTAAATGCAGAAAGTTGCTTACATCTTTTGATCATATTTCTGTAAAAGTACGATTCGAAAATCTAAGGGAGCCAAATCCTACAGCGTTTGGCGTGAATCATCCTTTTTTTGCACTTTCAAAAGTTGCCAGATAAGGCGACGAACTAATAAATACACACTAAAACTGTATGCAGATGTGCGAATTATTTTTTTTTTCAAGAATGGATGAAAAATTACAATAATATAATAAAAAGGTAATTTTAAATTTAACAAAAAAATATTAATATAAAAACTTACAGAATTTGAACCAATCTGAGAATAATTGTTTAAAAAGTTCAATACCACGTCGTCGGATTCCTTTGAAACATCAACACTGGCTTCGTTTACTTTTTTAATGTAACGTCTAAGAGTGGGTTCCGAAATTCCTTGTTCATTTGCAACCGAATTAGTCGACCTACCATGGAGCTTTACTAATTTTATTGCCTGCAACACTTTTTCGAGTTCATTTTTTTTAACAAACTTTGATTTAACTGACGACATATCTAAAACAATACGAAAAAGCAATAAAACTTCATCAGTTAATGTTATTCGGTATTATAATAGTTTTTTTTACACATAATCAACGATAACAATTCAAATTCTTGAATAAAAAAAGTTCGTCACCATACCCTACAAAAAGTTCGTCACAATACCCTACAAGCTAGACTTGGAGCAAAAACGGTGTCACTCTTAAACGGTGCAAACAAAACAAACGCCAAGTACCAAAAACTGTTGAGAAAGATCTCATTTATACGTGCATACACTTACCTGATTTTATTTTTCACTCCTCTTCGCTCTGGCCCTGCTGAAACACAAGTAAATTGAATAGATTTGCTAGTTTGCGCACCACCTTTTTAGAAAAAATTACGTCACGAACAAATTACGGGACTTCTTATTAATATTACTGTAAATACATTGTCGACACGATAAGGGGAGACGACTACATTTATTTCGAATTTTTGTCGTGACGTCATATGTGAGATTCGACGAGTTCGTCACATTACCCTACTCGTCACATTACCCTACACTCCCCTATATAATATAATAGAGATTAAAATATAAAGAGTAAACCCATGAAACAATGAAAAATGCTTTGCACGCGACAGCAAAGCAAACACGGAGCGTATGCGCAACCTTGAACTTGAGCAAACTTCGGATCAGTTGGTGGCTAATAATAATAACAGCAGGTGGATCGCATCCGATCGGAACCAACGCACTTTATTTTTAACTACACCTTTTGAGGAATGAAAGTGCCTATAAAACGGGATTGAGGAGCCCAAGAAACACATCAGTCAGCGGCTCAGCTTTCCTCAGAGAACTCAGTTGCAGCACCAAGGCGAAGAAGAAAAGAAATCAACATGAAGTTTACTCTTTGCCTTTTGATTGGTAATTTTTTTCAAGGACCACTGGTTTTTAGCTACTTAAAATAATGCAATTTAATTGAATTTAATAGCGAGTGTCCTGCTGATCGGCAATACAAGTTCGTCGATAGTTCCAGAATGTGGTTGCACCGCAGAAACTACGACAAGCAGACCCTCATCCCCACCAACCACAACGTGCTCTCCACCCACAACAACAACAACCACCACATGCAGACCCTCACCAACCACACCACCGTGCACAACAACCACCACATGCTCAACAACCACAACAACAACCACTAAGAAACCAATAACCACAACCACTAAGAAAGCAACAACCACAACCACTAAGAAAGCAACAACCACAACCACTAAGAAAGCAACAACCACAACCACTAAGAAAGCAACAACCACAACCACTAAGAAATCAACAACCACATCACCATGCACCACCACGACAACAACAACAACCACGACAACAACAACCACAACACCACGCCCTACAAGGACAACTACTAAAAAGGCAACGACCACTAGGAAGTCAACCCCTAGGACGACAAGCACTAAGAAGACTACCACTAGGAAGTCAACAACAACCACTAGGAAGCCAACAACAACCACCAGGAAGTCAACAACAACCACCAGGAAGCCAGCAACAACCACCAAGAAGCCAGGCTGTGGTTGCCAGCCATGCGGTCCCGGTGGTGAGCCATGCAAGGGATGCCCCAGTCGCGACAACCTGTGCCAGGACTTGATCAACACCCTGAAGAATCTGGAGAAGAAGATCAGGCAGTGTGTCTGCGGAGAACCGCAGTGGTTGCTGTAATCACCGAAGCAGCTCAAACAACCAACTTCAACGGCAGCGATTGAAAAGAAGGATTAAGGATAAAGAACTGATCACCTGAACGTATTTTGCCTAGTTTTATTGTTATCGATTAAATAAATTTTTTACATTTTGCATATATATGCTTGGTGGTTTTCATTTAGGATGGGTAAAACAAACGATGACACTATCGATACTATCGATGGTTGTAATGTTTAGCAATTTGGTAATATCGATAGTAGCGCTCTAAAAAAAAGTAAAGTAAATAAAAAATATATTTTCATTATTTCTTGTCATATTTCTATGATAAAAAAATTCTATGTTGCTTCGATACATATTGGTTATTATCGATAACCAAAACTTTCGATGGGGCGATCTATAGATGTTTTCCCAACCGTGGTTTTTATTAAGAGGTCTATGCGAATAAGGGCTATGCAAATCCGATCCCGAAAACCGACTGTACAAATTTGAAGTCATTAATATTGTAGATATTTTATTTCATTCTCTTGAAATAACCATTTTTATCCATACCTATATATCCGAATGCGTGTCCCACATTTCCCCTTTCACTGTCTCATTTTCCGTTGTATTTCCGCTTCTATTGACATCTTTTGCTCGAGCACTTGCCAAAATCCATCATCATTGAATGTCACATCATCGTCATCATTGACATCCATTCCATAGATACAGGATCCCCAGAAACCCCACTCTCCCTTCAAATCCATCTCTATTCATCTGTCGCCTTCGGTAAGCGTGCACGTTTTATAATTCATTTGCAGTTCCTTCAACAATTTCGTGAATATTTCATTTGGTTTCGTGTGGAACAATTTTTACAGCTCGTTTGTCACTTTCCCACCTTGTACCGCCCATTTCCCTCGCTTTTCCCCAACTTTTCGCCATTTTCCCCGACTGAGAACCGCATGCAGTCTGAATGAATAATGCAGTGATCCGATCTGTGGGCGGAATCTGTCACAGATACTCGGATACCCGGCTACCCGGAGATACACACTCACCCACTGAACTCCGAAACATATGCATACTTATGCATCCGTCAGATACATTTGAATTGACTCGGTTTATTCACCGGCAAGCAGCAAAGACGATTAGCTAATTGACTAATTGTAATTGTATTCATTAGGGGCAAGGCATGGGCAGCCAGGTGGTTGGGCATTAGGCATTCATAATCTATCAATTAATTAGGATTCAGCTTGGGTTAGTTGATTGAAGAACCGGGGAATCCTAAGTGCTAAATAAGTAATGAAATTTTATTCTTTATTAATCAGATGAGTTCTGTTGAGTTTAAATTTAAAAATATTCTTTTAAAGCTAGTTAAATTAAATATATCCCAGTTACTTTAAAAGAAATACAATTTTAATGACATCATAAGATTGAAAGAAACGGATCTTTTCACGCAAACTTTCTTTCTGAGTACAAAAATTCAAATTTTTTACTTTTACTTTATATATTTAATTTTTTATTTTAATAAATTGAGAAATCAAATAATAATTTTCTATTTATTACAAATGTTTTTGTAAATTGTTCATGGGATAAATAAAAACATTAGTATAATATAATAATTACATTTATTACTGTTTATTTACTGTAAATAAAATAATATATAACTATAATTAATTAAAAACATTAGATTCTTCGGTTAACTTACTAAAATTCTTATGCGTATATTTGCATGATAACCAACATTTTTTCAAGTGCATTTTGCTTTCACTGTGTCGCCTTGATTTTGCCAGAGTTGCCCTCTTACTTTTAATTTCGAATGTTGGCTCAACACAAAGTTTGTCATGGCTTGCCAAAAGGCTTCTCCTTCCTGCAACTTCTTCTGCCCACTTTTGCTGGCTTTCCTGCCTCCTTTATCCACCTCCTTTATCTGAACTTTCAGGGTTTTTTGGGGGGTTTTCGAGGGGGTTTCTCAAGGTGGTTCATGTATAATGCATGTAGCTGCAGAGGACCAAAAACCTCCAGCAAATGTCGATGGCTGTCAACGCAACTTCGATGCGTAGACAATGTAACTCAAAGCTAGACACAATGTTGCTGGCTCCAGGGGCGGGTAAAGGGGGGCTAAAAAGGGGGAGAGGGGATAGGGGACAGGGCCACCGTGCAAGAGAAACTGCAATGACTGAACGATTATGCCAATGGCAGGCCATGTCTAAAGCAAACGATTTGTCACAGTGCCAATGGAGTTGAGTCGAGTTCTCTGACGGAGTTCAGTTCCCCTTTTTTTTGGGAGGGGGCGGCAGCCGGGTTTTATTGCCAATGACAGGGAGTGCCAGGGGGGGGGAGATAGAGTGGGCCACCAGAGATGCAGAACCGCAAACACTTTACCCCAAAATGCGGCAAAGGGAGAAGTTTCTCCTTGGGCCCTGAACGGCAGCAAAGGGAGCTTACACTTGCGTAACAAAACATTCAGTTTCAAACAGTAAATCTAGACATCTTTTTTGAGAAATTACCTCTTATTTCACAATTTTCTGTGACAATGTTTTTGTACAATTTTAATATGTTTTTTCACATGCACTAGAAAGAGAAAAGTAAAAATATTATATTTGCTGGGCAATAATACACATACTTAAGCTTAAGAAGAATACTTCGATAAGATTTTAAATGGATGCATTTTTGGTTAGATAAAGTAATAAATTCTACACTTTTAATCCCCTTTTCCTTAAATTTTTAGCTTAAAGTTTTCAGATTTATTGTAGTAATTTTTAACTGTTTACAATACGTAAACTTTGAGGAGATTTTAGTTTGAAGATTAAAACACATTTTTTTTTTAATTTAAATTTATGGCTTAAAGTTTTTAAATTTGGCTAAGTTACTTTATATAATATACAAGGGCGAGCAATAAACAGAAACTTCCAGCAATTAACAGGAAATACATGGTTTTTGTAGCATTTGAAAATTTAATGAAATGGCATATTTAATAAATTTTATTTTGAACATAAATTAACTTTAAAATTCCGTCACTTTATCCTGTTTTTATGCCAGTGCATTTTGCCCAGCGTGTGGGCGGGTTTTTGTTGAGTGGCCAGCCCGCTTCGATTTGAAAACTCCAGCTGCGACAACTGCAGGGGAGTCCTTCGTCCTGCGTCCCTCGACTCCCTTCTCCCCTTTCCCTTTCCCTTTCCCTTTGCCAGCTACTCGAACATGACACCAAGTCCAAAGTCGTTGGCTGTTCATCCTTTTCATCCCGCTGCCACTCCCACAATTCCCGCCCCTTTTCCTTTCCCTTTCGCTTGTCCTTGCCTTTTGCCCAGCTGCAAGTGACAGTAATTGTTTTATTGACATTGATTGACATGGCAGGGGGTAGAAATGTTCAAAGGGGGGTTGGGGAGGCAGACAGCATCCTGTGGAATCGGGAGAGTCAGGAGCAGGACGAACAGGAGCAGCCAAGTCAAGCCAAAGACAAACTGCAATGCCAAATGCGAATTTCAATCCCAATTTTTGTATCTTTCAACCCACCGCCTCTCGCCCAGAGAAGCTCAAAAATGAGCAAAAGATTTCAATTTCATTTTGATGGATCGCATTTACCCACCCACTTTTCAGCCCACTTTTCCTCGATTCCTGCACTTTTTGGCTTTCCACCCTCCCTTTGTTTACCCTTGTAAGCTGCTGATTAAACCATGCAATGTTGCAGCTTCTTTTGGCTTTTCTTCCCTTTCCCGTTTCCGGCATTCCCGCCAGATTTTCCTTCGGCTTTTCCAGCTCCTCGAACAGCTGGTGGCTGGTGGAAAAACAACACATCAATTGCCGGGTGTGCCAGGCACAATGAATGTTGTGTGCCATTGTAGGAAAGACAATTGTTTGATTTTCGATATGTTTTTGAAGAGGTTCAGTGGAGAAAACAAAATTTCGAGTAATTGGAATCGTTTATGGTACATTTAGCCTTCTTTTATAGAATTTCCAGTTTATATTGCTGTTTAAAATCAATTTTAACATCAAGTATTTCCATGATATGCTGTTATGCTAAGGGGGAAGTTTGAACAACATTTAATCTTTGTAATTTACCAGAAATATTTATTTAATACATTTTCATATTAACATAATTATTTTAAAAATTCATGTTCCAAGTATTATATAATCAGAGTATTTCCTACTAAAAGAAATGAGTTTGAAAGAGAGAAATTCATTTTTATTTTCAAGAAATATTTGCTTTTTTATTTTTTTTATTAATATTATTTTTTTTAGTGTAGCGTAAACTCTTAGTAATTCTGCCTTTGCTGCACTTTTCATTCGTCTGCGGATGCGGATACGGATTAGTCCTTGTGTAATGCACATCAATCCCGAAGCCAGACCCTGAAAATATTGAAGGAGGCGAAACTTGTGCACCCCCCCTCCATTTTCCATTTTTCCTTTTCATTTCCATTTGTTGTCATGGCAGCTATGACTTGGTTCCTTGTTTCTCCCCTTGTTTTTCATATTAATTATGAAAGCGCATTTGGTGAACGAGAAATTTATTTGGCTTATATTTCGATTTCGGTTTTCTTTTTCTTTTCCTCTGCTTAGATTCGCTTTTTCTTTTTTTTGCAATATTATTTTTCCTGCCATTTGCGGATACTCAGGGGAGCAAGAGGTCGAATTGGATGTGAAATGTGATGCTTAATTAGTTTTTATGCTGCTGCTGGGTGATTACGACCATGATCCTGAGATCCCAGCGATGACGTCAATGAAAACGGAAAGCGGTAAGAAGAAACTTAGTTTCCCTGAGGCTGGTTGTTGGGCTTTAAGCGGATTTCCAGCAAACTAGGTCTTACTGAGTAAGGAATGGATTACTATTTGGGTACCAGATTTGAAATCAACTTGATTTAAATTATATCATTTTTTTGATATATCAGTCTTTATATTCTTTTCTTTATCAACAACGCTGTCTGCCTGTTATCACAATCGGAAAGCAAATTCGTTGATACCATCTCAGAGTTATTGCCAATCGGAGCTCTTTATCTGAGTTTTTATGGCAACAATTTGATAAAGAAAAATTTAACTATATATAAGACCAAAAAATATGATGTTATATTATGATATGATCATGTTAGTAAAACTTTAATGAGGAAACTCAAGTTAGAAAAACTTAATTTTTGAATCAAATGTATAAAATCAATTCCCTGTTTTCTTTTGATTAAATTGATTTTTTCTCACTTGAGTAAATCCCATAGGGGCTTATCGGGCCACTAGAACCTCGTATTTGTCATACTTGACCGTACTTCCTGAAACGCGGCAGACCTTTAAGCTGAGAATCAGGGTTCCGGGAAGCTGACCAAGCGACGTTATTGCACGGCAAACGAAGACCCTTTCGTCACTGATCGAGGTGCCAACGGCTACCAAGCCCCTCTCGTACTTCCCATCATGACTGGTTATCCACTCGAAGGAGGAGTTACTGGACGTCACCAAGAGCTCATAGTTTTTGGTACCTACATATGCATAGGTGCCGTTGCTCCACGTGATTTCACCTGTCTCGGCTATCACCTGAACTGGAAAGACTCCTTCGTACTTCACGCGTCCTACGTATACGTAATATCCGAGGGTTGAGACGCCTCCCAGTACTGCGTTGTTGGGGAAGGGCAGCGAGAGAAATCCTGCTACCCAAGTGTGCTCGGTATCTACAGATACAAACGGCTTTATTAAGTCCAGAGAGGCAGTCTAGATAAACTCACCGTACACTTCTGGATCGGCCAAAACCACCAGAAACAAGGCCAAAAGAGCCGCCAGCAAACAAACCACTTTGACCATCTTGAAGCGAGAACTGAAATTTTCTTGAACACTGCGCTATTTATAAGAACTATTTCTTATTTACCAAGTGGACTTATCAGAAATAAGCAATCAGTTTGTTAGATATTGCACATATAACAAGGCAATGGGAAAACTATCACCATATATCTTGACAGTTTTACTGCCGCATTTGTAGCAGGGTTTGTAATATATATAAAAAGTGTATATATTTTTTATACTTCACAATGGGAACGTTTTATAATTATTTAAACAAAGATTGTCTTATCTTCTTTTAATTATTAGTTGTCGTTATTAATGAGCTCTGAAGTGCGTATTAAATGATAACACTTACGTTACATTTTCCCAGAAACTAGCACTCGACAACTTAATAAGGGCTTTCTAGTTTTTCCTTTGTATGTATTTATTTAAATGTAGTCATAGTCTTGGGCAAAAATACTGGCTGACACACACAAGAAGTGCAAAAAGATCTGCAGTCGACAACAACTTTGGAGAACTGATAACGGACGGCAACAGGAAATGTCGAGACCAGGCAGCAACAACAACTGCAGTAAAGGGGGTGAAGGGGTGGAAAATGGGGGGGTGCGGTGGGGTAGTGGAAACTCTGGTCAAGCTGGCTAAAGGAAAAGCAGCAGTGTACAGCGAAAGAAATTAAATATTTGATATAGTTTTGTTTACATTTTTGCTATGAAACTGAGTTGAACTGACTGAAATATTTATAATATTTTACATTATATATATTTTAAGAACATTTTATAGCTATAGAAAATTTTTGAAAATATTTTAATCATTTACTTATTTTTTATCTCTTTTAAATCCACAAAGTTTCTAATTTCCACAGTAAATTTACTAACTTTTTCGATTTTATTTATTTTGGCAAACCTATTTCTCTCTGTGTAAAATCCCAGTGCCAACGATAAAGTTGCAGTCTGCTCCGCCATAACTTGAGTGCATAAATCTTGGCCAGGTTTGTGTGTTGCCTGAAACACCCCCTTTTGAGCCCCTTAACCCCCCGAAGCCCCCACACACGGTGACATCTTTGGTGACTGGCACATTAAAGTAGCCAAAACTCAACTCCACTCCACTCTGATTTCACTTCCACTTCCACTGACCAGTGTCCAGACACTGCATAATAAATTGCAGCCGTAGTGTTATAAATATTCGGAGGACCCTGGGTCCTGAGTCCTGGCTCTCCCATATTCCATATCCTCCGTATTCCGATTGGGATCTTAGGCAACAATTTCGCACATGGAGATTAAAAGGACAAAACTGAAATGCTGACGCAGCTGATAGAAATGTGAAAACAATAAAAACGTAATGCAGAGACATTTTTATGTCGTGGGGGGATATTGAGGAATGATATACGTATACGCCACCAGAAACACACTGGCAAAAAAGTGCACTTAGATTTTTTAATTTAATTTTAGAAAAAATGGCAAAAATCTTTGCAAATATTTTACAAAAATGTTCTAGCTTGAAACCATTAAAAAATAATTATTTTTTAAGATGGGATAATTTTTGTATTTATTTTAAAGGATTTTTTAATTTTGGTAATATATTTTCTATTATCAAAATTATGTAGAATTTTATTTAATCGGATGCTATACAATGCTTCGATTGTAAGAAGTTCTATTTCACTTTTTATCAAGGAAATATTTTTGTAATACGTCCCAAAGTAGCTGTTAGCTAGACATCCCTGACATGTTGTATACATTCAGGTGGGTTTCGCACCAAAAAAAGTGTGCTAACTCGAAAACAATAATATTGCAGTTGCTGTCGCTTTTCCTTGCCACCCTACGATTTTCACCACTTAGTGGACAATCCCTTTGAGGGAAAAACGGGCCGAGTGGGTGGGTCGATTTTTCACCGTCCCGCCAAATATGCGGCGACAACAATAAATTAATGCGATTTATTGCCGCGATAAGAAGGGGACAGCCGGAGGCCTAGGGACTTGGCAGGGAATAAAGCAGGGTGTCAAGGGTGCGTCCCCTTTTCAGCAACGTTTTAGCGACGTGTGTGGGCTTGTCCGGAATGCGATAGATAAGGTGAGCCTGAGCCCCTTAAAACCCCTTGACACCCTCCCATTACCACGCAATTTTCCATGCAAAAATTTGTCCCCAGGAAATTTACGATGCTCCACATGCAATGCAGCCGAAAAAAAACCATAAACATATATATAGTCCAACCCTTAACCCCTCGCAGTTTGCAGATAAGCCGACTTACTTACCATTTAATTAGGGCCTCAATGAGCATTAGGGTGAAAATGCGCCAAAAGCAACTTGAGGCACGCCTCCTGTCTGGCCCATCAAAATGCCTTTTTAATTAAAACGGGAAAAGTGGGAAAAACAGCAGAGGAACAGGAAAACTCTCGCCGCCAAATGATGTGTGAGGAGTCGATAGAGAGCGACGGCGGGTGTTAAATCACAATGGCAAACAGGAAGTCAGGGAAAAAATAGAAAAGTTTCGGGTGGGGAACAGAGGCGGAGGGGTAGGGAAAATCCCAAAAAGCAGCAGGGGTGCATGCAAAACGCTGCGGAAAACTCAAGGCTGGAAAATCTTGTGTGAAAATTTGTTGAGCGTGCAAACTTGCTATTTCGTTTGGGGTTTTCGGTCTGGGAGTCGTCTGGTCCAGGGGCAATAATTGCCGTGAAATGCCCAGAAAAATATTTCTGCTGAGAGCCGCACAAATCGTTCTTACACTGTGAAAAACTTAAATTTTTTAATAAATAATAATAAAAATATTTCATACTACAAAATGTGCGTAAAAATGTTCTATTTAGTAGGACGAAGGACGAGAATAATTCCCTGGGTTGTTAAATGTACATATAAATTAACAAATATTTATTTTACGAACTCTTTATATTTTCTGTTTAATTTCTGTATTTCTCCCGGTGCAGACAAAGGGTGTGATGGAGGTTGTCTGGTTACTGGTAAGTGGTAACTGGCAACTGGTCCCGTGCCAGACGCTAAGCTGCCAGTAAATCACAACCGAAAGCCGCTGTTAAAACACGAGCCGGCCCACGGAAAACTCGGAAAACTCTGTTGGTGGTTGCTTTGGCTAGGGCTTTTTGGTTAGGTTATTGGGTCTTCAGCGATTTCCTTCCCTTCCTTTTTTTTTCGTCCATCTCGGCAGCAGTCGGTGGTTGCAACAGCCGCTGGCAGGACACGTGCAACAGCCGGATTCCAAGGAGAGGGCGGTGAAAATGTAGGATATGGGGTGAACTGACTGACAGCAGCTTCTGAGTCCGCAGGAACTCGGAGCCGGAGGCATTTTATCCTAGTAACTGACACTCCCCACAAGATTTGATTATAGACGCAGATCGGGGTGGCTGCTCTACTCCTTCGAAGCTCGTTAAATGCGTCCAAAAGTGATTCATTCCCGAGGGTTAACTTTGCGGAACCCATAATGTATGGCAGCTACTTCCCACCTGCCCTGCGCATCTTCAATTTCCGTGCCCTTTTCATAGACACAATATAGACTAATTTGATTGGGTTATTCAAAGTTATTCTTGGAGGGCACTCGAATGGAAGGGTACTTCTTCCTGAAATGCTTATTTTTCTACAAATTTTATTATTCTTTTGCCATTACCGAAAGGCGATTACACATGTCAGGATGTTCACGGAAATTAATTGAACAGAAATATTTTTCAAAAATAATTATCAACTCCTATTTTCATAAATACATTTGCCTCATTTGTTATACCCGTTACTCGTAGAGTAAAAGGGTATATTGTATTCGTGCAAAAGTATGTAACAGGGAGAAGGAAGCGTTTCCGACCCCATAAAGTATATATATTCTTGATCAGGATCACTAGCCGAGTCGATCTAGCCATGTCCGTCTGTCCGTCTGTCTGTCCGTCTGTCTGTCCGTCTGTCTGTATGAACGCTGAGATCTCGGAAACTATAAAAGCTAGAAGGTTGAGATTTCACACACATATTCTTGGGCTTCCTACGCAGCGCAAGTTTGTTTCATCGAGGTGCCACGCCCCCCCTAACGCCCACAATCGCCATAAACGATTTTCAAATGTGTCTGGAGGCCACATCTTTTAAGATTTTAAAAATATATAAACGCAATTTTATAGTGTTTATTAATACCTATCGAAATGTAGAATACATTTTTCAAATCGGACCATTCATTAAAAAGTTATACGCAATCAAAATTGTTTATATATCTATCTCCCTCGCACTCCCTTTAGCCCCAATAGATAGTCGGGACACCAACCCGAGTACAGCGTTCGCACTCCCTTTAGCTGAGTGACGGGTATTAGATAGTCGGGACACCAACCCGACTATAGCGTTCTCTCTTGTTTTTTGTTTTGTTTATTTCATATCAAACATATTTCATAACTTCCTACACAATAGGCATAAACATATGTAAATTAGTTTGGGCATTTTTGGTCCCCCCATGAAGATAGATCACTCTCATAGATCGGTCCTATTGCGTATGTCCACGCCCATTTCCTCGAAGTAATCGCCGTCCTCGTTATCGGTGTCGCACAATGGCTCGCTTATGCTATTTCTTCGCCGCTGCTTCTTCAGACTCTCGAATGCCTTCTTGAAACTCACGGCCTTCTCGCTGATATTTCTCGATCCACTGATTGGTATTATCCAGCGCTGGGCGACATTGGCCAGAACTACCACTAGGACTACGCCGACCAGAAGGTACAAAACTATTAAAGCTGGATTCGGGGTACTTTCGTTCGTGTCCATGTGACCAGCGATTTCCTCGGGGTCAACCTTCCAAGTTATGCGTTTCTTCGTCTTTTCTGTGGTTCCGATTACTGGGGGATGATATTTATAATATGATATTTTAGATTAAGAAATTATTATTATTATAATTATTACAGAATTTGTTTGATAGTTTCTAGTAATGGTCAGATTGAGAATATATAAATTTTAAACTTGGACTAAAATATTCTTACAAAGCCTTGTGGCAAATTTAATCAAATAAAACTAAACAAAATATAAAAACTATATTTCTTAAATCCCATTAAAATATAATTCTTACCTGAGATTTTTTGGGTACTTAAACTTGGTGGGGTTGTTGTCGTTGGAGTGGTTGTTATCAAACTATACTTTTTGGTTGTAGTTGTTGTTTTTTGTGTTGTTGCTGTGGTTTTCTGTGTTGTAAAAACTTTCCTAGTGGTTGTTGTTCTGGGCGTTGTGGATGTGGTTGTTGTCTTTGGTGTTGTTGAACTTGTTGTTGGCTTTGGTGTTGTTGATGTCGTCGTTGTTGTTGTCGTTGTTGGCTTTTTGGTGGTTGTTGTTCGCTTCGTTGTCGTTGTGCTCTTTGTGGTTGTTGCCTTTCTTGTTGTTGTGGTTGGCCTTGGTGTTGTTGTTGTAGTAGTTGTTGGCGTCGTTGTCCTTTTCGTTGTAGTTGTTGTGTTAGTCGTTCTTTCGGTCGTTGTTGCCGGCCTCTTTGTGGTGCTAGTGGTTGTTGTTGTCGTAGGGCTCGTTGGTGCTGGTGAACTAATCTCATCTTCGCTCGTTGTGTCCATCCCCTTGGCGCACTCCTCGAAATAGTTGAGGCAACAGGTACCCTCCGAGAGGCAATCTTCGTCACACCCACAACCAAGGATGTAACCCCTTCTGGTTATTTGGAAACCGGGATTGGTGGCTCCACAACGCCCTGTGCAATTCAGCATATCGAAGACCAGTGGCTCTTCGCTGCTGGCCGTCGGTGGTGCCGGCGGTTCGGTGGTGGTGGTAAAGCCATCCACCCCACAATCGCTGCCCGTCATCAGCTTCACATCGTCGATGGCAATGTCTCCGAACTGGGATCTCGCATCCGTGGCCGTGAAGATCACCTGAAAGTCCTCCTGCATTTCGTCAATGGTGATCGTATGCTCCAGCCACTGGGCTCCTTTTGAACCATTCACCTCGAATTTGCTCGAGCTAAAGAGTAAGGCAAAGAATTATGACTGGTATTAAATAGGAAAAAAATTCAATGTCTTAATCAAAGAGTAAACTAAGAATATATTCAAATATTAAATGAATATTTGCAAATATTATGCTGTTTAAAAACTTTCTAAATAATTGACCTTTTTGAAATTTGAAAGTGCAAGAAAAACCATATAAAGCGGGCTATTACTTTCTGTTCCAAAGACCTTTAACTTAAAATTGTAGTATCGAAAGTTTTTTTAGTACAACTCTTTCTTAAAACAAAATTATGATAATACTAAGGAAATCATTTTCCTAAATATTGTCGAAAATTCTACTGATTCCCTTCTGCAATATTTTTTCTAGAGCTATAAAAGTATTATATTTTAATTTATGAGCAACTCGTGATATACCGAGAGGCTTTAGCTAAACCCATTCTGATAATACTTTGGGTATAATTCCCCCTCTTTATCGCGTTGCATGCGCCGCCTTATCGAATTCTTCATCCGCTTGGGGGCGAAACTCACTTGGCCCTGAACCTGTTCCACATGTCGGCCACCAACATCGAGACGGGCTTCACGGACACCACCAGACTGTCCACGCCGGCGCCGAACATGAAGTAATGGAACCGGAAGCAGCAGGCGGTCTTCAGGCTGAGGTCCTTGGAATAGATGGGCGATAGCAGGTGGTAGCTCCCGAAGGCCCCCATCTGGGTCTCCATGCGCATATAGTGGCCGCCGGATGCGCTGGCGAAGGTGTGATCGTGATGGGGACCCGTGGCCAGGGAGTGAAACTCGGAAACCGCACTCACGCGCCGCCAGGGCTGCCGGAAGTTCTGCTCCGCCTCCCAGCCGCACTGATCCTCGCTCTCAAAGTCGCAGGAATGATCGCCCGTATGGTTGCTGCGCAGACAGGATCCCAACTGGGTGTTCCACTCCTCGCCGTCGCAGAAGGCCGTGCGACTGCCGACCAGCACATAGCCATCGCGACACATGATCTCCGCCCGCAGGGAGGTCCTTTCAATCTGTCCATTCTCAGGCACGTCGTGCTCCTCGCAACCTCTTCCTATAATTTGGACAGATATGAGGATTATCAGTTATCAGAAAAATTAATTCATTCTATCCGTTTATTATAATTGGCTTGGGTGACATTCGACCCATTTACCCAAACCCAAACGACTCAGGTAAAGTGTGTTTCAAGTAGGTCAGTTGGGATTAGTTTGACAAACAAGTCAGGTTACTTGTTCTCCGAAGCCGTCGAGTTTGTAAGTTTCTAATCATTTTTAAGCGAAGTAAATTTAATATGAAAGAATTCCACTCACTGGCACAGAAGGGTTTTTCCCCACGAAGGCGACCATTTCGATCGCAGGTTTGCATTAGCACTCCCTGCAGCGAAAAACCGCGATTACACCTGAATCTCACAACATTTCGCGCTCGATAAGTCACTTGGCCGTGATCCAAACTTAAAGATCTTTCACAGCGACCATTTGCGTGAACTATACTGTATATCAAAAAGAATGCTAGAGTCCAGAAAAATTCCATTGCAGCGGATACGACCCGTCACTCGACGAATATATATCTCCGAACACAGAAAGAAGACTGAGTGCCGATCGATGCTGGGTGTTTCTCGAGACTCGAGATTTATCAATTCGTCGTTACGAGGCGCGGGTCTCCAAGTGATATGTTCTGAAGTAACAGCAAATCGCTGGAGGCCCTCCGGATTCTCATAACCGCCATAGAAGATAAACACTTTATCTTTAATTCACAATACTTTATTACAAATAAAACGAGAAAACAATTTCACCAATTGTATACAAGTATTATTGTGCCGGCTGTTTTATAATAATAATCACCTTGATACTACTATCTTACAGAGTAACAAAATTCCTCTCACTTGTATAAAAGAGTGATCATTGTTAATATAGAGAAGACTATGGTATATTTTTCCCAACCCTTCGAACTAGTTGCCCCACTGATCCCTGGTTCAGTAGATGATGCGATGATTTCGGGAGATCTGCACTGTCCTTTCGTCAGTTTCACATCATCGATGCCAATGTCCCCATAATAATTGTCGGGTTCAAAGGCGGTGAAAATCACCTGGAAGTCCTCATTCATCTCGTCGATGGGGATCGAAAAGTAATGCCAATTAGCACCCTGATCGCCAGATTTCAAGAATTTTGTGGGCCTGAAACAGTAGAAAAATGTATATGTTAATTGCAGTTTACTTATGACAATTTATGTTTTTAAGAAAAAAATGTATTTAAATAATTGAGAATTAAATTTAAAAAAAAGGGTAAAAGAGCGCAACTTATTTAGTTTAAGTCAATATGGTTTTAACCTAATTAAAATATTACAAAATATTAAATATAAACATATTCAATAAATATTAAAATATTAAAGGTATAATTGACTTACCATTGTTCTGATTTAATATCAAAGTCACTAACATCTATAGATTCGGGTTTCACTGAGACCTCTAAGCTTTTAACTCCTGTCCCAAACATGAAGATATAGAACTCAAAGCACGCGGAGTTGCCCAAAGTCAGGTTCTTGGGAAAGATTGGGGATAGAAAGTGTTCGACTGCCCTGAATCCGGTACTCATTTCCATGCGAATAAAGTGTCCCTTGATTTCGCTATCGAAGGTGTGATCTCGTTGGGGACCCGTTTTGTTGTAATGGATATCACTCGCAGCACTGATCCTCTTCCATGGAGTATTACCGGCACTACCGGCAGTCCAACCACACTGATCCTCTCCCTCAAAGTCGCATGAGTACTCCAATTTATTATGGGCCTCCTTACACGATCCCAATTCAGTGTTCCACTCATTTCCGTTGCAGTAGGCGGCTTTGTTGCCGTAAAGGACAAATCCTTCGTCGCACTTCAGCACTGCCTTAAAACCATCGCTAATAACAATGCTTCCATTCGGGGGATTCGTAGAGTTGGCACAGCCCTGCTCTAAAAAAGAGGAAGTGTCAACGGTTAGGTTTTATTTTAAAACGAGCCGAATTTCAAAAAATCCTTTCTTAGTGCACACCTCCTCTAACACACGATTCAGCCCCAATTTTTTCCAGAATTTTAGGTCTTATGGTTTGGGCTGGGGGAACATGACGCAAATCGACTTCTACTCTTTTATAGTAATACTCGATATAGCTTTTGCAATAAGTTGGTTAAATTTGATTATAACAAGAGAGAACGCTATGCTCGAGTACCCCGACTATTAGTGCGAGGGAGACGGAGATAGGCATGCAGCAAAGCGACTGCTTGCACTGCTTGAATTCCATTATTTTTCATTGCTCATAACTTTTCAATGAATGGTCCGATTAAAAACAAGAGAGAACGCTATAGTCGGGTGCCCCGACAATCAGATACCCGTTACTCAGGTAAAGAGAGTGCGAGGGAGATGGAGATAGAAACTTTGAACACGCATAACTTTTTAACGAATGGTCCGATTTGAAAAATTTCTTCTACATTTCGATAGGTATTGATAAACACAATAAAACTGCATTTTTACTTTTCCGAAATATTAAAATTTTTAAAATCGTATATAAGCGATTGTGGGCGTTAGAGGGGGCGTGGCACCTTTTTGAAACAAACTTGCGCTGCGTAGGAACTCCTAGAATCTGCATGCAAAATGCCAATCTTCTAGCTTTTATAGTTTCCGAGATCTCAGCGTTCATACAGACAGACAGACGGACAGACAGACGGACAGACAGACGGACAGACAGACGGACAGACAGACGGACAGACAGACGGACAGACAGACGGACAGACGGACATGGCTAGATCGACTCGGCTAGTGATCCTGATCAAGAATATATATACTTTATGGGGTCGGAAACGCTTCCTTCTAGCTGTTACATACTTTTGCACGAATACAATATACCCTTTTACTCTACGAGTAACGGGTATAAAAATTCTTCTACATTTTGATAGGTAGAAATAAACACAACTAAATTGCATTGATACTATAATATTAAGTTCAACTTACTCCCACAGAACGGTCGCTCTCCTCTTAGAAGTCCTTTAAGGCAATCGTCATTCAAACTTCCTTGTAGGGTGTATCCCGAATCGCACTTGTAGTTTGGGCGCCCTTTTTCCAACGTCACCTTGCCATTGCTCAAATTCGTGGTCTCATAGCAGTAATCCTTTTTGCTTGAGGTAATCGCCGATTTGGTGGTTGGAGTAGAGGTTGTGGGCTCTGCTGGCGTTGGTAACGGGGAAGCCTTGGGCTTTTCGGCTGTACAGTTTCCTCTCGTTAATGTCACGTCGTCGATGGCAATGTCCCCAGAACGAGATTCGGGATCCGAGGGTGTGAAGACCACCTGGAAGTCCTCTTCCATCTCATCAATCGGAATCGAATAGTATTGCCAGTGGGCGCCCTGCTCGCCAGATACGGTTAATATGGCGTACCTGAAACATTTAATTTTATTTAAGAACTTTTTCCGAGAAAAATGTAAGAATTTAAAACTCACTTCGCCTGGAAATCATCCCACATTTTATTTACATCCATGGATTCAGGTTTCACCGAAACGACTAGGTCTTTCACACCTGTTCCAAACATGAAGGTATGAAACTGAAAGCACGATGTGTTTCCCAAAGTCATATCCTTGGGGTAGATGGGGGATAGGAAGTGTTCGGGAATGAATAATTGGGACCGGCCCGTTTCCATGAGCATAAAATGTCCTTCGGTGTCGCTATCGAAGGTGTGATCCCTCTGGGGACCCGTTTTGTTGGAGTGAAAATCGTTAGCAGCGCTGTTCCTCCTCCATGCACCGTTTCCATGCGACTTCCATCCGCACTGATCCTCACCCTCAAAGTCGCAGGAGTATTGTACTGATTCATTCGCCATCAGACACGATCCCAATTGAGCGCTCCACTCGACTCCGTTGCAGAATGTGACATTGTTTTGGTACAGAACGAATCCTTCATCGCACTTGAGCACTGCCTTTAATCCATCGGAATTGACAATTTTCCCATTCTTCGGTTCTTGAATGTCCTTGCAACCCTTCTCTAGATAAATGGGATATGATTAGGATCATTTCTGCCTTATTTCATGTCAATAGAAAGCCGATATGATTTATGTCAAATTTATGGGTTAAACATATCATATATTATACCAAATCTTGTAAAATAAGGTAAATATAAAATAATGTTACGCATAACTTGAACTTCAACAAATATAAATGTTCATAACTAATTTGGAAATACTGAAATTCTAAAGAAATCGTTTCAGATCTAAAACTTTCTTACTATTTAAATCTACTTACTTCCGCAGAAAAATGTTTCCCCTCTTAAAAGACCTTGTTTGCAACTTTCGAGTGGCAATTTTCTTTCAAGAAGTTCATATCCGGAATTGCACTCGAATTTTGGATAACCATACATAATAGTCATCGTGCCATTTGCCAAATTCACGGTTTCCTCACAGAAGAAGCCCATGGTTTTTCCCAAGTTACTAAGTATAACTACAGTCAGAGCCCAGAAAACGGAAAAAGCTGGGAAGGCCATTGCGGAGTGTATAGTATTTGAAAACCAAAGAAAGACTGACTGGAATCGAGCTCAATTCCTTGAATATAACTCTTGAAATATGGTTCACTACAGGAAGTGTAGATTGGTAGATAAGGGCGCTATATATTACAAATACATTATTGGCAAGAATTTTGACATTTTGATCTACCAATTCGACATTAAACAGCAACAATTAAAAAGCTGCTGGGGTGTATAATATTTAAAATTCAAGTGAAGTCTGATCTGAGCTAGGCTCAATTCCCTAAATATAACTGAAGAAACATGTTATCTACCGGAAGTGTAGATAAGGGCGCTATATATGTATATTCTGATATACATTATATGTAAGAATTTTGTGTTTCATATTTCTAGGTAACATTTTTAAGACTGTTGATTGCCGGCATGAATTTATATTATTCACTAAAAAGAGTATTCTGGAATAAGAAATGTTGATATAAATAAAGAAATTGTAATATACAGTATATTATCATATTATAAATTTTATCATATAATCTTAAATATTTAATCTCTCTGTTCGATAAATTCCACATCGTCGATGCCAATGTCTCCGTTTAGAGAGCTGGGTTCCGTGACTGTGAAGACCACCTGGAAATCGGTCTCCATCTTATCGATATGGATGGAATGGCTTTGCCAGTTGGTTCCTTGATCGCCGGATACAATGAGTTTGATGGAGCTTTATGCATTTAATTATTTTAATTAATTTATTTTAATGAAAAGGTGTGCCTAATTATCCACTTACCTCTCCCTGAAACTCTGCCACATATCCTGGACTGGCATTGAAAAGGGTTTCACTGAGATTACCAGGTTTTTACTTCCCGTCTGGGACATGAAGAGTTGAAACTGAAAGCGCAGGGAGTGGCCCAAAGTCAGATCCCTGGGATAGATCGGCGAAATGAAGTAGCATGAACCTGCGAATGCAGGCGAATGAAGTGTCCTTGGACGTCGCTTCGAAAGGTGTGATCCTGCCGGATGCACTTCTTTTTGAGGAAATCAAACGCAGCACTGATTCGCTGCCATGGCTGCGGTATTGCCACACTGGCCTCCCAACCGCACAGATCCTCCCTCTCGAAGTCGCAGGAATAGTCACCTGGGTTACTTTTGTTCTGGCAGGTTCCCAAAGGTATTATCCACTTGGTGCCATTGCAGTAGGTAACGGGATTTCCTCGGAGAATAAATTCTTCATCGCACTCGATCACCGCCTTTAAGCCTCCTGCGTAGGTGGATATAAAGCCATTCTCAGGCTTTTCGAAATCCCTGCAACCCGCCTCTGGAAAATAAAATGATTAAAAATAATATTATTTTTGTCGTTTTAAAATAGTTATTATAATATTCGAGAAACTACATGTAAAATATTATTTGATTTCTAATTAGATGAATTTTTCTAATCCGGAGTGATTTTAATTTTTTGAGTTTTAATTGATTTTACTCAGAAATAATTGTTAATTTTACTATTAATTTCCTTCTTAAATATCATACAATAAAATTAAATTACAAACACATAGTTTAATGTTTTTAAAAGTATTTTTAATTCCGCTGCAATTGGACTTTTAGAAATTTTTTTAATATTGCTGATAAAGTAATAAATATATATTTTTTTAATTTCTCAAAAATACTGATTATTTTTATTTAATGAATATCGCTATTAATGGTCACGGTTTATAAAAATATCTTATATCACTCACTGGCACAGAATCGCTTCAGAATATTTCCGCTGCCGAGGTGCCAAGATTTTCCCAGCAAAGTGTAGCCCCGATTACACTCGAACTCGATATTATAACCCAGAAACACACTGGATGTCTCCGTGACTTTTCCATTGGCCAAGCTAATGTCGAAATTGCAGTTTTCATTTGGTTGGGCCACGTTAAATAATATAAATATTGTTAGAGACCAGAAAAGAGCTGCAAAAGCCATTGAAGCTGATAAACGACTGAACTGAGCACATCTGATGTAGAAATGAGCTCACCACGTGAAGTAAATAATAAACAAACTCTTATCTTATTATTCAAAAATGACCAAATATGTTACACATATTTTATTATTTAGCGTATTATATTAGTACAGGGTGTTTTATAATTGAATGAATTATCGCAAAGTGTATAGTGCGCTTTAATTTTTAATTTTTGAAAAGATTCTTTAACTTAGTTATTCGCGATAAAAGTTTTTTACTTTTGGATATTATAGTTAAGAAAAAAATGCTCAGAGAAAATGAAGATAAGAAGCTTATCGCTCACTCCCAAAAAATTTGTAGCAAATTCATTACTCATAACTAAAATATGTCAGCTTCGCAAATGAAATAAATGAATCGTACGTTCTGATAAAGTTCATTTAGAAAAAAAAACGTTCTTCAAAGCTAAACTTTTTAGGAAATTTTAAGAATTTTAAGATTGTGTGTTTAAATAATTGTGTTTTTGGAATAGAAGTATCAAACTTCTAAATCAAAAGTCTCTGAGATCGCGATATTTATGATTTTAAACAACTTGAAATGTTTGAAATTTCTATACTTACTTTAGTGTTCCACTTATAAGAAAATATAATGAATGCAAATTAATGTTTCGTATTTATTTGTTTCAATTTGAAAGCTTTTTGCTCGTACCTAAATATATTATTTAAATAAATCTATCTGATTAAGCATTGGAAAATATAAATGCAAAAGGAAATTCATATTTTCGCAATCCAAGTCAAATACTTTAACATTTAAACAACATTTTTCTCATATTGTACAGAAAAGTACTTTAAGATGTAGTTTTTCTGTACCCCCTTAACGAATAATTCTGTCCAAAGTGCACCGATTGACTTCGGATCCTTGAGATGTCCCTGCTTTTCAATCACGGTTGTCGAAGGCTCAAAAGTTTCAGTGCTTTCGGTAGTGGATTCCTGGCTTTTCATCATTTTCTGAGGGCTTTTCATTTTCATTGCTCTTCCCGCCGCAGGTTCCCAATTCAGGTGACCACTCCGTATTCTGACAGGTTGTGATTTTAGATTCTTCCAGATCGAACCCATACACACAGATTATCTCTGCTTTTATAGCATCGGATGTTGAGAAAGCTTCCTCCTTATTATAATATACAATAAATCCGCTCTCTGGCTCTTCAACATCTAATGGAACTTTTGTCAAATAACCATTATTACCTTGTTGTGAAGAATTGTCATAGGTCCCACCTAATTCTGGCGATTCTGGCGTGACGATAGTGGATGATAGAGTAGTTTCACCTGTAGAACTGTCATAGGACTCATCTGATTCTGTGGATACTTTAGCATGTAGTGGTTTCAATCTTAGGGTTGCCATCTTCATTATCTGATCCTGAAGATTTTTGAGCTTTCAGGCACGGAGTCGATGCTTTATGGTTTTCAAGTTCATCTATGTCGGGCAAGGATGATTCTTCTGTAGATGTCTCTAAGGTCTCTAAGGGATCTTCTGTCGCATTTGGGTTATTGGTTTTATGTGTAAGATCCGTGTTTGTTTCCAAGATGATCCCCATTTATTTGGACTAAAATGCAAGCCACAAGTATTGCAAGAGCACAGAAAAAATGCATGATGCCTTAAACATTCCCTCTCCAGAAAAACTTTTTTTATAAGTTTTAGTTTCTTCGAATTACATTTATCACCACCTCCATCCGAAGGCCTGAATAATATTACCCTCCGGACTTGGAATTTCATTGAAATTAAATCAATTAAATAGATCGATTTTATTAAAAGGTATATAATTAAAGGGGATCGTGGTTCAAGGCAAGACCGCAAGACAGAACTTTTTTTTGGAAGTTTTCCAATATCTGTGTAAAAGTGCCGTGCAAGCTTTGCTCAATCTGGCGCTTCCCGCTCTTATTTGCCGCCTTCCATTGAGCTTGCCTTTCCATCCTCTTCGCCGCTCCGCCTCTCCCGGCGAAATCATTTGGATCCAAGACGCTGGACGAAGCGGCAGATTGTCTCTTGTCTCCTATCACGTACGAAAAAATCGGCAAGAAAACCGTGGAAAAGTGCGAGAATCGGGAAAACGAAGGAAAACTCGACGTTCGGCAGCCATATTTGTGGGATCTGTGACGGATCTAAATCGGAAAATGTGCGCCGGTCTCCTCTTGTATGTGGTTGAATGCATTTGTGCATGTGCATGTGTATGTGGTTTTTACAAATGTGACAGTGCTCTCTTTCGTTGTCTTTTTGCTTTAATATTACCGCTTGTGAAAAGAAAATGACCACTGAACAAAAAAGAAAATAATCGATAAAAGGAACGAAAAGAGGCATAAGATTGGATTTATTTGGCATGTAATATAAAAAATAATAAAGTAATATAATAATTGAATATAAATAAAAAAATAAAATTAATAAATAAAAGACAAGAATAAAACGGAGGAGACAAGAAGGTAATGAAGAAAGAGGAGAAGAATAAAAGGTAATTTAAGTTTTTCGATTCAAGACAGTAATTATCTTTGGTCCCAGTTATTTTTAGTTGTGTACCCCAAAATGCCTTCTGTTATTCTTACTTTCAGCAACAACAACTTGTTCATTCTTTTTTCTGCGTGTTGTTTAATTCCCATTGATGATAAATAATATAGTAGGAAGAAAAGAGAGCGAAAAGAACCAGCTTACTCACGGGAAGCATAAGCATATCTAAAAGAGCGAGAGAGTCAATCACGAATATCTCGATTTTTTTTTCTCCTGTCTGAATGGAATATTAGTATGGAACTTTGAAATTCCATTCCAAGAGAACCATGGTTGATCGGGACCATTTGTTTTCATGTATAATAAATTCTTAAAAATCACGAACTCAGCCACCACTTTCCCAACGCAATGTTTCTCCCTCTCGAAGACTCAGAAAAACTCACCAGTACTATTGGACTTTTAAAACATAGTCTGATATATTGGTATCATAAAAATTTGTTTTGATATATGCCACTCATAAGATTTAGAAACGATATTTAAAACCTACTTTAAGAGACGTTCTGGATGACTTCATCTGATCCATGTTTCCTTTGCGAAATCACCTTTATTTTAAACATAAAACAAGAGAGAACGCTATAGTCGGGTTGGTGTCCCGACTATCTAATACCCGTCACTCAGCTAAAGGGAGTGCGAACGCTGTACTCGGGTTGGTGTCCCGACTATCTATTGGGGCTAAAGGGAGTGCGAGGGAGATAGATATATGAACAATTTTGATTGCGTATAACTTTTTAATGAATGGTCCGATTTGAAAAATGTCTTCTACATTTCGATAGGTATTGATAAACACAATAAAACTGCATTTTTACTTTTCCGAAATATTGAAATTTTTAAAATCGTATATAAGCGATTGTGGGCGTTAGAGGGGGCGTGGCACCCTTTTGAAACAAACTTGCGCTGCGTAGGAACTCCTAGAATCTGCATGCAAAACGCCAATCTTCTAGCTTTTATAGTTTCCGAGATCTCAGCGTTCATACAGACAGACAGACGGACAGACGGACAGACGGACAGACAGACAGACGGACAGACAGACGGACAGACGGACATGGCTAGATCGACTCGGCTAGTGATCCTGATCAAGAATATATATACTTTATAGGGTCGGAAACGTTTCCTTCTAGCTGTTACATACTTTTGCACGAATACAATATACCCTTTTACTCTACGAGTAACGGGTATAACTACAGAATTTGGATTAAAAAAACACATTTTTGTTCTTTGTTCTTTTATTTGAGTTATAATCAAAGCAATTTAAACAAAATCGTTGGATATTATAAAGCTGATATGGTTTTAACTGCAAGTTTAATTTACATTACTTAGATTATTTAATTGGAAAATAGACCATTTTTTTGTTTCTTATGTGTGAAAGACAATATTTGTAAAGCAGAAATCTAAAGCTAAATTACTATAAATGTATATTTTAAGTGGAAGAACAGAAGCCTTTAGACATTCTCTGAAGTTTTCTTTAAATTACCTGTTACTTATGAAGAAGTTTGATAATAGCGCAAATGAGTAAGGCCAAGTTATATTTTCCCCATTCATTTGATCTGTTCGCTCCACTATGTTGTGGCGCCGAGGTGGCTAATGTTTGAGGATTGCTCTTGGCCCCATCCGTAGGAAGTACCTCCGAGTTGTTTTCAGGCTGATTATTCTCTCCCGCTGGAGATCCTGGAGCTTTCGAGGACGATGACGCAACGGTTGTGGTTGATGTAGTTGTGGTTGATGTAGTTGTGGTTGATGTAGTTGTAGTTGCTTTAGTTGTAGTCGGCTTCTCTCCAGGGGTCTTCTCGCAGGTTCCCAATGCGGCTGACCACTCCTTCTTATCGCAGATTATTTTATTAGTTCCATTAAGGATGAATCCCTTGCTGCAGGTGATCTCCGCGCTTGTGCCATCGGGGGCAGAAGTAGAAACCTCTTCTTTATTATTTGTATAAATAATTGTTCCGTTCTCAGGCTGAGTAATCGCCTTGCAATCCTGCTCCTCGCTTTTTAGGATAGCCGCACAGTTTCCTAACACTGGGGTCCACTGTTTATCGGTGCAAGAAGTCTCATTCTTCCCGGATACTTCAAATCCGGCATCACATTTGATCTCCGCCGTTAAGGCTGCTTCGGCAGTAGATTCCTCTCCTCCCATTTTTTTATAGACAATTGCTCCGTTCCCTGGCTTTAGCATCGCCTGGCAACCCTGCTCCTCGCTTTTTAGGATAGCCGCACAGCTTCCTAACGCTGGGGTCCACTGTTTATCGGTGCAAGAAGTCTCATTCTTCCCGGATACTTCAAATCCGGCATCACATTTGATCTCCGCCGTTAAGGCTGCTTCGGCAGTAGATTCCTCTCCTCCCATATTTTTATAGACAATTGCTCCGTTCCCTGGTTTTAGCATCGCCTGGCAACCCTGCTCCTCGCTTTTTAGGATAGCCGCACAGCTTCCTAACGCTGGGGTCCACTGTTTATCGGTGCAAGAAGTCTCATTCTTCCCGGATACTTCAAATCCGGCATCACATTTGATCTCCGCCGTTAAGGCTGCTTCGGCAGTAGATTCCTCTCCTCCCATATTTTTATAGACAATTGCTCCGTTCCCTGGTTTTAGCATCGCCTGGCAACCCTGCTCCTCGCTTTTTAGGATAGCCGCACAGCTTCCTAACACTGGGGTCCACTGTTTATCGGTGCAAGAAGTCTCATTCTTTCCGGATACTTCAAATCCGGCATCACATTTGATCTCCGCCGTTAAGGCTGCTTCGGCAGTAGATTCCTCTCCTCCCATTTTTTTATAGACAATTGCTCCGTTCCCTGGCTTTAGCATCGCCTGGCAACCCTGCTCCTCGCTTTTTAGGATAGCCGCACAGCTTCCTAACGCTGGGGTCCACTGTTTATCGGTGCAAGAAGTCTCATTCTTCCCGGATACTTCAAATCCGGCATCACATTTGATCTCCGCCGTTAAGGCTGCTTCGGCAGTAGATTCCTCTCCTCCCATATTTTTATAGACAATTGCTCCGTTCCCTGGTTTTAGCATCGCCTGGCAACCCTGCTCCTCGCTTTTTAGGATAGCCGCACAGCTTCCTAACGCTGGGGTCCACTGTTTATCGGTGCAAGAAGTCTCATTCTTCCCGGATACTTCAAATCCGGCATCACATTTGATCTCCGCCGTTAAGGCTGCTTCGGCAGTAGATTCCTCTCCTCCCATATTTTTATAGACAATTGCTCCGTTCCCTGGTTTTAGCATCGCCTGGCAACCCTGCTCCTCGCTTTTTAGGATAGCCGCACAGCTTCCTAACACTGGGGTCCACTGTTTATCGGTGCAAGAAGTCTCATTCTTTCCGGATACTTCAAATCCGGCATCACATTTGATCTCCGCCGTTAAGGCTGCTTCGGCAGTAGATTCCTCTCCTCCCATATTTTTATAGACAATTGCTCCGTTCCCTGGCTTTAGCATCGCCTGGCAACCCTGCTCCTCGCTTTTTGGGATAGCCGCGCAGTTTCCTAACTCTGGGATCCACTGTTTATCAGTGCAGGAAGTCTCCTTTTTTCCGGATACTTCGAATCCGGCATCACATTCCAGCTTCGCTGTTAAGCCAGTCTCTGTATTATAAATAATATTCCCGTTCTTCTCCGTAAGCTTTGTGCAATCCGTCTCTGAAAAATTTCAAAACAATTTAATTTATATGGTTGGCTTAGGATTTTGTTTGATGTTGTTAATGTAATTTATTAATTTTTAAATAATTTACTAATAAATAAAATAAACACTTTTCATCTTTTTAATAAACTTAAATAGTCTTTTAAAAACTTTAAGGATTGTTAAACTATTTGAAAGTTTGTTTTTTTCAATATTTATGTTACTTTGGTAATTTAATGGATTAAGGGCCGTTTTCTCGTCCGTTTGTTTAATTTAAAGTAGGGTTAAAACTCTGATTTCCCATACGATTTCAAGGTTTTAAATGTTTTATGATTTTTTATAGGTGTAGGATTGAAAAGAAAAAATCCTTTATTTTATTATCATTAGAAACTTTACTTTATTTTTTGAAATTCATTAATTAACTAGTTACGAAACGTACAAAAAAAAAGATTATATGCACTTTAAGAAAACAAATTTTAAAGTAATTATTTAATCCTTTTTGAAAGCGTTTGCATAATTTTTCGTACTTACTGTAACAGCTGCTTGTCTTCCCTGTCAAAATTCCACCTTGGCAGGTAATTTTATTACTAGGGACCGCGATATATCCATCATCGCAATTTAAAATTGAGTGGTCACCCTCTTCTTCAACCTTTCCATTATCAATATGAGTGTCCGGTGCACACAAATCCCCATTTATTTGAACTAAGTTGCAAAGCACAAGTATTGCAAGGGCACAGAAAAATTTCATGATTGCGAAAATCAACCGAGTAGTATGTAGTTGTAAAGTTAAAAAACGACTGAGCTGCGATCCTAAGTTATGGCCTTAAATATACCCTCTCTATAGGGAAAGAAATACCTTATCAACTTCTTAGTTCGTCATTAGCCTTCCGGTTTTTTTCTTTATATTGTTAAATACGGTGATTATTTCTCATAACTGTTCACCAAAAACGGCCAACACATTTTCTTATCGAGTGCTGACTTGTGCCTCTTAAATTTAAAAAGATAAATAAAAAAAAATTTCCGAATAAATTGTATGATACTAGAAAGAAAACATTTGGAAATAATTATGATGGGTTTTAAAATAATATTAAATCTGGAGTTTCGAGCTTCAAAGCGTTAAGTTAAGATCTCCCCTTATTCAATATAGCATTTTAAACTTTATAAGAAGAGAAGATCCGGCACTTGGGAATCTTTAAATGGGTTTGATCCCAGGGATTGATAAAACCATCGTTTAGTTCATCGCTCAGTTCATCCCCATATTACACCACTAAACTGGGACTGCAGTTTCGGCTTGGGTCGCCATTCAAATGCAATTATTCGCATCTCCGGTCGGAATCGGATTGCAGGGAGATGGAACTAAATGGTACCAGCTTCTTCCTGTCGCCTGCAAGCTTAAATTATGGCCATCTCCTGGAAAGTCCTGCAAAATAATTGCCGAGGGTGGTGGCTCAGCAGTCGTCTTTGCCGTGATTTATGTTTACTTCCGCTTAAGACTCGAACAACTCGCAATCACGACGGTCTCCCTCTCTAAATCTCCCCCACTTTCGCCGTGTCAAGATAATCAGTCAATATTGACAACTACTTATTGGCACTTCCGATGAGCGCGGAATGGGGTGGAAAGGGGGCTGAATGGGGTGGCCAAGGACACGTGACCGGCGGATCAGGAGCTGCCACGTGTCCGGCAAAATGCAACGGAAAGTGTAGCGAATTCCCATTCTCCGTTGCCCCGTTTCGTTTCTCTTCTCCCTCAGCAATTCAAATTTCATTCATAATTACAATCAGCGAAACGGGAGAAAGCTGGGTGGAGGTGGTGAAATCTAAGGGAGGTTTCTTGCCATGAGACTCTTGTTATCGAATGAAAACTCCGAACACATGGGTAAATTTCTAAAAAATAATTCCAAGTTTTCAAGGTTTTTTATTACACATTTTTGATTTTTAATAATAATTATGTTTATTTGTATTTTTAATTTTTTAAATATTATGAATTCACTGAGAAAAAAGAATACATGATGTTCATAAGTTCATCGCCAATTTCAACGCGTAGACTCTTCTTAATCGTAATTTTTTGCTTGAATAAAAAAGATTATATAATTAAAATAAAATTAAAAAAAAACATAAAATTACTAATAATAAAAGTTGTGACACCTCAGTAAAAATATATTTAAAATTTTCACATTTATCCATATGTAAACATTTAATTTTTCCAGGATCAAATGGATAAAAATTAAAAATTTTATTATTAAAACTCTTATTATTATTAATTATAATAATATTATTATAACATGTTGTGATAAAAATTCAGAAAAAAGTCCACAAATTAATTGATTTAAAAGTGTAGGTAAATATTTTTTCCGTGCATCCAGATCGCGATTTCAGCCCTCTTACTGTCGCTGCTTCTCTGTTAAGTTCCCGGCTGCTTAAATATTTGCTCATTATTATTATTATTCTTTTATTTGCGGCTGCCGCCACTGTTGCCGGTGGTTTTGAAACTTCAATATTTGCGCTCGAATTACGGAACTCAACCACCGGCCACTGGCTGTCTAGTTGCCAGGCAATGAAGGTGGTTCTGTTCGGTTCGGATGGTGGGAATCCCTTTCAGAGGTCCAGGATTAGCAGCAAATGAGCAGCTGTTGCCAGCTGAAAGGTCCGCCGATAAGGTAAATGGGTCCAAAGGGGCGGTTTCCAAAAGGTTAAGGGTTCTGAGAAAAGAACTGCCTGCCATGGCAGCGCAGATAATCAAATCAAATTGGGATATTTCTTGATAACAATTTAATAGAAAGCTAGTTATTTTTGGATTATTTGGTTTTTGGGCTTTTAATAAATACGATTTGGTTATATTTTTCCATTTCGTGTAATGTATTAGTTATTTATTTACGGGTATGACTTAATAAGTCACAATTCACAGCCCAAAAAATATTATATGTAAAGAACTATACTATATAAAATAAAACCTTTATTTCACAAGTTAGGAAACACATTTAAGCATTTATCTTGACATTTGCTTATCAAAAATACTAAAAACAATAATTTTTTGTTTCCACGAAAGGTCATGGTACAAAGTCATGATGAAAATATGCAAAAGCTAAGAGTAACAAATGGAAAATATTTTAATCTTTTCGTTATCGCTTTTTTTTTAGTTCTTGAGAAATTCTATTATTATTACCTATTAAACTCACACATAATTATATTTTTTTCTGATGAGTTATCTCTGCTCTTATTACAATTTATGGCACTAAATAAAGGAATGAAATATTAGATTAAGGGGAACCGAAACTTAACTTCCTCATCAGCTGCTCCTCTCCTTTTGCATATGCCAAAGCATAATTGTGTTTTGTCGGAACTTTTGCCGCCCCCCACAAAATTGTATAGGCGAAGCACTGACACACACGTTCGACTTAACGCGATTAATGGAGGCGCCTTGCATTCGAGAGATGTGAGGCTGGGGCCACCAAAAGTTGAAGCTCCCCGGAGTTATGGGGAGGAGGTCGGCAAACTTCAAAGATTACGTCGATAATTAATAAAATTAAACACAAAAGCACTCAACGCACACTCGTCCTCCGCGAAGGACGACCGCAGACAGGCGGGGCATTCCGGCGATTTACCTCCGACTCGGGCTCTTTGGGTCCGGCGCTTTTGGACTTTGGACTTTGGATCCGTGCAACATTAGGCCGCCGCAGGCGTGCCAAGTCGCTCTTTGGTCAGCTTCTGGTCGCATTAATTACAAACCAATGACCGCAGAACACACACAAACAGAATGAGCGATGGGAATATGGGGCATTCCCTTTTCGAGATAACCAGGAAAAGTTAGGATGGGTATTTAAAAGGAAGTCTATTTATAAAATATTCTTATAGCCTTAAGACACTGGCTTAAAATTCGACTAACAGCTAAGATTTATTTTATATAATATCTAATCATGCTAAAAGAAACCGGAAAATCAAACAAAAAATGGTGTATTCCCGTTTTGAAGTGTTTAAGAAAAGTTAGGATGGGTATTTGAAAGGAAATATATTTATAAAATATTCTTATAGCCCTATGACACTGGCTAACAATTTGTATAATTTCTAATCATGCTAAAAGAAACCGGAAAATCATACATAAAACATATTTTTGGGTGTCGTATTTTGGATTGAAGTTGATAGATTTAGAAGCATTGAATACTAAGCCACACTCAACCATCTTTGCAAATATTTCTTTAAAAAAATAAACAGTTATTCCCAGCCCTTAAATTAAATCAAAGGAAAATATTGAATTTCAATAAGTAATATTATTTTTTAAAACGAAAAACTGCTGATCAATAAACCTCTTCTATTATAAGGTGTTATTTCGTATACCCCCCCGTTAATAATTATTTCCCTGTTCGCGTGGCATCCAGGTGGCATCACCTTATGTACAAGAATGTCTACTCATCCGGCTCTTTAATTTGCGGTAATTTATGGAACTCATTATGTTCGCGGGCGTGCCATCGGCTAAAATCGTGGGATTCAGTTTGCATGCAGCCGCCTCTGGCCATCTCTTGAAAAAGTTGCCATTTCTGTGATGGCTGTGGCGGTCCGAAAGTTTTCGCGTAATTTCATTTAAAGTCCTCGAAAGTTGCAATTGTTGAGGCGCCAAGTTTTGTGGTTCTCAGTGTGTTTTTCCCGGGCCTAATGGCAGCAGTCGCTCATTATCCTGCTGATTTTTAGCACGACTTTTCCCGACAGCCCCGCAATTTGCACCGATTCCGCGAATTCGCACCTACACACATAAATGTGGCATAAATCCAATTAGGCGCCACCGGCAGCGCTTTAATTGACGGCGGTTGCCGCCTACGTGCTGGATGAGCCACCCTTGGTCACGGGCGGGTTAAGGGGGGCCGTTCTGGGGTTAAGGATGGAGCCCGAGCCCACCAAGCGGAGTAAATGAATTTCCATATGCCGCTTTTGTTTTCGCCACCGAGATATGAATGAATGAATGACTGCGGTTCGTTTCAGTTCAGCTCAGAGTGGTTTGTGGTGGTTCCCTGTTGGTTCTTTGTGGACTTATATAGGTTTATACTGCCTTATATAGGACAACTGACAGAGCTCCTGTTCCTGTTTCTGTTTCGTGGCCCACATTTTTCGAATTGCAGCTGGGGCAAGGCGAGAAATGGGATGAAATTAGTTTACGTTCCATTTCAAATGATTGAACGCACTGCAAGAAAAAGTAGTTAATCCTTTTGTCAAACAAAATATTTAAATAATTCGTAAAACATAATCTCAGATTTTTTTTTTTAGTTTCCAATCGTTCGATATTTTGTTCTTCTAATTTGCTTATAGTTTCCGCAATCCCCTAAATGTACTTACCAAAAAATATACTTTAATCCACTTATCGGCTTGTTAATCGTTTCCATTTGATTTCGGGCTGATGCCTGCGATTTGCCTCCGCTTTTCCCATTTTCCCGCCTTTTCCCCAGCTGTCAGCGGTATTCGAAGTGGCTGACTTTCGTTTCTTACGCAAAACTGCAAAAGTGACACGAACAGGAAGGGAAATTCGAGGGGAAGGAGGGGTAACCAGAGGTCCTGCGCTTGGCACTAAATTAAAATGTCAGTGTCGTGTTACTTCCGGCGCCAGGATTGCCCGCCAGGGTTGCCAGAGTGCCAGGGTGCCGGAGTGTGCTGCACTGCCACTTAAGTCAAATTGCATGCTATAAATTTGGTGCCAATCAACTTAAACATGGCACATTATGCAACGCCTGCAGCTGCTGCTACTGCTGCTTCTTTGTTATTAATGCTCATGTCTGCTGCCACGCCCCCAGCCGCACCCGCCCTCTTTTTGGGGGAGTTTTCCCATTTCACGACCACAGAAAAGAAAACATTTAAGATTGTACAGGGTCTTTAAATCTGGGAAACACACTATATACTTACGGTAAATATTAAAATATTTTTCTAAGCTGCCTAAAAGTATGCAGAGGAAAAATAATTGCTTCCAGGGGACTTTCGGCTTAAAAATATATTATTGCTTAATTTTAGACACCTTCGATTACAAATAATTGGCCCCATTGCAAGTAATACTTCTGCATCTGAAATAAATCTAAATTATACTTACGTAGAAATTGATTTAATTTCAAACTAACCAAAGCTGTTTCCCTATTCAAATTAATATCTCTGCCGATGAAAATGTGCAAACCACAGCCAATCAAAACACAGGGCATTTAATTTAAATTCTTCGTTTTTTGATGTTTCGCTTTATTTTTACGTTTCGTTTTAAAACTGAATAAAAAAATATTATATGTTTTGTTTTCATGTGTGTGACTGCATGAGAGTTTGTTTTCGTGTTTGTGTGTGTATTGTGTATGCATAAATATTTTAGCTAATGTTTTCTTTTCCGTTTTGTGGGGTGGCAATTTGTTGAATTGAATGAAAAATCAGAAATGCATACAAAATAGTTAACAAAGTGTTTTATTGTTTGAACAGCCCGAGGGCCTCAAATTCTGTCTCTACTTTTTCGCTTACGTTTTTATCGCTTGTGTTTTTGTGTGTGTGCCACTTCCACTGCTTGTCAGTCAAATCGCAAAATATATATATATAGCTTTCTATATATATAAATATTTTTGCTAAATAAAAAATCTGCTTTGATTTTGTTTCGCTTTTTTTGTAGTGTTTGGAAATATATTTTTAATGGATTCCGGTTCGTTTGGGGTTTTCAAATGAAAAATGATGCTTTACTTATTTACAAATAATAAGTAGATGTATATGTACGTGTATATGTATATATATATATATAATGTATATCCGCTTATCTGGTTTTTAGAGTGTATAATTTATATAATAAAGATTCTCGTTTATATTTTGTTTTGTTCATTCAACGAGAGTTCTCTTGTTTGCTTAAGGTTTCTTAATTCGTTTTATCTGCTTTACTTTGTGGCATTTGCTCTTAAACACTTGCTTACTAATTAAATTCATTTCGAAATTGTTTAAAATTAACTACAATTTAATTTAAGTTGCCGCTGCTGCTTATTTACTTTGCAAGTCACAAGTAAATATATACAATTACACATGTATTTACATTTAAATCTTAGCTACAAAAAGTGTTTTCCTCTTCTTCTCGATTTGTGTGTCCGTGCCATTGTCAAAAAGTTGCAAAACACATGATAAGGGGTTAAAAACACAACGTTATGCACACAAACAAAACATTTATATTTAAACTCAATAGGTCTGTGTGGTTAACATAACTTAATCGATCGATTTCTAATTGGCTTAACGATAATTACAATTACAATTAAAATTTTGAATTTCAACACAAAGCTTGAACAAATGGAAAACAGAACATATAGTTTCGTTAGTTGGTAAATTTTGTAAATTAAATTAAAGTTTTCAAATTGGAGGAGTTTGTTTCTTGTTTTTTTTTTTTTTTTGTATTTTATATTTTTCAATTATTTTCAATAATTTTTAAAGTTCTCTGTATTTTAGTTTTATTTTCGTATCATATAACTTACTTAAAGCAACGTTTTTCGTTTTTCTCAGATTTATTTAAAAATTTAAAATTAATTTAAGGTAAGTTTTGTTTCCTTTTGTTTCGTTTTTTTTTGTTATTTATATTTTTCTTGATTTTTTCTTTTTTTGTGGCAGGTCGTACTGTTTATGTATATTCTTTTTGCTTTTCGTGGATCTGTGCTCGCGAATATTGCACAGAATCCAACAAGAATCACTTACGAGTTAATTAGCCTAGGCCTAGGTGAAAAGTGAGATTTTGTTTTAGATTTTCAGATTTTTCCTTTTTTTTTCGCCTTACAGTTTAAAGTTCGTTTGTTGCAACTGGGACCTAGAGATGACCATTAATATTAACTACTACTTAGCCCTATGCTACCTGGTAAATCGTAACATTTAGTGCTTATCCAGTGATGGTTGTAATCTGTGTGTTTGGGTATTTTTCTCTCAGTGTTGTCTCAACAAAGTGCTGAACTAGAGCAATGATAGATCGGAACTCTAATCCTAGGGGTATTATGGTATATATGTTTCGTTGCCAATAAAACTCAACACACGTCGTCGTAACCCTCAAAAACTAAGCTAAATATATTATAAAAAAAAGTATTCAAAATGGCCACTTTTCAAAAGATCTGCTGCTGCTGCTGGCAGTTGGAAAAAATGATAATATTTAAATGGATGATGATGGAATTTAGCGTGTGTGTGTGTGGTGTTTTGGAGAATATTTTTAGTGCTGATTTTTCGATCTTCCGATTTACCGATTCCCGAACTAGACTGTTTTAACCTAGACAATAATCTCGCGTATGACGCGACGATTTCTGGCATTCGGCGTTGTCGAATATTCGCCCTCGAAGCTGTCGTCGTAGCTCAAGGACATGTGCTGCTGCGGGGGAAGGACCTCGTCCTGTTCCAAGTGCTCCATGTTGTAGGGATTGGGCAGGCCGCTTACGTCGTGATATGGTGAATCTGTTTTCGAAAGAGAGAGTGGGTGGAAAATTGTTTAAATTAGTTTACCAAAATGGGCGGAAAAGCGGCAAAGTCATGCTCAAACAATTAAAAACAAAATGCTAATCGAAACAGTGTTTGTTTTCTAGGGTCTCAGTGCTTAGGCTTGAAAAATCATAGGCAAAATTAACTGCAGGCAACTCAAAAATTCAGCATCATCACAGTAATGGAATTTGTGTATTTTTTCTCTGTTGTCCTTGCTTTAACTTTAACTTACTTCAGCCTGCGCGCTCCGTTAGAGCGTAACATCCTGTATAATGTCCGCTATAGAGTTGTTTATGATATATTTATTTTGTTTTTTTGGATTTATGAGTGTGCAAGACATGTGTGAGAGTAGTAGAGAAAATAGCCATGTTAGGGAAAAGTCAATACACGCCAATACTTAAGGTCTAGCTTAGAATGAGATATCTGTTGGTGAAATTTTCAGCAAAATCTAGAGTTTGAAAGTTATCGATATTTTCGATATTTCGACATTGTCGATTCGATAATTTCGATGTTTTGAAGGGAAAACAGAAATGAATTATCGATAAATAACAAAATTTCGATATTTTTTCAAGCTCTAGCAAAAAACCCTTTTTTTAAATATATT
Organism: Drosophila lutescens; assembly: GCA_037075285.1. Taxonomy (NCBI): domain Eukaryota; kingdom Metazoa; phylum Arthropoda; class Insecta; order Diptera; family Drosophilidae; genus Drosophila; species Drosophila lutescens. Next base: position 824,592 of record JBAMCF010000408.1, on the reverse strand, counting down.
TGAATTTTTTTAGTTAACGATTTAAATTGCCGAACCTTTAAATCCACCCAAAAGCAATTGTTTTAATTTACCAGTTGATTGCTCTCACTAACGACATCCAATTGCAGTACAGATTGCTGCATTTGTTGACCACCCCCCTCGAAATCGTAAACGAATTAGAGGCATTTTCAGGAATTTGGTTTGGGGGAGTGGGTGGTCTTTCCCTGGTTAACAGGACATTAATTTATAATCAAAGGACTTGGCTGCTGGAAATCCCCACCCCCTCCCGCACCACTTTGGCAAACATCTTTGTCTGCTACAAATTGTTGCATATTTAAGCGGATCCCCATCGCCATCCAAATTCTCCACTTCGAGCCATGTCCGCAGCTCTTTTGGCCATGCAAATCCGGCAAAGGATTCAGCACTAACAACCTCCCCAACGCATTCCCACACTTGAGCCCCCCTTCGTTTTTCTGCTTTGGATTGCTTTGTGTGCCAAATCGTTGGAAAATTTATTGGAATTTGAATTTCAAAATAAGGGAAAAAGTAAAAAGAGGAGCCAGAACAAAATCGCCGCATCGAAATGCTTTTTTGGCCAAATACCAATGTGTGAATGTGTCTACCTCATGGATCTCTCTTTTTTATGCACAGAGAAGATATTTATGGAAGGAAGACAAAGAACATTAAAACAATAATTGTAGTTTTTCACAGTTATGGGCGGAAACTAAGATTTTTTCACATCATTCATTGCTGTAAAGTTAAGCTTGAAAGTTATCGATATATTCGATATTTATACAATATCGACTCGATAATATCAAGAAATAGCAAACTGTCGTAAAGGGAACAATAAAGGATTTATTTCAATTTGTTTGATCAACAGCAAATGCCTATTTTTAAAGTAATTTGAAAAACATTTTTTTAACATATTTAATAATTTTTTTTAACATGTATCAAATAAATTAAATTTTTTTACAACAAATAATTATGTTACAATAAATAATTATGTTAACTATTTTGGAAATTCTTTTTTAGGGGCTTCTCTAACATTTAAACTCCTTTTTCTCCCTGTGCCTGTAAATGTAAAACGTAAATCCTTTCTAACAACTGCTCTTTAACATATTCCGACTCGTTCGACTGGCTTTTCTTCACCGTACCGTCGTCTCCCCGGGTTTTCCCGGTTTTCTCGGTTTTCCCTGGCTTCTGGGGTCGTGTGAAAATTCCTAAGCGCGTTTGTCGCCATCGCCCCATCGCCTGCGATTTTTTTCATCCACTCCACTCGCTGGCATCTGCATAAACTTGACCCAAAAAGGGAAAGCCAGCGAGCCAGGGAAAGCTGGGAAAGCGAATCCTTTTTTTCTGGCGCTTCTCCTGAACTATTTCCTTTCGTAGATTTTCAACAGTCGGAAGATTTGGCTCTCCTGCCCGCATTTTATAGCCAATACGTGAGCTGTGGATATTATGCGCATAACTTTATTGTGAAACGCCCACCCTTTTTTGGCTAGTGGTTTTTCCTGCTGTTTTTCAATTTCCATTCAGTCCCTCTAACTCTATCTACATCTCTCTCTCTCAACAACTTAATCGTTTCTGCGTTAAGCATACGCACTGTTGCCTTTACTTTTTGCCCAGCTGTCTTTGCATACAAATGTGAGTGAGAGTGTGCGTTGTTCTTAGCCTCTCTTGGCCAAGTTTTTTGCTATGCTAAGCTCGTAATAACCCATTCTTTTTTAGTAAATTTTCGGAAACGTCGAAAGTAAACAAATTGCAGATGAGTTTATCCCAGTAGCAACGAGCAGGAGGAGCAGCACACAAAGCAAACAAACAAACAAACTGGCCGGCTAGCAACACTTTCTCATGCATAGAAACAAGGGGTTAAAACGCTTATCATTTGTTGCCTTTTGGCCAGTGGCTTTCTCCTGGATTCTTCTGGGCCCCCTTTCCCTTCTTCTCATCTCACAAATCCACTTAGTGTGTGTTTAGTGCTGCTGTTTTTCCTCCTCCTTTTTTCTGTTTTTTTTTTCTTGTTGCGAAAATCCTGACTCATGTGATTTATGTGATTCCTTGGCCCACACACATCCTTGCAACTATTTTGGAAGCCATCCAGAAAGGAGAAAGCGAAGAGGACCAGATTCTTATGGCACTTTGAATAAGTTTTCCTGGCATTTATTGCCCGAGCCCAAAAGCAAACTGCATTATGAGTCTTTCAGCGAGGCGATAAGAAGGCAAAAAGAAGGCTTCGAAATGGCGAAAACAGATTTGTTCGGATTTAAATCATCAGATAGTTGGCAAAGACAAGGAATAATAGGATTCGAGGGGATGAAATGTTTTTGATTTGGCTTTTATATAGATTATTATTTCTTATATTCCACCTTGGCTGTAACTTATCTCTCCCATATTCTTCCCCCAATTACTTTACCCCGAAATCATAAAGTATGTCAAGCATATGTTCCGATATTAATCAAAATCGTTTATGTATATTCATGAAGTAGCTATTTGAATAACCTGCCAAAAGCCCGGGATAATCTCCGACTTGTTCTTCATCTTGTGGTTGGCTTTTACCGCTTTCTCCGCTCTCTCCGCTCTCTCTTTTGCCTTAATGATGAATTAAAGCCATTTCCTGTGGGCCAGGAGAGTCTGTTTGACAAAGGACCAAATAAAGGCGCTCAACCAACTCACACAAAAGTCTGCATAATCAATCAGTCAGTCAGTCAGTCGGTCTGTCGTTCTGTCCCTCCGAAAATTTCCCTTTCTGTTTTCCCCTTCATATATGCAAGTACTATACGTATATGTAGCATGCCCCAATCTTTATTCTGTGCAGCCTTCTTTGCATGTTAACAGATGAGCAAAAAATTTGCTTACGCAGCTTTTTGGCGCCTGCCGCAGACTTCCTTCCTTCCGGCCATGGCCAGCCCCTCCTTTCCCCTCGTTCCCCTCTCGACATGCCTCCTCTGATCACTCATATACACCGTGGAAAAATCTAACAAACTAATTTTTAAATAATAAGATTTATTTACGATTCATTCCCAAAAAATTAAATAATATTTTGCCCAGCAATCTTTAACCTCATACTTTATAATCTCTATTGATATCAGTGAAACCCAAAAATATTTTTAGTGCCTAAATTAAATCTTGAAATGAATTATGAACACTTTTTTCCATTGCAAATCAATTTCTTTTTGCCAAAAAAAAAGAAATACATAGAATTTTTTACAGAATTTTAATAATTTCAAGGGATTGTCAATTTAATATTCAAATGAAAGTGGTGAATATTTTTGTTCAGTGCATTTGGCTGCATATTGCATAGCACAAAAGTCAGTAGCCGGGGTTTTGGAAGCCACACGAGAGCGGGGAAAAGCGGGAAAAAGCGTAGAATGAGCGATGAGGGGTCTCAAATGTGAGTTTGGCAAGTGTAAAAGCTTTTAAACATACAAACACAGACAGGCGGACACACACACTCGCTCAGATACACTCACACACTCTTACACTCTTACACATACACACAGAGAGACGACATTCAGTTGCATTTGCAAGCTGTGCATAAGCTGACATCAATGTAATGAAGATGTATTTGCATATTGTAGCACTGTCAATCTGCTGGCTCTTCCATTCTTAACCCCTCTTGTGCCCGTCGTCCTTCGTCCTCTTAACCCCCTCATAACCCCCCCAAATTCTACATTCTACATTAACCCTCTTCAGTGGCACTACGCCCCTTAAAGTTTGCTGTGCTTTTGATGGCTCTCATGGGGGATCTATCTTCCATCTTCCATCTGGCAGCTTGTATCTTGTAGTGCTTTTGCATTTTATTGACATGCACGAATAGTTTCTTTATTTTTTATAAATATTTTTCTTATTGTTTCCATGCATTTCTTAACCAAGAAAAAACTATAGTTTGTCCCGTTTTTTCGTGCCTTGCGTTTAACCTCAGTAAACAAAAATGAGCAAAGGACATAGGAAAAGTGGGAGCCTCCAGTCCTTTTTTTTTTGCTTTCTATTGCATTTTATATGCAAGGAGTGAGTGGCGAAAAAAATGGCTAACAATATTCAACGAAGAAACAACAACAACAATAATAACAACCTACTGCGAGAGTCCAGGGCAATAAAAAGCGCCCAAGAACAACAAAAAGTAGCTACCAAAAATGTATTTTTTTCCGGTTTTGGTGCTCATAAAGCGTAAAGATAACACACAAACACACCGCTCATAGTTGTGGCCAACACACACACATACAAAAAACAAGGGGGATATTACGCATACGACCCGCTGGCGCTTTACAGTCACCACTGCTGCCGCTGCTGATCCACTCAAAAGTCTCACTGTGGCTGCTGTTCATCTTGGGTTTTTCATTCGGTTCAGTTCGGTTCGGTTCGCTTTTTATTATTTAATATTTTAAAACACTTGCGGTGTTATTGGCATCACAATAACAACAACAAACAATATGAAAAGTGTGGCAGGGAAATATAAAACATTTGGATACTCTAGTATGTCAGGGGGATATATAAAATATAAAATATTTTGGTCAAAAAAACAAAAACTTTTTAAACAGCTGAAAAAACAAGAACATTTTTGAGTCTTTTAAGGAATTTTATGATTTAATGATCAATTTATCTTTCCTTATTTTAACAAATATTTTTTAAGGATTAAAGGGTGATATTTTCCGTTTTCATAACAATTTAGTTTTTGTTTTTAAGCATGTAATTTAATAAAATTAAAATTAGGAAGAAACTATTATTTCTCTGGAATTTAAAAAAAACCTAACAAACAACTGAACTAAAGAATTTCTTTTGAGTTCTGCAAGTATTTTCGGTTCTAATAAAATCCTAATGACTGAAAACTAAAGCTACTCTAGTAACCTGTAGAGTACACAAATAATAAAATACACATAACAACATGGGCCATGCGGCAGATATGAATTCCGCAAAAATTCGAGCACACACACACACACACCCAGAACACTCGGAACACCCATAGACAATCCCAAAAAACAAGCTGTGGATGCCAAAGGGCAGCCCCACATCCTCCACATCCCGCCACCCCCTTGGTCCTTGTTGATTTTGCTGCTTTGGCTGCGGTTGGTGCTTTCTGCTCGGGTGAACTTAAAGCAAACTCAACAAAGACTTTAAGCCCGAGTCCAAATGTTCGAACCTCGAACAGCATATTGCCGAATAATATTTATTTGCTCCCCCGTAGCCGTAGTAGCCTCTCCTATAATTAGCATGGCAAAAGGGCGCAAAACATTTTGAGACTCCCAGTGCTTAACTTGTCATAACTGAAAGCGAGCCAAAGCCCAAAATGCCAACAGAAATGTTGGTTGGTTGGCCCTCTCACTTTCATTTCGGGACATGGGCCTCACGCACACTTTTTGACATGGGCCATAGGACGACATCATGGAATCCGAAAGCCAGGACCTTACTCTTTTCCTAGGCAGCTTAATGTGTCAGAAAATAGAAACTTTGGGTCCTCCTCGGCTCTTGGCGAAAAGTTTATCAATCAAAATAAGGGAAAAGTTCCTCGAACAAATCTCTTCGCAATCTATGTGTAATTTTCTGCAGTTTTGCTTTTCTCTCTCATTATTTCATGTTGGCATTTATTCACACGGCTCCTGATGAATGCGTGAAATTTCTACTAATAAGTTTCGTTATCCATGCTTCAATGGAATTTATTTTGGAAAGAATATGCATATGGAGTCGTTAGTCTGAAAAATATCTACAACTTTTTGCTTAATGATTTCCTCACATTTATTATAGAAAATAAACTTGGGAGTATAACAAATCTTTTTATTAATTCCACACTTTAAATATATATACCCCAAATATATATTTTTTTAGTTCATGAAGAAACCCTTCTTTTCTTAATTCTTAATTCTTTTGCTACAATTTCTAATTTTTTTTGAAGAATTCTTATGTTTACTCACCTAAATGCTGATCGACTCGCTTCTTGGGCTTCTGCACGGATGCGTAGGGATCGCTGCAGTAGTCCTGCCGGGACGGATTCTGGCTATTGCGCAAGTTGTGGTACTCATCGCCCACCTGGCTGGGCGTGGCCGTTAGGTGTGGATAGGGGGCGTAGTCGTCCACCGCCCCATAGCCTCCGTGGGTCAGCGGATCGTATCCATAGGCGGGCTGCTGCTCGACATATTGATTCAGGGGGGCCTGAACCATGCCCTGCTGGTTGCCCACCGCCGCTGCCGACATCTTCACCTGCCACAAAGAGTCCTGCGAGTTGACACTGCCGCCGTTGTTCGAATTCGAATAGTTGTTCTCCATGTAGCCCATGTTTACCCCTGGAAAAATACAAAAAAAAAAGGGACAAATGATGAATGAGTATATTTCGAACAAGTACAGTTGGCATAAATTCACGGGAGAGTTGCATTACTTTTTATACAGAAATATGGGTAAAAAATAAAACAAAAAATTAAATAAACTACTTAAAATGTTTTATAATAGGATTCTGAGTTATACAAATTTTAAAATATTTTTAGAAAATGAATCATTGTTTTAATTAAACAATTATTAAACTTTTCATTGGATTTAATACATTTACTAAAATTAAGATTGCTTTAAATATAAAAATCGGTAAAAAAAATAAATATAAAACTTCTTAGTCATTCATAAATTTTATTTTTCTCTAATATGATTCATAAATCTCCAAGAGTCACTATTTTTGTAACCGCCATCGTTCACTCGTGTACAACACTGACTATTTGGCCCTTGTCCAAGGAAAAACTTTCGCTCGTTGGCAGTAAAATAAAATTTAATTAAAATTAAGCCAAAGTTTGGTCCCAAAAACAAAGTTGAAGTCCTGTCTGTTTTCTGGTGGCAACTTTTGGGCTGGATTTTTATTGATTAACACATAAAAATGACAGGGGCATAAAATTTATTAACTTTGAGTCGTAGACAAGGCGTAATTAATAGTTTATCACATTGCGCATACGCCGCGTGCGCCACTTAAAATCCATCGCAACGTCATAAACCCTTGAGGAGCACCGAATTCGAAGACTTCCACCTTACTTTTCCTTCCTCCGTCCATTTTGACAAATTTTTATGGGGTAAAAGGATGGAGGAGCCTTTGTCCTTCGATGAGGAGCAGCTGGTGTTCCCATTTTCCCACTCTGCCAACCGACTTTTCCATTTTCATTCATTGTTCCCTATGCTTTTGCCTTTGGTTTTGCCTGGTGCGTGCTTGCTGCCTGGACGCATTTATTATTATTTTTATATCGTGATAAATCACTCATAAATATTAAACGCACGCTTGCCGACAAACAAAAACTTTTTGAATTTTGAGTTGGCTGCGGAAAAAGTGTTCCCAAAAGTATATAATCTTTGGCATTTTAGGGGATTTGTCTCAGTTGAAAGGATTCGTCGGGTTTGTTGAACACACACAAGCGAATTTCTATTGTTTTTTTTATTAAATCAATAAAGATTTTATGAAATTAAATAATTTAATTTAAATTTCTAAATTTTTACATCATTTCTTTTCCTATTAATTTTAATAATGAAGTATTAAATTATTTTTTTCTCGCGCCATAAAGTATGCAATAAAAATGTTCGATTTCAGGGAATTTCCACAGATTGAGTGCCATATATTTTTAGATCTAGAAGAGCTAGTGGTTCGGTAAATAGGCTCATATACCCCGCCTTAACCCTCACGCGGGTTGCGTGGTCCCTTTTGGCCACCCTTTTTTATGGCAAGTTTTCGCTCCTTTTTTGCGTGTCCTCAGCTGGAACTGCGTCGCGAGTTTAGGGCCCCGATTTTATGCCTCGTTTTCGGTGGGCGTGATAATTTTTATGATTAGCCATAAAACTAAAACAGTAATAATATTAACTTCATTTACATTTCATGCGGCCAACTTTTCTGTTTGCTCTCTTTATTCGCTCAGCCAATTTGCATATTTGCTTGAGTAATTTTATGCCCCAACATTCTGCTTATATATGTATGTAGATTTTCCAAATGCAATTGGAGGGGACAAAAAATAAGACTGAAACTTTTCAATTTGATAAGCATCAAATCTTTGTCGGCGGCAACTTTTGATTGCTCAAGTTTGCCAAAATATTTGACCGAAATAACAAAATTTCCCTGCCTCGCTGATGAAAATTTTAATGCATTTCCATTGTCTGGAGGGAAACAACATTTTGCCTACTCCTTATTTATTTATTTTTTTCTTTTTAGCAATTAAAGTTTGTCAAAGTTTTGTGCATTGATTTGAGCAAATACCAACAACAGTTGCGGCATAGTTCTGGCCCAGTCACGCCTCCACTTTCCCGAGTTTTCCCTCCCCAACAACAGCTTATTATTAAACCCCGTCCGCACTTGGAAAATCTTTTCATGTAAAAGTGCTTGGGCTGGTGGAAAGTTTTCCCTCTAATTCACTCGACAAACTTTTCAACCGGAAGCGCTTACAATTATGCAACATTTTTGTGCAGCAGCAGCAGCAGAGGCAGCGGCAGACGCACAATAAAAACAGTTTCAAATGCCATTAACGGTTAACTAAATAGCAGGCCGTGGCTCCACCGGGCACCTAAGGGTTAAGGATGGGGGTAAGGGTAACTTCTCCCTCTTCACTTTTGCTGCCTGTGCAACAAAACCCTTTCCATTCCATTCCAACCCAACTCAACTCATCCGAACTCAAGCCCAGTTCGCTGTTTTTGGGGTGTTAATAGCACCAGTTCGCTCCTTATCTAGGTTTCTCACTCTACACAGCGGAAAAATAGTCTGAGAGTGTATTGTAAGCGAATATGTTTGAGAAATTTAATCAGTTTATACTATGGGAACCTTTGTAAAGTAGAAAATAATAGTTTAGTTCTAATAATGTATTATAAAATACAAAAATGTTGTAAAAGAAGGATCCAATATTTATTTCATAGAAAACTGAAATAATTAAATTAAATTTAATTTAAATCATTTAATTTGAAATCTTTAAAGACTTTTAAATTACTCTTTACTATCTTGCACCTTTTTTTACCATACAATAAATGCGAATTTGTGAAACATATTTTGGTAACTTTTAATGCCACTCTTTTCTAACCATGCAGCTACGATTTTCCCTACGATTTCCCCAACCCCTCGTGACCTTTCCCTTGTTGCACTTTTAATTAGCGACGCGACTCGGAGACTCCTAGCGTCGAGATTCGAGATTCGCGAGTTGAGAGTTCAGAGTCGGAGGCTGCTTGGCATTTGCCCTAAATGCGCTTAAATGTAGCAGGCATACAACAAGGGTTGTATTTTAAGGGACAAGGGCTCGGAAAAGCCGAGGAAAGTGGGAGCGCACTAGTGCCGAGTTCCTGCACTTGCCGTGTTGCACTTTTCCGCCGCTCCATCCGCTTTTCCTGCTTTCCAGCTTCTTTTGTGCGCCCCCAAGTTGGCCAAAAAGTTTGCTGCGCTGCAACAGCGTCAGTTTCTCAGATATTTCTTCTTCTTTTCCTTCGTTTTTTTTCTTAGTAGGATAATGAATGAAAAGCCTGTGGGGGCGGGCGGCGTGGAAGGGAAAGTAAAATAACTTTGTTAGCGAAACTCTCGCCGGAATTCGCCTTGTTGTTCCTGATCAGCTGGGCATGACAGAATTTTCAGCCCAAGAAAGTGAAAGAAAAACCCAACGACAGGTCAAGGGTATTGATGATTTTATACTAGTATAAATTAAAGCCCACTTCTCTGCAATTCCCCGACTGCCTTTAGATTTAAGCCAATTAGCTTGGGCAGCTGCAAAAAATAGAAATAAAGTCCAGCAAATTGGAACTCATAGATATATGTAGATGGTGTCTTCGAAATGTTGTTTGTGGTGCGGTCGGATTTTGGTTTGTTTTGGGTTGGGTTGGGTTGGGTTAGTTGGTCGATTGGTCAAGGCTGCTGCTGTTGACCCCCCTTGAACCCTTCGTGTTAACCCTTCGCTTACAACTGAACACAAGACAAACATGTTCGAGAGGCAATCACTGCAAAAAAAGACAGATTAGAGGGGAACAAAGAGCAGCAAAATGCTGGCCTAAAATACAGCAGATGGCATGCACTCAAAGAAACATTGTGAAAAAGTTTTGCAAATTATTTCATAAGAAATTTCGGAAATAATCTTTAACAGGGAAATTTTTAAGGGATTATTAAAATAAAGATTTATAGACATAAGGTTTATTCTTTTTTCGGTCAGTTATGTGTTAAAAATTTTAGATTTTTTATTTATTTTAAACTGTATCTTTAAAAATATAATATTCTTTTAAATATTTAAAATATTATCAACAATTTTAAGACCAAATAACAATTATTACTTCCTTTTTATACATTTTTTATAAAATTTGTTTTTAATTTTACGAAAATATTTAGAAAATATTCGAATTTCTGTTTGTGTTAAAGCCACCCCGTCGTCGTACTTACCCCCTTTTGGGCTACGTTTTTGGGGCGCGCAAAACTATTTTGCGGCTATTTGCTTTGCGGGGCTGCATTTTAAGCCCAGAACACAAGAGAACCGAACTGAACAGAATGGAACACGGAACGCGGAGAGCCCCCAAAACCCCCAGAATCGCATTGAAAACAAAACACCCCCACCGACCAGAGGAATCCCAACCAAACCAAACCGAACTAAACCAAACCCAACTAAAACATGGCAGACATTTGTTGGCGCGCGGGTTCATGGCTTTATTTATTTAGCGCATAAATTTGCCAAGCGCGAGATTCCTTCTGTTCTTTTTTTTTCTATTTTTTTTACCCAGCTATTTTTTTATATTTTCATTTTTATTTTTCCTCCTCTCTATTTTCTACAGTTGGTTGCCTCTTCTGTGTGTGCGACGACATTTGTTTGCATTTATTTGGTTTTCCGAATTCCAGCTGCTTGTTTTGCTGTGCATTTATTTGCTGGAACATGTCCTAGCCATCGTCTAGCCGTGGGCGTATTCCATATATATATATACGTATATAGCGTATATATATCCCAGACCCCGACTTGTGATCCTTCAACTGGAGAGTGCAAGAAACTTTCCAGAAAGTCTGAGCGGAATAACTTAAAGCGAGGGACTTAAGAGGTGCTTCCAGGTTTCGAGTTTAGTATTTAATAATGATTAATTTTCTGTTGCTATATTAAATAACATTTTTCTTTTCAGAAAAATATTTATATTATATATTATAACTATATTCCTATGGTAATTCCTTTTCTAAAACCCCATGATACCTTTAAGTTACATTTTAAAAGCTTCTCCCAAACTCCAGACGACTCCTTTCTACACTCCTTTTATTGGCTGCACTTTCGCTCTTCGCTTGATTGTTTTTATTGTCGTCGCCGGTTTACATGCAAAGTTCATTAGGTTTTTGGCCTAGGTCGAAAGCAATTGTGGCCATTGGGAGCAGGGCTCCGAAGGAGGGGGAAGCTCAGGGGGTGGGAGGCCAAAGGACCTGAATTGGGCGGCCGTTAACGAGCCCGAAAAGTGCAGGCAACTACAACAATGGACCGCCAGAACTCTCAGTCGTAGACAAAGTGCAAAATGAAGGGGTTTTACACAGAGAAAATAATAATAAGAGATATTATATTTTTCAAAATGGGTCTACTATTAAAATCATTGGGGTTTTGTAAATTACTTTTAAAGGAGTCTTAAAATATGTTGTATAAAAGAAGATTGCTTTTGTATTTTATTGCATATTTTTAGGCGCCTTAACAGGTGAAATTAAAATGTTTTTAATATTAATCTTGTATAAATATTGATTGTAATTTTATTTTTTTAATATTCTAATATAATAGAAATTTGCGTTCAAAAATAATCAAAACTTAAATTTTTATTTCGGTGCGTTGCAAATAAAGTCAGAGGTTTGGGTTTTCGGGAAGCATCTGCATCTGCCAAAGGACATTTTGGTCGGGAGCCGTGTGTTTCGGCTCTTCGCTTGTGGCTGCCCTGGTCCTTAAGCGGCAATTAGCGCTCACAATGCAACGGAGGGGGAAAAGGAAAAAGGAGTTTTTCCAACACTCTTTGGTCCTTTCGTTCCTTGCGTGCACTTGCAACCCTATATTATTCATGCCACTTTCACTTGGCAAATTAGCTGTTACTGCAACTCCTTCTCCCTTTCCACCTCCCACAATCGTTTTTAAATGCAATTAAGTGGCAGCAGCCCCCCCCTGTTAACCCCTTAATGCCCCTTTAGTGAGTCCTTGCCAGACTAAGCGCCTTAAAATTTTAATTGGCCTTCGAAAACAATTGAAACACGAAATTGCCAAAGCAAATTGCTGCTATTTAGAGGCTTAAAAAATGTAAAAAGTAAATTAAATTTTGCTCTGTCCAGTTATAGGAGATATTTTTCCTTGCAAAAAAAGGAATTTTTAATTTGCACATCATTACCAAGTGCCAAATGCTTTTTTCCACCCCCTCCCATGTAAAAGGTTAAAAAAAGTAAAAAGAAAATAAACGAAAACCAGCACAATTAATAATGAATTGTGTAAAACCGCTGAGGGGAAAGAACTGGGGGAGGATTTTGTTTCTTCTTTGTGAACAGAAGGCGCTCTTCAGTCCGGTTTTACGCATTCAAACAGCGAACAAGAGTCATGGTGAAAAGAACCAGGGGGATTCCCCCACTTGAAGGGACGCCAGCAAAATGGGAGGACAAGTGGGCGGAAAGGACGTCACGATGAATGGACGACAGCAACAATTGCAAAATGGAAAGTATATTACAAAATGCTACAGACCAACAACAAACAGTGAACAAAAAAAAAAACAGCAAGCGTTTAGAAAAAATTGCTGTTTCAACAAATTTACAACGGAAGTGGAAAGTGCTTTTTCCAGGTGTGTAGAGGGGGGTTTCGAGGGTGGCTGCTCTGACAGAACACAAACCGCGCTTGATGAATGCTCTTGCCGCCATCGATTTGCACTCAACTCCATTTTGCACTTTTCCCATTTTCAGGGGCAACATAATTTCGAAAAAAAATAGAAAACCCCCTTTGGATAGCCACCCTACATATATTTTCCTTTTAACCGTCAGCACGGATTTCATTTTGTGCGGAAGTGTACGTATTTGTGTGGACAATGAAAAATCACCGCAACCCAAACGGAGGAGGTGACTGCCCGTACCCCCAGAAACACCAGAAACCGCTGGATAAAAAAAGGGACCATAAGGACATGTCCCAACCGGAAGTATTTCTCACTTCGGTTTTCGATCTTTTAGTTTTTTGTTTGCCCACCTATACGTGGCTAACACTTTAAGTTTCAAAAAAAGGGTGCATGTTTGTTAAAGAAGTTGGGAAAAGTGGAAAAATTATCTAAAAAAAAAAATACTAATGGAAAAATTTTGCAACTTTTCTTTGAAAGTATGGAGAAAGTGTAATTTTATGATTCCACGTTGAAGCTATTTTAATTTGGTTTCCTCAGTATAAAATAAAATATTTTAAAAATATTTGCTAGTACTCACATTCATTTCCGGGCATCGTGTGTGCATTGAGACCAGGAATTCCATTGACGCCGACGCCACTGCCTCCGCCCATTCCGCCCACGCCCACCATACCGCCGCCCATGCCGCTGACCACACTGCCGCCGACGCCCACGCCGACCACTCCGCCTCCAAGGCCAACGCCCACCACCCCGCTGCCGGGGTGATAGCTGTAACCGTTTTGGGTGGCATACAGGGCCGTCTTCTGCTCCTCCATGCTCAGAGCGAGATCCATCGAGTGCTCGAGCGCCTTGTTGTCCAGTCCAGAGGCGGGGTAGTAGGGGGGCGGGGCCTGGTTCTGCTGGGCGGTCACAATCGAGGGTCGCACCGAGTCCATCTCGTAATCCTTGGCAGCAGCACTCTTCTTGGATTGATTCCGCTTGCAGCGACAGAACATCAGGATAAGGCCGGCGAAGAGGGCGAAGACCACGCAGGACACGATTATCGCTATCAAAGTGGGCGTGGCCAGGGCACTAGCCTCCGCGATATATGGTCGGCCAACTATCGGAGAAAGAAAAGAAAGGATAATTAGTGATTGTATATTAAAATCGATCATTATTAATATCGACAAGCAAAAATGTTTATCGAAAAAGTATCGTAATAAATGTGATACATCAATCGAAAAAAAACATGTTCGACATAGAAAACATCCTATCGAAATTTTATGTATTGAAAAACATCGCATTTAATGAAATAACATCGATATAATCGATAAATCGAATTATTATAATTAAACTTTGTCGATTTTCCAATCGATTTCTTAATTTCATTCCTGTTTTTGGCTCTGTAATCGAGAACGAGATGAAATGAAGCCATGAAAAATGCATCGCAAGGAGTTGAAGTGGATGGATGAATGGCTGGATGGATGGTAGCTTGGTTGCCTGTTGGTTGGATAGATGGTTCGCTGCTTGAAATACGGGTGGCAAGGAGGAGACGAAACCACGACCACTGACGGAATGAGTGATTGATTGTCCGCCGGCAGCCAGTCGGTCATTCAAGTGGTGCAATTGCTCGTAATGGCTTTGCATATAATGGAAATCATCAGCAGCGGCGGTGGAGGAGTTGCCAGCCAGGCAATCTTTCAGGATACTTCTCTTCTACCCACTTTTCATGCGCATTCTTCATACTTTAACTGAAAATCTTGGTTGCATCGATAAGGATATAAGGATTCACTTTTGTTCTTAACTAAATAATTTTCTTACAATACTTTCTACTTACTTTCCGCATCCGTGTAATCGCCGCAGTGCTCGGGATTGGTCCTCAGGCATAGTTTCACCCTCACAGTGGGACTGTTGTCATCCTCGAGGGCCAGTGAATTGAGACCAGTGTCATCTTCATCCTCGCTGATGGTGTGACCCAAGGCACGTCCTCCTCCAATCCTCCTGGCTCCCAATATCCGGTCGATGACCTTCTCCTTGTGCGTCGGTCCATTTCCCGATAGCTGCAGGTTATCCATGGTGGCCACCACCTCCCAGGCGGCATTCGGTGTATCGGCATTCATCATGGATTCCACAACGGCCACTAGGGACAAACAGGTGGCCCCCACATCGATGCCCAGAGTTCGCGTGCTCGGCTCATAGGTCACCTGCAGTGGAGGCGGTATCCTACTGACCTTTGTCGTCACCATTATTTCGGTAGAGTAAGGGGAATCACTCTTCGGATTCAACGCCTTGACCTTGAAGGCATAGCTCTGATGCTGCTCCAGGGAGTTGACCTTGCAGGGAATATCCCGCTGGCAATCCACCTCCACCCAAGCGGAATTCGAGTTGGCCAGAGTGGCGCAATCGGGTATTAACTGCTCTTCCCTTGGCATCGCCACTCGTCGATAGCTCACAAAGAATTTGGTTTTACTCAGTCCACCATCGAAGCCGGGATCCCAGCTGAGGGATACGTAGTTGTGACCCACTTCGGTGGCTCGCAGATTGGTGGGTTTCTCTGGCGGTCCCTTTTGTTGCAACCTTATGGGTGCCCGAATGGTATCCAAAGTGTTGGCCACCCTACAAGTATACTCTCCATAATCCGAATGAGTCAGTGAGTTGATCTTGAGCACAGAGGTATAGATATCATTATTATCCGTAGTGGTGCTTATTTCGTAGTGACCATCCGAAGACATGGTTAGAGGTGAAGGGTTATTGCCAAACTGCCATTGGAACTCGGGTTTGGGGTAGGCCTGAACCTTGCAAACAACCTCAGCAGTCTCTCTGATATCAAAGGCCACCTTGTTGTATTGATGCAGGACGATGGGTTCATGTTCGATCCTCAGTTGCATGGAAGAGTTGGCCGAGTTGACTTCGTTCTGGTACAAACAGGTGTACAGGCCGCGATCTCCGGGTACCAAAGCATTACCATTTGGCCTGGCCTTTCCCCTGAACTTCAGTTGACTTTGAACAGTTACCATTCCATTTAAACCCTGATCGGGGTTCGTCTGCACCTCGTAGAGATTCTCCTCTGGGAGAATTTCCACCGCATCCTTGAGCCACTTGACACTCGGTGCTGGTTTTCCCTTGGCACTACAGGTCACCGTATAATCCGTATCCGCTACTCTCCTAGTCATGTGTTGTTGTAGTTTGGCCAGAAATTGGGGAGGTTGATGGATCTCCAGGGATATGGTGGCCATCATTCCGATTCCCAGTTCGTTGACAGCATGACAATGGTATTTTCCCTCGTTGCCTAGATGAGCTTTGGGTATCGAGTATTGGGGACCTTGGGCCAGGATCTTCTGGGTACTGGAGAATTCTCCATCCATATCCCTGAACCACCTGTACTGGGGAACTGGCCATCCGGGGGGATTTGCAGAGCAGGTCAGCGTAACACCATTGCCCACATGGACCACTGGTTTATTGGGGGTTATGTAAGCCTGTCCTGGTCGATGACGAACTAGCAGAGCCACCGTGGAGTTGCCCACTCGCTCGCTGCGCTCCATTCCCTGACTTTGCATTATATTAACAGCTCTGCAGATATAATTCCCGGCATGATCGGCCCGCACGGAGTTCAGGGTTAGAACATCACCATTATAGCGGAAGTCGGGACTATTCTCCTTCAACCATTCAACGGTTACTGGAGCAGGATTTGCGGTGACATTGCAACGAATGGTCACTGTATCTCCTTCCTCAGCTTCCCTAGTCTTTGATTCGATCACCACCATGGGTGGATAGAGGATATCCAATATCAACTCCTGTTCTCCAGTCTTGCCCAAACCATTATCCGCAATGCAGGTGTATTTGCCGGCATCCTGAACACTCACTCGATGGATCGTGTGAACTAATGAGGAGCTGATGAAGCGACCATTGCGATTCCAACGGACATTGGGAACCTTGGGCTTGGCATCCACGTTACACTCCAGCTTGGCAGTCCGGTCACGTTCCACCCGCAAAGGATTCTCGGGTCCGACCTCCACTCGGGGGTAATCTGGAAAAAAGCGAAAGCAGAAAAGCAGCGAAAATTAGTCAAGTCACACAGGCAGACTGCTGAATTCGGAATCAAAGCAAACCGCTGGATGAAAATTAATAAACACGCAGCATTTTTGGCATAATCAGGCGGCATAATCCCAAACTTCTAATTGAATTAATCAGGGCAAAACCAGCGAAAAAGAGGAATGGGGAGTCATGATTAGTCTGCTGATTAGACACGAAATTTGTCAATTATTAATTAAACTAATCAAGTGTCTGAAGGTCGGTCAATGCCGAAATAACTGCCAGAGAGACTCATTAGCAGAGTTGAAAGAGAAGTTGAGCAGGAGGAGGTTTATAGGGATAATATGCTGTTAAAAGAACGGGGAAACATTGTTAGAAGGGTAATCTTGTGGATTTTTTGGGCTACAATATTAATAACTGGGCGAGGATTAATTACATAATTCAAAATTATATTACAGAAAGAATTATAAAATTAATTTTAATTTATATCTCATTTTATTTTAATTTATTTTATAAACTATAAACTATAAAGTCACAAAAAGAACTTAGTAATTCCATTTTAATTAACTAGAGAATTACATAAAATAATCCTACAAAACTTAAACTCTTTCCTACAATTTTCCCTTTGTTTTATGACAGTTTAGGGTAAGTTTACAAGGGATGCAACCCCTCTACATACTTATAAGCTCTTTGCCAACGGAATTCCATTATTCTGCAGGTAATTTTCTTTCCCATTTTCCTAGCTCCCCTCGGAAAATTAATTCGTCCACGAGTTTAGAGTCCAAGTTGTTGGCGGAGCTGCCGACTGCAAGTCATAGTCCAACATTAGCGGCCTCTTATGCACCGCAAATGGCGTGAAATTATGTCTTAGCCACCGCCGCAACCACTTTGTAATTAACTGCCCCCTGGATAAGTGTCGCCAGCTGCCTAATGACTTTGCCCATAAACCCGCAATCCGCACTCCGCACCATTGACATCCAGCGAAAGAATAAAAAAAGAAGAAAAGTGGTCGCGGCAGTGGCCGTCTGAAGAACTTTAGTTGCCGCAATCTCAAGAAACTGGAGCACGGTCTTCGACTCGGACCCTTTCCCCAACCCAAACCCAAGCCCAACCCAACCCATTCCATCCATTTCCACTTGCGCAATCTCCTCCTGCAAATTATAGTAAATTGCGTGATTCTTTCTTGGCTACCTTTTATGAAAAGGTCTGGAAAGCGGGTTCAGGCCTCACAGAGAAAAAAGGATAATTTGTACATTCATTTCAAATCGAAATAGATTAAATTAAATAAGTTTAAAATTTTAATTAATTGCTAAAAAAATTTATTTTTTGGGATATTTCTATCAATTGGTTTTGAAGATTGTTTAATCATCATATAGTTTTTAGTATAATATTTCTAAAATTGGTCTTATGCGACTCCCACCACACTTTTCTCCCGGTGCACCTTTAACCCCAGCTCAAGTCTCAACCTCAGAATCTTCGTCTTTTGCGTGTTTATGTGCGTGTAATTACATTTGATTGTCTGGCTTTGTTCGCCGACTCGGCGACCATTAAAGCATTGTTTGGTTAGAAATCAAGACCTGCTTCTGTTTCATTTTGTCCGTTCTGTTCTCCATATAAAGGGTATACGTATATATATACAAACTATGGTGCCTGGTTTTTGTTTGCGTTCTTGCCCGCTAAATGGCTTCAAATTGGCTTAATTGTCACTTTGCGAACATGTTTTGAACATTTGGGCCAGTTCGTTTCGGCACTGCATTCCTGGCATTTTCCGGATTTTCCGGCCGCCGGGGAAAAGCCGAGGCTAGTGACCTGAAAATAGGCCCTTCATTCCCTTGATTACTTTAAAATGGACCCCGTCGTCGAGTGGAGTGGAGTGAAGTGAAGTTCCTTCAATTATTTCCATAGCCTCAACGCTTCGTGTTCATAAATAATCAACCACGGAAAGAGAGGCGAAATAAAAGAGATGGGAGGCAAACAATTTTATGCGTGTTTTGCATATAAATTTCTTGCTCAACGCTTTCGGACACGGTCCTTAAATTATGTACGCAAATAATTGAATTAGTTTACAGGATCCAGAAAATAAAAAAAGAGCGAAAAAATGAGGGGACCCTCGAAAATCGTGTTAGAAATATTTTTCCAATCAATTGCCAAATTGTTGCCAGGTTTCTGCCTTTTTCCCGCATTTACGAGTAAACCGCCCCAACCATTCACTTGGAAAATACTATTAACAAACACAAAGGACCCTCGCAAAAAGGAAAATCGTCTCTTAAACCGACAGCCCACGTAGAAAGAAAATTAAAAAATTTAGTTTACATCTGGGGGTGCCATTTGCAGCAATTTATATGACTAATCCCTGAATGAAAAGGAAAACAGGCTGAACTAACTCGATTTTGCGACAGGGTCTAAAACAATTTATTTAAGGATCTTTTTAGCAATTAGTTATAAGGTTAACTGGGCCTACATTTATTTCGAGTCCTTAGAGCAACTGAAGGAATTAAGTGGCTAATCTAAGCTTTTCTATTTTCTAGACACAGGTAATGTTTTTTTTCGCGCTTTAATTGCCAAATTTAAACACCCACAAAAATCTTGGCAGCTTGAGCTCTGAAAACAACTATCCAAAAGAGCAATAAAATTAGAGCAAACAGCTAATATTAATTTTAATTTTAATTACCAAAACGGCAAGAAAGGAAAAAAGAGAATGTGAACCATTAAAAATAATCGACAGAGCTTTAACTCCCTCAATGGTCGTTGCTTAACTTGGCCAAATCCAATTTTGATGTGTGGGCGCTGCGGGTGGAGAGGCGGCGAGTGAAAAGAGGAAAAGCTTCGTTTGGAAAGGCGTTCGGAAAAGCGGGAAAATTGAGGAAGGCACGCGCTGAGCCACAGGCCACAAAAGCCAAGGCAGCCAGGGCAAAAGCGATTTGATATGACCAACAAGCGCAAAACCAAACCGAACCGAACAACTCGTCCTTGTCCCGCCCCCTGAAACCCCCTATCCCCCTCCCCCCTTTCTACCCTACCACTCCTCCAAATTCAACCCACCATCCATTCAAGACACGCGAAATTGGCAGGCCAGAAAACATTTGGCCCGAGGTCCAAGATAAATGATAAGGCGACTACGACTTATCCCCAGTTCAGTTTTTCCTCCTCATCCTCCTTCAGTTTTCGGTTTCTCCTCGGGCCTTTCTATTCGTAACTAATGAATGTTAAGTTTAAAAAGATACACAAATTTTCCAGCAGATACCATAAATTTAAGAAGAGCTATAGAGAAGGATTTTGAAGGCCCCGAGGGCCAGCAATTAGTGCTTCAATTTATGTAACTATTCCAAGTCAAAAAGTTAATTTAGCTTCATCAATTTTTACTAGTATTTAGAAACATTTAAAATATATCTACGTAGTATCTACATGTTATCTACATATTTAAAAGAAATCTAAAAAGTACTTACATTTATCTATTAAATATATATAAATCAAGTAGAAGTCAAGTATTTTCTGCCTTAACAGCATGCTTACCTACCCCAAAACAATTAACGCTTAAATTTAAGTAGACAAGTGTCTTAAAATGTTATTGACCCATCGAGAGTTGGCAGAGCTTCCTCTTCCAATCACAGTCTTATCAGCAGGAATCTCTCCTCCATTCTCCTTTTTTCTCCATCCATCCATCCATTCCCCTTCGGTTCTGCCAGTTGTGTGGCATCTTCAAGTTGATGTTGCCATGATTTTCATCATCTACTAAATGTTTTTCTTGGCCTTTCAAGTTTTTCCTGTTTCCAAGCTGCTACATATGGATGTGGATCCACGAGCAGCTCCTCCAACTTCTTTCAGCATCTTCTCCAGCTGCTGAACCTCCACTTCCTCCTCCTCCTTCTCTACCTAAACCTCCTCTTCAGAACTGGACCTCTTGGCATTCGCATCTTTGCCATCTCTACCAGATGGTTTGCTTTTGTAACTTGTTAGTTTTCTTTAGTGGCCCTACACGGGTTGCTCCATCAGAGAGACACAGAGGCCAAACAGCTGCGGTCAAAATAAAAGTGCAGGTCGAAATTGTAGCGCCAGCTGGCTTTGAAACTAGTTTTTTTATAATCGTGGATTTATAATTGCTTTTTAAAGTCTCTAACAGTATGCACTAATATATTTCCAATCCGGAAGTCCGAAGAAATAGTTTGGGAAGACTACTACATTTTTTACTGCATACTTTTAGACACCTTAATAAATGATTTTAAACTTCTAGTGTTTTCAAACATTTAAAAATATATTTATATATATATATATTTATGTAAAAACTAAAGCATAGTTCCTAAACTTTGAAACTCCTATTATTCCAACCGCAACTGTGACTAGGCAAACACACTCCCGCCACTCGCTTAGAAACGCTTGTTCCCTGTCTTGTTTTGCTATTAAGTCAAGAATTTTTATAGCATTTAGTTGGAAAAGCTGCACATACTTCTACCTACTCCGTACCCATATATCGGCACAGCCCCCCACTTCTTCTTCGAGTGGTAGAGATACGTACGCATAACTCGTGCCTGCTGTCAGCGCATTTGAGCTATGAGCTCTTGTGGTTTCTGGTTCGGCTTTTTATTAGTTTCTTGTTTGGTTTTCGGGGACTCGTGTGTGTGGTGTGTGTGGATTGTGAGCAGTGACCAGCAATACGGACGGCTTCTGCCATTTCTGGCTAACTAGTTACTAAATTGAGCGCATAAACTAAAACAACTGCGGCCCAGGAGATGGGACAGCGGAGAAAAAAAACACAGAACACAGAGCCGAGAAACAAGAATAGCAAATAGCAGTAGCAATGGAAAAATAGCAAAGGAAACTCGTCGTTGGCCACTGCTCATAAATTACAGGAAGACATATTCAACGGAGACAAATAAACAAGACCCTCTTCCCCATCCCCATTCCCAGTTTGGTGGACAGTATTTAGCAGGCACATTAAGTCGGGTAACAAGAAAATCATTTAATTGAACAGCTCCAACCAGTTGGAGATTAAGAGTTTCAGAGGAAACAGGAGGAGATACTCAGAAGCTGTGAATCTACATGGTGAGATGCGAAGCCTTTAAAAATGCCCATAAAAAGTAGTTGACATGAGGTACAATATCTTAAAAGGCAATGACAATTAGAGCAGTAAAATGATAAACTACACAGATAAAAAAATAATTATATTCATTTTATGTTTGCAGGTAGAATCATACAAATATTTGTTAGGAGTGAGAAATATCACTTAAATTTTAAAGAAAAATTAAGAATAAAATAGGTAGTTTATAGATTTAATTTCTATAAAAAAGGTTATTTAATTTGATATTTATTTATATTTTATTTACAAAAAAAATGTATGAACAAAATTTGATTTTATAATATTAATTTCTTTAAAAAGGTTCCAAAAATAGACCTAATTAGCCCGAACGTGCCCAAAAACCGAACATATATCCAGCACATAAAGCACAAACTCAAAACGTGCCTGAAAAAGCAAAATGACCATAAAAAATACACTCATGAGTTGTCCAAAGTGGAAACACTTTAAAGCGATCACGAAGCGGATCAAAGAGATGCATGCACCATACGAAAGATATAAAGATACAAAGATACATTTGCCAAGCAAAATTTAAGGCCTTCTGTTGTTTCAGGTTTCTGTGTCATTTTCCATGGACAAATCTCCAGAATTCCTGGCCTGCCTTTCCCTCTCACCGCAAAACGCTTTTGAAAAAAGCAATAAGAGAGCAAAACCAACTGATAAACGGACAAATGTTTATTGTACTAAAAATTTTATTGGCCACACATGCAGATACCAGAGATACGGATACAGCAGCCCAAAGAGATACATATATATATGTATGTACTTATACAATATATACTATATATCTGACAATGGCTGGCCATAAAATGGAATCAAATTGTGCCGACCAAAGCAAATGTTTGGTCAGAAACACACACACACACGCACACACAGGCGACCGTCGAAGAAGAAAATTGTTTGGAAAAATCAGGCAAAAGATTTAATAAATGTTGTATGACTTTATGGACTCCTCCTCAATTTCCCCGGAGCTAAAACATATTGATAAACTACAGAGCGAACGGACAAGCAAACAGAAAACTGCTGCAAATGAACGTGTAAACAAACAGATGTATCTGTGCATCGGCGAGATACAAAAAGATACTACAGAGATACAAATGAGCAAACACACAACATAATTGGTGAGCAGCAGAACTCGCATTCCCATCTGTCCAGTTTATTTTTATGGCTCACACAATTTGTGGCAAATCAATGAAAAGTTCTTCTAATTTTATGGGCCTCCACATGTTTTTTTCCGGGGCGTAAACAATTTGGGAATTTCCACCTCAGAGAAAAACACAGACGCAATCAAAGCTGCCCCAAATTAATTTAAAAGGAACAAAAACTTCTTGCCCCGCTATTTAAACAACACAACAATTTTTGTAAATTGTCTGGTTGGAATTTTAATGGTAAACAACAAGAGAAAATGGAAAACGGGAAAATGGGAAAATCCGGGAGAAGGAGGCTGCCTTAAATAGGCAGCAAAATTATTGACAAAGTTTTTCCAGGCGCACACATGGAGATCTGGATAGAAAAAAAAGGAAAACCGGGAAAGGGAGTAGCAGAGCCCGCAAACGACGTCATTAGTGTTGGGGCAAATGGCTGGTGGAAATGGGGGCTTTTCACCGAGTAGCCGGGCCAAAAAGTAACAGTTAGAGTCGTGGGCCAAAAACTTTTGCTTTTATTTATTTACTTGACGCGCAACAAAACACAGACGAAAAAAAAAAAATAGATTCCGAAACGAGGGCGAAAAAAAGTAGGTAAACAAAAGTTCTGGATAGGCTGGCAAAAAATTTAGATTCTCTAAGGGAAGTTCTATTTGGTATGTAGGGTATGTTTAAATACCCTTGTGGGCAGAACTTTATTTCAAAGACTTTACGCAGAAATTAAAAGTGAAATTTAACTAACAAAAACCAATTTAAATATTTATTTAAGAACCCGAAATATTTAATTATAAAGTTCTTAACATAAATATTTATATACAGTTTGTGATGATCTAAATAAATATTTTCTTGTTATATATTTCTACTCAACTTTAAGTCACTTTTACTCTTTATCCTTTAGAGTATTAAATTAAATGGGCCAAGCGATTTGCACAACTGGTGGAAATAAAAAATTAGAAAAAAAAAAACGAGAGCGCACGTAAAGCAAATTTTTGAATGGCGTAATTTTGCAGGCAAAAGGAAAAAGCGATGATGAGGCTAATGATAATGATGATCATGATCATGATCCCAATAATGGGAACAGTTGAGCAATTGCAGCAGCCTGCTTTTTGTTTAACTTTCGAGTGAAAATGTTTCGGCCAACATGAAAAGACTGCGGAAAATTGTAGCCGAGAATTAGGCGCAAGAAGGAATTATTTGCGAAAAGTAGAAAGCAAATAAGGGAAAGCAAAAGTTTTCCAGCAAAACGTGCTGGGGGCCAAAAGAAATAAATAAAATGAAGAAAATTCGGGGAACCCCATCGAGTGGTAACCTTGCCCCGAAGTAAACTCAATTCCCATCCCTTTTATACTAATGCATAAACAATAAGGAAAAGTGGCATTGTCCTGTCTTTTGACCTAAATAATTAAATTCATTTGGGGGACAGGAGAGACAAGGAAAAACCCAAGAAAATGGGAAGCAAAACTTTGCTTTTAATTCTGTCCTTGCAAGCTGCATTTCATTTCGTTTCATTTAATTTTATGTTAAATTAATTTGCCACTGCATCTCGCCAAAAAACAGACAGAATTTTATTGCTTTTGTAAATATTTAGTTAATTTGAGGGGATTTCTGAAGATTTCTGAAGACATCAGCTTCTTTTGTCAGTCCGGCAAATTGCATTAAGGCGGAAATGGAAATCTGCAGTGCGTATCTGTGAATCTGCCAGTGACACATTCACTTTAATTTCCTCTCGAGAGGTGTCTGCGAAGGGCGCTTTGGAAAATGTGAGGGCGTGTGATGGAAAACTTTTCGTCTGGCAGGAAGTTTGGTTTGGGGTCTGCAGATTTGCTGAGATATAAGAGGTTACTGTCTGGTTGTCAGGGCAATCCTGAATGGATTTTGTTTCTCCCAGTTACTCCCCTAAACGGAGGTACGTACATATATAAATAGGGCTTGGATGGACGATGGGATGGCCGAAACAAAGAAGAGATTATGGCCTAATTGGGGCACGTGGGTTTGCTTCAAATGGGAAAAGCGTGTGGCTATTGTTTTTGGATTAAGCTTCCTCCTTGAGTATATTTGATAACAAGTATAAACTTTTGAAATGTAATTGAAATATCTGCATTGAGCACATAGTTATCTAATGGGGAAAAGCCAGAAAAATTAATAGGGATTTTTGAAATCTCCTATAAATGTGCCTAAAAGTGTGCAATACAAAATATATTGCAGTTGTACCTTAAAGAATCCAGTGAAAAAAGTACACGTTTGCGTTCAAAGGTGTACCTTTTTTAAAAAACACTTTTTACTCTTTTAAATTTTTCATTTTAAAATTTTATTTGTTAGTCTACTATTTTTTAATGATATATATATTTTTTTAGTTTTAATTTCCCCCCAATCTGACAACTTTATTTTTGCCACACATTCTATGTTTTGTTACACTTTTTCCCAACGTTCTTTTCCCATATTGCCTTTGGTTTTTCTGGCTTTCAGTCGGTCATGAGTGCAACACCAGCTGCTTGTGTTGCCGTTTCTGTTGCATAACTGGGGGCGCTTCATCATCACAAGAACTTAACCCTCTAGGGACAAAACGCCGGCTACAAAAACACACTGATTCTGCTTCTGCTGTTGCTGTTTCAGTTGCTCCTCTCTCTATTCCTGATGTTGTTCTGTTTTTGTTATCAAAGGCCAGCGGGCCAGAGAGTCGAAGCCAAAGTCGCCACCGTTTCAGCCTTTTGGTTTTGGTTTGCCCGGGGGCAACGTCAGCTGCCATGGTAAAGCCCCCCTACATAGAGGGAGGGTTCCATATAGTTCTATAGTCCCATAGTTCTTGCCCTGCTGCAAGTCAAGTAGAAGCTGCTGCACTAAATGTAAACAAAGCCCCAGTCCCTCGAAAGCCTTCTATTTCTCCTCCGGCAGCAGCGACAGCAGGCGAAATGTAAATAAAATTTTTAAATTAACTACCACGTGTGCATGCAGTGAAAGAATAATAAAAGTAGTGTTTAAGTCATTGAAAATGGATTTTAGGCTATTTATGAAGGTATGCAAAGATATCTTTGAAATTTTCTTGCTTTTTTTGCATAATTTTAGACAGCTTTAAAAGAGATTTCTAAATTTTTAAAGAAGTAAATAATAAGATGTATTATTTATTATTGAGATATTCTGCAAATGTTCTTGTTTTGATTGAATTTTTTTAGACAGCTTTAAAAGAGATTTAAAAACTTTTATAGTAGTAAATAAAAAAATATTTTTTATTTTTTTTGCAAGTTTTAAAGGTCTACATTTAACTGTCTGTGTCTTTATACTGCATACTTTTAGTTACTTTTAGTGATTTAAAAACCCTAATGATTTTTAAAATAGTAAATCATGCCAATTTTATTTGATTTACAAGTAGTTCCTTGGATATTTTTCTCCCTGTGCCCTTCTTGTGCGCATTTTTCCAGCAATTTCTTTTCGTTCAGTTCAGTTTCAGCTTCAGTTGCGTTGAACTCCGGTTCAGTTGCATCTGCATCTGCCGCATTTGCTGCAGGAAATGTATCTACATATGTAAACGTGCAATATTCAAGATTGTTGTTCATATTGCTGCCAGTTGTTGTTGCTATCGTTGTTGTTGTTGCTCAACTACTGTTGGTTGTTTGCCATTTTAGCTTTTGTAAGTTGTTCCATTTGTTCAGCACTTTGCGTAGTTTTCTTGCCATGCGTTTTCCCTGGTTCTTTTTTTTTGTATTCCATTTGCGCAATATTTTCTTTTTTTTGGCTTTTCCCGCCCTGCAACCTCGATAGTTTTGCAGTTCGTTCTGCCACATTTGCTGGCTTTATTTGCCTGCAGATTTTTCATACTTTCGTTTACTACTTTGGCTCCATGAAATTTCTTATATGCGAAACACACGCGACCGCAGAAGTAAGAACCTCCAGCCAGTTGGCTGTCAATTGTTATGCACTCTACTAACTTTGGCGGGGTATTATCCCTGGAGTTACCACACATGATAATGATGATTTATGGCCCCTCTAACTCAAGGGATCTTCCGAAGGAACTTGTAGGAGTGGAAATTTATGGAAGTATTTTTTGTCCAGAGTTCGATTGGGGAGTTGGGAAATTGGCAGTAAGTGTCAGAGTGCAAGTATATTTAAGTTAAGTATCCAAAATATTCACAGAGCTATTTATTTTAGTTATCTTTTTTATGTAAAATGAGATTTATGAAAAGTATTCTAGCTCATATTAAAACAGATTTTCCTGCAAATCTATTTCTAAAGAATTTTTGGAAAATGTATTAACAAATTTTGATTGATATTTCTCAGTATTCAGTGCTAAATTTCTGGCCAAAAGAGTATTAAAACTTTGTGCTAAATTTCTCGAAATTCGACTTGCCACATGCCCCAAGCAACATGTGTGCCCTAAAAACTTTACTACTCCAATGTTATGCCACATTCTGCAGCTTCGCCTGCCTCATCGAAAATTCCTTGTTTGCAACTCTTTTACAGGCACAATAAATTTATATGTATTCGCCTTGATATGGCTGTAAACATTTTGCAGTTCTCAGTCCTCAGCATTACCAAAAAAAAAGAAAAACACAATGTAAAAAAGGATTTAATTTAAAATTTGATTTCTGTCCGCAGGGGAAATAAAGAATTTTCCGGTTTGACCAAATTAGTTTGATACGTAGAAATTGTGGAAAGCCATAAAAAAACTTTTAATTAGCTAACAAAATGTTTGAGGCAAACCGGAGCGACGGAAAATGTGCAAAAATGTAATTAAAACGCAATTCATTGCACAAAAACCAAAGTAATTCATATTTCTGGTTAAATGTACAATTTAATTTACACGAAAAATGGACAAATCCCGGGGCTAGTTTTAGACAAAGTGCACAAACCAATTGATGGAAATCAAGTTTTCTGGAAATAGAAAAACAATGCAGCCGGTGAACAACGAAATCTGTATGGTTTTCAATTGAAAACGAAAATATCTGTGATTTATTTTGGTTTTTCGTTTGCTGCCATTTTTAACCGTAAACTTTTCCCAGCTGACAGAAAATCCCTTAGATATTTTTGGTGGCTTAAACCGGATTTTTAATGCCCTATTGATAGGTTTCAGCGGTGCGTTCTTTTTATTTGCAGAATATCCCCCAACTCAATAAGCTTTAAAAATTGTCAGTTTGAGCTGCAGGGATTGCAGTCGTCATAAAGTAAAATCTAACACTGGTTTAGCGAAATATAAATGCATTTTTATTTACCAATTTGGTGTTTTTTAAGGTTAAAAGATTTCAAACTTTTTGCTTCGTTGTTTCTGTTTAATCCTCTTTTCTAAAATCCTACAACATTTCAGTCTAATGATGTGAAACCCTAACATTTTTCTGAAAAAGATCACAGCTCCCCAAATGAGATGTGCATAATGAGGTTACCTTCACTGCGCCGTTAGCCCGAAGAAAAAAAAATGCAGCAAATTTTTTGAGGGTGTAAAATTGGCAAGCTGATCATCAGTTGCAGTCGGTTTTTGGGTCCCACTGCTCAATTCATTAGTCAGTCAGTGGAAAAATATTTGGACGGCAGCTGCAAGTGGAGAAGTGCAGGAATACCAGGCATTCCCAGTCCCATACCCATTCCACACCAACTTTCAAACCCCTGACTTTCACCATCGTGTTCTGTGGACCTCCTCTTGTGCGTTTGACAAAAGTCAAATTTGGCACGAAAATTTTGTAAATAAAATTTTTGGTGCGGCTTGTGCAAATTTGCACACATTGCGCAAATTGCATTGCATTCTCTCTCTTGAAAAGCAGATGAGAAGAGTAGTTGAAAGGGAAAACAAGTGGGAAACATAGAAAAAAATATGTGAAAGCTAATATTGAGTTGCAACTGATTAAAAAGCTAAAGAAAGAAATTTTAGTAAACAAAAGTTGTTTAGAAGTTTTTTTTTAAATTTAGCAATTTAAATAAAGGTGTCCAAAAGTATGCAACAAATTTTTTGTAATGAATTCTTTCCAAAAGATAACTTTTTTTATTTTACTCAATATTTATAATTTTAATTTACAAAAAGGTTTGAAATATTTTTAGAATGCTTTTAGTTTCTCAGAATGTTTTCTAATAAATATACCAAATTTTTTCTCTGTGCCCTCCCAGCCTGTACTGCAAAAGTCAAACAAATGTGCCAAATTAGCATTTTGACATTTCAATTTTGAATATTATTGGCATGTTTACGAGTGCGAGAGTGTGTGTGTGTGAGTTTGTAGTATTTTTGGGAGTGGGTGGTTTGGTTGGTGATTTCATAGTTCCCTAGTTTCCGAGTCCCCCGAACCGGTTTCATTGAATCGCAAAATTTACTTTAATTAGCAGCAGATATATGTGTGCATCATGATCATTGTCATTCCTGTCGCCATCATCACTTTTGTGGGCGTCGCAAGTGGCGTTTGTTTTGCAGTCCATCCAAAACAATGCCGAATCATTGTCCATCCTTTGGGATCCCCACCCCTTTAACCCTAGAAACCCTGCGACAAGCGACGCGTGCTGTTTGCACTGTTGACATCATACACACATCCTCATCATCATCATCATTATGATCATCATCATATGGCAACAATGGGACCTGATAAAGGGGTGGGGTATGGGGGGAGTATATCATCATGACTAACAATGCAAAGTTTGTTTTGGTCGTTTGGCATATCATCGAACAGAAGAGCGGAGAAATAAAACAGAAGCCCGCAGCAAAATTGAAATGTTTTCCCCCTTTTCCCACACAAAAGGGGGCTTTATGCGTTTGCTATTTGTTCAATTGTTGTCATCGCTATAAGGTTGTATATGTATATGTTCCCTTCGTTATTGTGTTTTAATAAGACAGGTTTCATTCACCCAGAATTTAATTCATCTTTTTGTTCAATAATAAACACACATAGTATTTCATTTTCTTTGTTTTATTTTGCAACATTTTAGCTTTGAGGAATGTGTTGTCTTTGCCTTTGCATAAATCTCTAATTTCAATCGCCTCAAATGTTAGGCAAAGAAAACACAAGCCCAAAATCCTAACCCCAAACGCCCAAATTCGAAACCGTAACCCCAACCTAACCCAAAGAAAACCGAAAACCGAAAGCCCAAAGTGACCTCAACACGCAAAATCGAAGGAAATGGAAATGAAGCGTCAAAATGTTAGGCGGCATTTTTGGTTTCCTTTTTTTCTGCCTGGTTAAGGATACATATTTGCGGAAAATTCTCAAGCACACACACACTCACATGCCCTTAGACATTTTCCTTTTTACTTTTGTATTTTTTTTTCAGGGGCAGAGCAATGCACGATTATTTGTGGGGAAGCCTTTTTTGTTTCTGCTCATCGAGGGGGTGGAAGGAAAAAAGTCTGACATAATGTGGCCAAATGTGTAGCCAAACAATAAATGAAAATTGTGTGCAATTGTCGTGCCTTTCATGGCAGCCTTTTGTCTCCCGAAGTCCCTCGAAGTATCCCTCGAATTTCCTCAACTTGGGGAATGTCACTCAGCTTTTGTCTTTCCCCCCCTGTTTTCCGAATTTTGCCCCCTCTGATTGCTCTTGCTTTTTTTTCCTCCGTTATTATTGTTGAGCCAGTTCCAGTGGCATTTTGAGTTGCCTGCGTGTCTCGCAATGCGCTCGTTATCCTTTTTATTTGAAGTTTGCTTAATGCCAAGTAAATAGTACCCAACATATCCCGACATGTCCTTCCTTTCCTGCCGCATTGTTTCATCTTTCGTTGGCCTGGCCGCAAATGGCAGATGTTATCCTGTGTGTTTTTCCAGCTTTCCTCTTTTCATGGCTTGTTGCGGACCAAGGAGAGACTAAAGACCTTTCCGCCCCTCGACTCCCGTTTATTGACGTTAAGTTGGCTGTTACCTATGACCCCATGGACCTCCTGCTTAGACCCCTGGAATCTCCAGACTCCCCACTCCCAACTCCCGACTTATCTGGCGCATTATCATCATCATCTTCAATTTAATGCGTCGACGATGCCACTCGACAATCTCTTTTTGTCTTTGCGGCACTTCCTGCCAAAAGGACATGTTTGCGTTTATTTTCTGTGTGTGTATGGCGTATGGTTTTTTTCCGGCTCGTACTCTAATGTAATGCCACTTTATATGCCGCAGTTGATGCCTTTAGAGGCTTTTGTGTTTACGCCATGTTAAGCCGAGAATCCTTGAATGCCATAGCCGCAACATCCTCGACCATTTCTATTTTTACACGTAAATAAAAATTATTTTCCCAAAGTTCAATGAAATAGAAAACGCTTAAAATCAACTTTTAAACATTTAAATTTAAATAGAAAATGTTCTAGTTATCTTTTGCTTGCAAACTTAAGTTATTTTTTCTAAATCCTAAAATAAAACAAATTAAATTTTAATCCATTAATATACAATTTATAAGAAACAAAAAAATAAAATAAATGCAACTATAATTCATTTTGGAATTTTAAAATATATTTTTTCAAGGCACTAATTATTTTTCTCGGTGCATTGGCAGCTTCTTTCCGGAGTTGCATGTGTATTGGCATTTGCTTGGTTGATTTTCATGTTGTCCCGCCTATTTGCCTGTGACAATCTACCAATCTGCTCCCAGTTTTCCCCTCGGATCTTTCACCCCTCTGTTTTCCACCCCACCCAGTTAGCCTGCCCCACCCACTGCGGGGTGTTAAGGCCCAAACACAGAGCAAGGTCGTTTCCCGCTTTTTCCATATGCCGCATTTACATTTAACATTTCCATTTCCATTTGAGGACGTGCCTCGGTTCGGTTCGCTCTGGTTTTGCTTCATTCAGTTCGGTTCGGTTTTCCTCCCGGCTTTTCCTTTGGCTTTTTTATGCATGATCTCATCGCTGACTGGCAGGTCATGTGACAGGCCTACTCCTCTCTGAACCCCCACTTTTCCTCCTCAACTCCTCATTGTACTTTTCCCTCGTTCGTTTTTCTTCACTCTTCTCGGGGGGGCCCAGACAAAAGTTAATTGCCTGACATTAAACTATGGAAAATGATGGACCCCTGGGAAAGGAGTTGGGAAAATTGAGTTTCCCGAGGTTGCAGGCCTTGCAGCAAGAATCGCTTAATTATGATTTTTTTGTAAAAAGAATCTCCATCAAGGGGTCTCAAGTTAATTTAAACGTTTAAAGCTGTATAATTTTACGATTTACAAATTTATGATTTAAGTAATTATATATTTTTTGGAATATCTCAAAGGTTAAATGCGGTTAATAATAAATCTTATAGCTATTTTAAAAATATCACTTAAACTCTTTAATTGACTTAGTAAAACTTTCACTTCTAATAGGCTTCCTTTTTCCAGACCATTTACCCCTTTCTATAAAAATTGCCTAAAAAATTCCTGCCTGTTCCCGCATTTTAGTATTTTTTTTCCGTAGCAGGCGCTAAGCCGCCAACAAACTTAAGCGGTTTTCCTGCTGGGGACAAAGATTTGACAGGAAAAAAAATAGGAAGGGGAATATAAAGCCCATGCAAGATTTGCCCCCTGCCTTGTCAGCTTAGAATCAAAAACAAAAGCCCCATCCCCGAAATATCCCTGTAAAGCAGCTGTCTGTTGCTTGCCTACTTTTCGCAGGTGGAAAATGGGTGGAAGCTCGGTGGAAAATGGGAAACGGGAAACTTCCTCGCCCTTCCGATCCGATTGGCTTCATCAGGAATATAGGAAAAGGCCAGGTAAGAAACCCTGCGGGCCAAAAGGCAATACATTAGAGCCCCGGCCAGATTAAACTTGACTTTTGCGCTTCCATTTTATCCCGAAGCCCTCCCGAAGCTTCCTAGAAATTTGAAATTATTGCCATCGTTGATTTTTCGTGGCAATTTTGTCATTTTGCGGTTATTAGCGCGACAATTTCCACTGCTTTTTGGCCCTGCGATTTATTGCCGGCCATTTGGCAATGAGTTATTACGGCAGATTAGGCCAAGAACGTGGCTCATTTTCTGATTAATTTGTAGGTGTCAATGGGCCACGCAAACGACAGACAGAGCGAATCGGAACCAAAGGACCAAAGGGAAAAGTGAATTTTTATTGCCCCGACGTAAATCACAGGGCAAAAGGGATAACAACAGCCACGCTTTTCCCTTTCCCTCTGTTGATTTCAATTAAATTGCTTTTGATTTAATTTCAGAGCTCAAACTGTTGGCTAAACAAACAAAACCAGTGAGGGTCCAACTGACTGTTTGGGTTAAAGTTGCGTGCACAAGGAAAAATAATGTTAAACTAGATTTATCTATTAGTAATTTTAGTAAAATTTTACTAGAGTTTTACTAGAATTTTACTAGATTTTAAGACGGTGTCGAAAAGTATGCAGTAAAAATGAACATTGTCTTAAAAACTTTTCGTTGCATACTTTTAGACACCTTAATAATAGAAATGCTTTGTAAATGTTTCATAAATTTAAATTTTGGTGTTTTAAATTTAATACTGTTTTTTTTAATTTATTCATGATAAAATTTCCTATTTTTATAAAACTTTTTCTCAGTCCTCTGCCCAATTGACAACTCCCTAACTCCCCAATTTAGTTCCCTTTACTTTTCCCTGTAGATTTCTGGCCCGCAGCAACCGCAAAATGCCTGAAGGCAAAAGGAAAAGAGGACAGGACACAGACAGGACATCATTTCCCTGTTTGATCTACTCCGGGGTATCCTGTGTTCTGCTTGCTTAAAAACGCATTACTGGTGGAAAATGGGAGGGGGAGGGAAAATGGCCAAAGGAAAATGGCCCAGTGAAAACCGGAGGTGACCGCAAGTGGAAAATCCTTAGCCACAATCAGAGTTCACATATCCTTTACGGTCTCGATTTATTTGTTCTTTTTGTGCTAACCTTTTTTATTCTTTAGTTTTCCCTGCAATTACTGAGGTTCCTGTTTACGTCGTCGTTCCTAAAATGTATTTAACTTTTTCTCTTTCCAACCAATAAATCTAAGCACTAGCAATTAATAAACATTTACAATTACAAATCCCTCGAAATTTACTTTGCGGTTTTTCTTTCTAATATTTTCGTAATTAAACCTTTTTCTGTTTTTACCGACTGACTAAACACTTTAGATAAACATAGTGAATTTGAAACCCGTGTGTGTAAATCTATGGGCATTTATTTAATGTGGGCGCTGAGTGGGCGTGGCCCTGAGGCCAACTAATTAAACCGCAAGCGACCTATATATTTAACACACATTCTTACATGTGTATCTAATTTTTGTAGCTTTAGTTTTCGATAAATCCACCTCGCTTGGTTGCAATCAATTTTAAGTGGGCGTGGCCGTTTGAAGAGGCGGTTAATTAGCTCTACGTTGTAGTTCACGTCAATATGTAGATCATACATATATTTTTAGCATATATATCCCGATGCGTTGGTGTTGCTCTAACCCAGTCAGGTGGGCATTACTCATACGACATGTGTGACGACGTTGGCGGTTGGCTTTAATGCATTTTCAGCCGCCGTTGTTGTTTACAATACTTAATTATTGGCTCACTGTGGCGAGGGAAATATGCGCAGTGGCTTTGCTTAGATCTGAATGGAATGCGGTTTTTTAAAGTGGAAATTCTGAATGGAAGAACTTTAAGTTTTGGTAATATTTTAAATATAATTTAGAACTGTTTAATTATTTTTATTATTTTATTTTTGAATCTTTAAAATCCCTTTGCTTTCTCTATTTTACTTTTGAATTTATCACTTTCTTCACACTCCACAATTCTCTATTTCTCTGCAATTAGCGTGGTCTTCTGCCCACTTGTATTTTGTCCTCTTTGCACCACTAACACTAAAACGTGTACTAACACTAACGCTGATTCTCTGTGGCCATTACAGCGGCCTCTGCAGGTGTGTGTGTGTGTTGTTTTTGAATTAATTACTCAGTTGATA
The DNA here is from genome assembly GCA_037075285.1 of Drosophila lutescens. NCBI lineage: Eukaryota > Metazoa > Arthropoda > Insecta > Diptera > Drosophilidae > Drosophila > Drosophila lutescens. The sequence continues at coordinate 789,791 of JBAMCF010000408.1, read as the reverse complement.
GCCATGGCTATAGGTAATAGTAGGGCTATAAAACCAATGATACACAGAAAGAACATGGTTGGAAATTTTATAAAACAATTTTTTAACCCAACAAAATTACAATGAATATTATTTATATCCTGAAAGATTAAATTCTACTGATTTTTGAAATAATTTATAATTGTTCCAAAAAGTATGCTACAATATTTATTAATTTCGATCGTACTTCGTATATACGTACTTTTGGGCACCTTTATAAGTGCTTTTTAAACTCTTTCGTTTTTAAACTTCTAATAAATTTCTAAGAGCAAACCATTTTTCTAATCAATTATTATACTATACAAAAAATATAAAATCATTTTTATATCTAAAAAATAACAAAAAATGCATCCCTTTATATTTTTAATTTTTATTGCATACTTTTCGCCTGTGATTTTAACCCCCTTTCTGTTTTAAAAACTCCCATTATTTTCGCTCGGTGCATAGGTGTAGGCCCAAACACTCGATTGCCTTCGCCATGGCGGCCGGGGCAATATTTCACTTTATTTGCCTTTTGATTAGCCCTAATAGCCAGCGTTAACAGCTAGCAGGTCACACCGACACACTCGCACGCACACTCGCTCGCTCATCCACCAATACACCGCCACTTGTTGCAACAACAGCAACAACAACACCAATTAAACAACAACTGCGACGAGTGGCACATAAATTTGTATTCTAATTACTTGCGTTCAGTCAGCAGCAGGTCGTTGGTTCAGGTCAGCATTCGTAATTTATGTGCCTGGCTTTGTTGTTGGCTTTTAAAAAAAAGATATATGCGATTATGCGATTGCCGTTGCTAGTTGTGTGTATTTCTGTGGTGTTGCCTGGGTTGCATCTAAATACTTTAAACGAAATGTGCCATGTGCATTGGCTAAACTCCAAGGGGAAATGCGAAAAACACGGGGTTAAACGCCGAGAACTGGCTGTGTTCATTGTCTCCTTCCTTCATTATGCTAATGTTCAGAAATTCAGATGGTGTTGTAATTGCCGCATAGCATGCAAATTAAGAGAAGGTCGACTTGTCGGATGGATGGTTGTATAGAAGCAAGAAAAAATATATACCCGAGACTCTCCCAAAGTTTCTAATTAGCAATGGTCAAGTTGCGCCATTTATGGAAATTATTTTCCCTGACAGACTGTGGAAATTATTAATGATGCTCAAGTGGCTGGGGTGTGAGTAATGGCAGCGATTATCAGGGGAATGGAAATGTGGGTGGATCATCTCTTCATGTAGTGTTTTTCATTGAAGCTTTTAGGTATTGCTTTCAATGGGAATTAATAGGGATTTTCTGGAGATTAATCCACTTCTGATTATGCCGTAAATATTAAAAAATATTAATAAATACTATATGACTACTTACAGTTTACATTCAACGTGGCAGTGGCCTCCAATCGCTTTCCCTCGTTCATGGCACGATTTCTGACTACACATTTGTACTTGGCACCATCATCTTCCCTTCGCGGGATTATAGAAAGTGTGGCATTGGTGGGCTGATCCTTAGTGCCGCCCTTCAGAACAGTGGCGGGCAGAGGGGAATTGGAACCCTCGCGATACCAACTATGAAAATGGGTTATGATTAGGAAACTCGAAATACCTATCATACATGTATCCAAAACTTACGTGATGGTGGGATCGGGGGAACCGCCGATGCTGCTGCATGTCAGCTCCATGGGTTTGTCTTCGGTGGCCACGGCTATATTGCCGGGCGAGATCACAGGTGGATGTGGTGGTGTGAGGACTGTGAGATTGTGGAACTCCTGATGGACATCAGCTCCCGTTCCCTTGGCCTTGATGCGGCACTCGAAGCGTCCGTTATCCCTATTGTAGGACACATTCTTGATCTGCAGATCGTAAATGCCGCGCTCCGGTTGAAAGTCGAGTCTGAACAAAATAGAAAGAAAATCAAATTAGTTAGGAGTTCTATACAAAATATATTATTTTTAATAAATAAACTGTTTTAACCACCTTTATAAATATTCTACTGAAAATCTTTTAAATACTTTAACCAATAAGCCCATAAAAATACCAATTTAACCAAATTTAAGCTTCTTTTTCGGTTATTTTTGCGGTTAAGAAGAAAAGGAAACAAACTTCAAAGCTTAAATGTCAAAATCCAGTCAATCAATTTTCATTTGCCTCGAAATCAATTTATTTTTATTTGAAAACTTCTCCGCTCTCCGTTCTCTTAGGCAGCCATCACTAATTGTGCTAATATTGGATTTTCCCACTCTTGTCCTTGATTCGCTTCCTGTTTTCCTGCCCGCAGGTGGCCAAACTTTAAACGCTCGTAATATAAATAAATACGAAATAGTAATATTTGATGAAGGAGGCGACGGGACGACGAAACTCAATGGGGGAACGGGGACGGGGAACCAATATAAATAAAATCAACGTTCGAATAAATGTTTGCATATTTTTCCTAGACAATTTTCAATAAGAACCTGGATCTCAGACGCTGTGCTGCCAGCCCAAGTGAAAGGTAAACAGGGCAAAAAACGTAAAGTAATTTTCACACAGAGCCTTTGGAATTTTCCTGATATTTACCTTATTGTTATTGTTATGTGCCGGACTATTAGGCTCTGAGGGGTTCTTATGGCGTAATTGCTTTGCAGCCCCGTAAACCAAATTAATTGCAAAAAATATTGTATAATTGGAAAATCAAAGAATATCAAATTTAGCAGGAAAATTTCAAGGTGATTTGGAAAACTTGTTGTTTGTTCCCCAAATAAATAAATACAAGCTAGAGAAGCATTAAATTAAGTTTATTTCCTCATAATTCGTGTGTGACATTTTTGAACTGAAGAAACTTTTCAATTTATGCCTATTGATTTTATTTACCAAATGGAATTTTGCATTCAAGCAAGCTTCCGTTTTAATTAAATTTTTGCCATTGATTGATTAAATTCTCTTTGCGTTCTCTAACAAAGTTTTCCCCTAATCTTAAAGCCCAATCACGTCTTTAGTTCAGTATTCAATGTATCGGAAATTCGCTCCTCTTTCATCTATCAAAATAAAAACAAGAAGAAAAAATAAAGAGAAAGGACAGGGACAAGTTTGTCAATTTTCCGTTTTTTTGGTTTCTGTCAGACATTCATTTCCCCCACTTCACTTTTCCTGGCTTCATTTTGTCAATGTCTTAATATTTCAAGGCCACTTCAGTGTCCTCCTTTTACGCTGCGATTTTCCACAATTTTTCAATAGGATGATGATGCCCCGATGCCGATAATGATTATTTGGTCGTCATCGTTGTCCTGGACAACTACTGAAAATTGATGCCGCCCGAATGCGCTTCGCTGGCTTCTTGGCTTTTCCACGCCGGTCAGTCAGCAGTTTATTAGATTGGCAAACAAGATGATGCCCCTACCCGCAGATACGAATTTCATTTTCCATTTCCCCGAGACTTTTGCCAAGTTCATTTGTCAAGCTGCAAGTGGACTTTTGACTGACACCGAAATTGCTTCTCGTCTCGAGGATTTTTAGCGAGGTTTTTAGCTGCTGGCACTTATCTTCGGATTTTCTGAGACATCTTTGAAATTTCAGCCTTGTCCACTTTTCAGTCTAGACTAATTTTGCGATTCTAATTGGCGAGGCTTAGGGCTATGAGTGATTAGCTTGGTCAGAGAAGTTCGTTTTATTTACTCACTCATTTTACTCGTGTGCTAATTGCTGGCAAAAACCGCAGTGGCACGACCAATAAAAAAAAGAGAACGGGAAAATAAAACACGCGTCCGTGTGAAAATTTAATTTGCCAAGCAGCAAACCGCAAAAGGACGAACAAAAAAAATAGTTGAACTGCCCTGGTCTCTTGCTCTTGAAATCCCTAAATAGAATGCGCAGACTGGCAAAAAATTCAGGGGAAAAGGGGGAAGGACTCAAGTACTAAAAGAATCCAAAGGACTGCATGAAATGTACTCGACGAAAATCTAAGAAATTTCAGTGGCTTTTCAAAAATACAAAATTTTTGAGTTTAAATAAAGTTTATATAAATATTGAAATTTTAAATATTCGAATTTATAAACAATTTAAAATTATAAATTTATTTGAAGAATTTAGGGAATTTAATATTAAAGTTTTTAAAAATAAATATTTTTGCAATAGAAAATAAAATACTTGGGCAATTTATTGGCTCTCAATTGAATGCCTTTACCCTCACTAATTTCTAGTACATGTGTCCCACTTTTTTGCCTCTGCAGCCCACAGCAAATTGACTGAATTCTCCACTGACTGGCCGCTCATCTCCTTTTTCCGCCCCAAAAAAAAACATCGTGTCCTTGTCTAGTTGAATTTTTCTTCTTTTATTTTTTATTACTACGAGTATTTTGCTATTTGCAGCTGCTGCTCCTGCCTTTCTCCACTTTCCCCACTTTCCCTGGCCACCCTTTGGATATACGTATCTCTGCTTTTTGGGGCCGAGTCTCTGGCGACTTGCTCATTTGCAGCTGGGATAGAGAGAATTCTCAGGACACGTGCTCGGTGGAAATAAAAAAGTGCAAATTATAAAAACTGCTGGCAAAGCGCAGTCATCGTCATCGTCATTGCCGCCGCTCTGGGGAATCCCCTCGACTTTTCCCGCCCCTCTTCCTTCCCATCACCTCCTATTGGCAAATGAAAAGCGCTTTAAACGAGCAAAGCCAGGAAAATATAGGGGGGGAAAGACCCGTGTCCTTGAGCGTTATCCAAAAAAGGACTCCAGGGGTATAAAGGCCTTATTCTTGTTGCAATTTTCAAGTTTATTTATATCCTCGAAAAATTCTCCTCCTGCATTGCAATTTGTGATTTGTTGTTGCTACCACAGTGCCGTCCTCAATTCGCAATTTTTATTTTATTTTTTTGTCGCTCCCTCTGGGCAAAAGCAAAAAGTTTTTATTTTTTATTGTTATTATGCCAGGACTGAGGGGGTAACCTTAAACGGCCGCCAATTATTCGCAAAAAAACAGGAAGATGCCACACAAAAGTAAGTCAAATTTCTTTGGGTTATTGAAAAAATATTATAAAAAAATTGGATACTTCAAAAAGGTATTTCATAGTATAAAAAAAGTCTGGAAAATATATTTAATGTTTAAAGTTGAAATTTAAATCACAGATTGCGATCTCCAATTTGAACATTTATTTGTAAAATTGAAAACATATTCAAGCTATCCTGTTTATGCCCAAACATTTGTTCAGATTGTAGATAGCTGAACTGATTTTCCAACAGATTTTCCGCGCCTTTCTTGCAATCGTTTGTTTCCCCTTGCCAAAATCCCTCCACAAGTGAAATTTTCGCATTCGAGGGAATAAATGGCGCACTCATTGTTTCTCAATCTCTGTGAGAAGAGCATTCCCCTGATGCCTCGTTAAATTAAATGTTCAGCGAAATATTAGCCCAGAGCTTTTATTTTTTTTTTCCTTTTTTGCTTCCCTTTGACCTGTCGCGACATTTTGGCCCAGAAAAAAAATTCTGTAATTTTTTTTGTTTTTCTTGTTTTGTGTATGTTGTTTGGCATTGCCAGCAAATTTGCAGTAATTTCACTTTTGCACAGATAGGAATTTTCCACGGGGGTTTTTGGGTTTCGGATTGGGTTTGGGTACTATCTCCCCCCGCCTTCATTATGTGGCCAGTTTCGTTTTGGTCTCCTTGAGCCGTGTTCTCCTGTCCTGTTATTTGTCCTTGTTGGCTGCTTGTTTTCGGGCTCCTTGTTAGCTTTCGGCACAAATTGCAGTAAAAATATATTTTACAATTTGCCTGGGCCCGCAGCGCGATTTCTTTTGGCCCTCCAAACGCCTCTTTATGCTGCCTTTCTATTTGTTGATTTGCTTTTATTATGCCCACATTCATTCTTACGAGTGCAGAAAAAAAAAAAATGTTTGACTTCCAAAATATTTATAGTATCTTGGAGATTTAAAGAAAAATTAATTTAAAATATCTTATATCAATTGTCATACCTTAAGTATTTTGCAGTTTGTTTCTTAGATAACTATCTATATTTTTCCACATTTATTAATAATATTGTATTTATTATTTATTTATTAAAATAATTTTCCCCAGTGCATCCATAAAATGTATATGGCGTTATACGAAAACTGGCTTGTGGCCATTTTATTTGGCAAGCTGCGAGCAGGAATGAAACGAAACGGAATGGAACGGAAACGCAACGACACGGAATGAAACGGACGGAGGGTTGCATTTTCCGCGAGGAAGAAGAGGAAGACGGCGACGATGTGGAAGAAGAAGAAGATGTATGTAGGTCCGTGCGGCACAGTTGGCACTTAAAATTTATGCGTTGCCACATAAAGAAACCAAACCGAACATTAAAAAGCAGGCGGCCAACAGGAAACGGAAGTCGCAGGCACCAGGCGAATAAAAATACAATTGAAATCTGGGAATGGTAACGGGGGCAATGAAAATGAAACATAAACACAAACACCAATAGGCGGAAGGCCATGTGTGGGTGTGTGTGAGTGGGTGTGGGTGAATATGCATGTCTCAACATGCAACACGCGGCGTTGACATTAAGGATTAAGTCAGGACATGGTCGATAGAGATGGACTCACGACGATAGTTTCTAAGCGATAGTTTTAATATAATAGAACACTTTAAAATAAACGATATATATTGTTCGTATTAATCCATAAAAATACCACAAAATCTTTAAGTACACCTATGTTTAATTTGATTTCCAAGTCGCATCGGTATACTTTAGTATACATATATTTTTAATAACACTTTTCATATTCATAAACCCCTTTTAAGCCGATGGCCATGTTCGGACTTAACTGTTTCACTCGCCTGGCATTTTGTTTAAATTGCCAAGAACTTGATTTTAATTAAGTTGCCAGCCCAGTCAGTCACATGCATAAATCGCATTATCCAGGTCGGGGAAATGGGGAAAGGGAAAGGGGAAGAGGGTGTGTGAAACATTTAATTAACTTAACAAATGGCTGCCAACTGCTGTTGCTGCTGCTGCTCCGGGGATAAACTGTACTTCTCGGCCGGCGAAAGGATAACCGTTAATGCCGCAAAAGGACAGTGGCGGCGGGGATTCCCCTTCACGTTTCACTTTACGACCCCACGCACACACACACACACATTCACATTTACCCATTAAGGACATCAGCTTTATGGACAGCATTTAACATCCCTCAAAGCCAGCCATTGCCGCAATTATCATCCTTGTTGCTAGCTCGCAATACGATGTCCATTACTCGCTAGGCTTGCAAAACATCGATAGTGAAAGCAATCGATTCTATCGATTATATCGATAAATGATAAATTTGACAAATAAAATAGTACTAATTTGTATTTCATCGACTACATTCTTGACTACATTCAATATAAAAACTTACAAATAAAACTATCGATAATATTAATAAAGAGACCGATTACTCACCTATAGCCGGAACTCAACTGCACATCGCCGATGGCCACGTTATCGAACTGGGCGGGATTCGCTGTCCAGCGGGTCCAGAAAAAGGAAAAGTCGTTCGACTCGTACTTGTCGTTAAACCGGCACTTTAGGGTTAAGTCGGCATTCTCACGTGTGTCGATTGATTCATCGGCCAGAATCGTGGAACTCAGCGCTACAAGAGCTGCAAAGATATCGTTGAATATATAATAATTAATGAAGGTTTGTTTTTGGTACTTTAAAAATATCTTTTGTAAGAAATCTTAACAATAAAATCTGCCTACCCCTCCCCTGGTGGAAAATTTCTGAATGCGACCTCATAAATAATTGAAATTCTTGACCACCACACGAAACAACTTTATCACATTTTCATTTCGGCTTAAACCGAAAAGAATCATAACTTTTCACTCCAATCCCGAAAAAACCGACGACATAAGAACCTTTTCAGTGTTCATGAAATTTTTATCAGCTGTTGCTCTTTCCTCACCGAAAACAAAGGAGAAAAATCGGTTTAAAATATAAGAGAACCCATAAGAAAAACAAAGGACAACAATTTTTGTTTAATTCTTAATAATGCATTATACCTCAACAACTTGTCAAGGAAAAAACAAAGGAGGAAAATAAAAAGGGAGTGCTTCGAATAAAAATGAAAAAGTGGAAACAATTTCAAGTAACTTTTTCATATGCTTAGGCGACAAACTTTGAGATACATTGCCTACCTTTAAGCGCACCTTGAACACATGCGTATCCCAAGGATTCAGGGACTCACTTTTTCTTTCATTTTTCTCCTTTTTTTCTGTTTTTTGTGTGAGGACCCTTGGCGCATTACTCTTACTTTGGTGCGTAAATTTCGAGTGGAATTTATAGCCGCTTTATATTTGGCATCAAATATGCATGAGGCGGCGTTTAAGCCACTCCAGAAAAAAAAGAAAGTGTTTGAGAGGCAATAAATTTTTGTATTTTAGCTGCTGCAGTCTGGAGGACTGTTTTGAGTCTGTGTGCTAAATTTAAAGATTGTTTCGGTCTGTTTCACTCGGCACATTTGCATTAGGGCCGCCGCCGCCAATAGTCGTTAAATCCCCAGAAAAGTTATGCAGCCCATGAAAATCGCATTAAAATTAATTTGGCACTCGGCTGAAGGCCCCTAAATATCCGTATCTAATCCGGTGGATAATGGCATCACACGTCAAGGTGGCAACTCTGGCGGCCCCTTCACTTCTCCTCGGGTTTTCTATCTCTTTTTTTGGGACCGGGAATTTATGTCAAAAGTTTCGTTTCTTGTTATTTTTCCAAGTCCTGGGCGCTGTGCCCATTTCATTCATTTATTCTGGCCATCTCTGTCTGCCATTAAAGTTACTTTTGTAGAGCTTTTGGCCTGGTTGTCAACGCATTTCTTTGCTCATTTCACTTGACTGCCTAACGGGGTGGGGATGGAGAGGGGAATGGGGAAAAGCGGGGGAAATCCAGGGGAAAAGCCGGGAAAAATCACGGGTAAGAAAGAGAGAGATACACAGTTAGTGCTGTCCATTTTCGCAGGATGCGTTTCTAATTAAAAACTTTAGACAGAGAGAAGAAGAGAAAGAGAAAGGGACGAAGAAGTTCAGCTCGCTGCACTTAGGCAAATTGCCAGATGTTGTCCTGTTCCACTGAATTATCCTTTAAAATACTTTGGGTCAACATTTGGGTAGATGTGAAATAAGCATTTGTGCATTTCAATATTATTTATTTCATACAACTATTACATAATTTCGATGCATGATAATAGTTTTGTAAATTTATTAATTAAGTTTGTTTAATGTTATTTTCGATATACAAAAATCTTGATCCTATCTTGACAAATAGTGGCGAACTGGACTTCTTCATTGGTAGATGGGTGATCTCCCCTACTTCTGCAGCCCTTTTATCCATATTGGCTTCAATTCTGTCCAGCTTCTGCTGAGTTTCCTTTAGTTGTAGAGCAATTATATTCAACTGCTGCCGAATCTGATGATTGTGATCGATAAATGGAGCTTGGGCGGCAAGACAAAATGCTCCACATTGATTGGGAGCATCCTTTGGGATACAAACTGAATCATTATTATCCTGGGACTAAACCATCCCATACAGAAATACGCAGCTGGCTGACTTATTGAGTTGCTTTAAAATAAATATTAATTCGGGAATATTTGATGTCAGCATTTAAATAAAATTAATTAAAAACGAAGCTTCGCCATTCGATCCTATCAATGGCTGATTAATCGAGAAGTTTAAAGGAGAAATGTCAACGCTTCCTTATATTTTTTCGATGTCGCCTCTTTCATTGTCGGACATTAAGAATTCACGAAATGTTAAGTGCAATTAATGGGGCGAATGCAAAAGCAGTGAAAAGGCAATGGCCAACCAACGGCAGCAACTTGCAACGAATTAAATTATCGTTAAAAAAGGCGCACACGAAGGAAAAGCTGAAAGAAAAATGTCTTATAATTGCTGGAAATTAAAAATAATACGCAAAGGAGCAGCGACGAGTGCAAAGGCAGCCAAAGTGAAAGGCTAAAATAAAAAATTCAATTTCCGCTCAGGACAGGGTCAAGAGTTTACATTTTTATCCCAACTAAAAGCTAATGGAGCCCGAAAGGAAGCAGCCAAGTTTTTATTTATGTATTTAATGAACATTTGCCCATTAACTCGAAGATTTTTCAAATAGCTTGGCTCACAGAGCAGAAGAATTAAGTTTTAAGAGGTTCATCAGCAAAGAGAAATCATTTCAGGTGGCGTTTTTACTTATTTTCAAATGAAGAATCTTAAAAAAAGAAAAGGTAAAGTAACAAAAATAGTACTTTCAGCTTTAAACGAAAGGTGTAATAATTTAAGAATTATTTTCTCAAAATTCGTTTCAAAATTCTGATTCTTGCAAATCTTGCAAAACCCGTCCACACAAGCTTCTTATTTGCTCGAAAATAATTGGACTAGAAAATTATCTAACACAACAGATTTTCGCATCATCTAGTTAATTTGTATTTTCTCGATTTTCTGCCGAACTCAGAAAATGTATGTATATTTTCTCTAGAAATTCTGCAGTCCAATTCAAGGGAAGCAATTCGAGTACGCCTGAATGGCAAGAGCTGGAAAATTTTCTAGAACATTTGGTCAACGGCCTTTGCAATGGGCACATTGTTGTCTCACTTCGGGCCAAGAATTCTCAGACCAACACCTTTCGGTACAGTGAAGCCTCTCTGTTGCTGCAGCAGCTACAATACGCAATTATGACGTGGGAATTATATTAAAATGGAAACAATGACGAAGGCAAAGGGACAGAAACGGGGGAGGTGGTGGTGGGAAACCCCAAGCTGTGAGCTCTTTCGTGGCTGCCTTTGGGGAAACTCGAGAACCCAGAGAACGTAGAATATAGAAGGGAACTAAGAACCTACACAGATAACAAAAATCAGTTTGTAAGTGGAGCCAAGAGGACCAAGAGCCAAAAATATTTGAAATCCATTATAAAGGTAGCTAAAATTTTGCAACAATATATCTTAAAGACGAAGTTAAATTTTTCACTGCATACTTTTAAGAACCTTTAAAAATCTTAGTGATTTCTATGGCATTTTGTTCATTTAATATCTGAACATAAATGATTTTTTCCAGTGTAAACTCATAGCACAAGACCAATTCTACGGCAGTGAATTTTGCCCTTGTTAATTGCATGTTCTGCATATCACTTATAAATGCACCCACACAATCACAGCCAGTCAACTTCGCACTTACACAGACACCTTGCCACACACACATGTCAGAGAGAGAAGAAAGAGACGGCAACAGGACGAACGAAAGAGACGGCAATGGAGATGGAGCTACGAAGACTTTCGGAAAAGTTTGCCATAATTGGATTTTCAGAGTTAATTACCAGCATTGAATTTGGCCATAAAATGTAAGAAATACCTACGCTACTCCTGTCTCCTTCTATGGCTCCACACTATAGACTTCTCTTTCACACACTTGATTACAATGTAAGTTGGCATAGATTTTTGATTTTAATTGGAAACAAAAGTTGGTGAAACATTTTGCCTTCTAGTTATAGTTGTTAGTATGTTATAGTTGGAAATTAGATGCACAGAGGCAAAACAATATTAAATGCTTGAATATTTTCTGGTTAATATTATTTTAAAATTGCTTTTAAGAGAGTTTATTTATTTTTTTAATTCAAAAATATTTGTTTATTATTTCTGTACAATATATATATAATTTTGTATTGCTTTTTAGAGCTAAATTAATATTTCTTTCTTTTTAAACACTATTAATTTAATTTATTTATTATTGTTAGACTGTCTTTGAGTTCCCAATCGACTGGATATCTTCAAGGTTCGTAATACCCTAATGGCAACCACAGGGATAAAGAGACACCGAGAGAGAGAGAGGTCTGTAAAGTTATGCATAATGTGGACACTGCACAGGCGATGGGATGCCAAGGGATGAAGGAGCCAGACCAAGAAGACCACAGGACCAACAGAAGCTTTGGAATTATGTCTTATTATTTTGCCTCCAGCCTGCAGGACGAGGACGAGGTAAAGAACAATGGCAAATCACACAGTTGCAGTTCCAGGACCAAGAAGAGCAGGACTCTAAAGCTGGCAATCGGGTTGTTGTCCTGGCACTGCACCAAAGTCGCAATCTCAACGCCTTCTATCCCGAGACCCCGAGACACCACTCCCTGAATTGTCTTTAATGTCTTTATGCTTAAGCTGTTGGCCGGTCTAGAGAATCCTTACAGAGGAAGAAATATCTTTAAAAAGTGTGGCCTTAAATAAAAGTTGTAGTTTTAAAATATCGTAGAAAAAAGCTATTTTTAAACTAAATTTTCAATATATTTTATAACTCAACGTTTTTTTTATGAATTAAATTTTCCTAATATTTTTTCCTCTCTGCATTAAAATACTTGGCCTTTTCCTTGGTCCTTGCCAACTTCAGCATCCTTTTGGCCAAAAGCAGAGTCGATAAAAACTGCAAATGCTCCTTCGCCTGGCCCATAAAATGCAACATAATTTTCTTATGACTCACACACAGATAGACAAAGAAAAAGGAGAAAAAATAGCTGCGAGCTAAAAATCAAACCAAACGATTGCAAAAAGGTGAAAGAGAAGGGGTTATGGTGTTAAGGGGTTAAGAGGAAGGGGAGGGGGTGGAGGACTGAGTCCGCTACTGTGCTACAATGAATGTTATCTGTTTTAAACGGCGCTCCTCGTTTATCCTGGCCACCAGAAGCAAAAGCAAAGCCCAAATAAAAGCAAAAGCCAAGAGTCTGAGACAGCAAAAGTCAACGAAACGGAAGAAGATTGCAATTTAAAGGTGGCGGCGGCGGAAAACAGGGACGTGGGGCCAGTGGTGGGTTAAGGTGCGGCAAACTGGTTTTTTGTGTGTCTGCAGAGGAATACAGAGAAATATATTGATGGCCAAGTTGCAAGCTCCTCGGACAAAAAGAACAAAGGTAATAAGAAGAAGCCTCAAGTTGCACAAAATCAGAAATGTTAAAAAGGAATGGCTGGAGAAACGTGACAACACTTAAGTGGCACACTTAACCCTCTCAATGGATTGAGGAATAATTTATCACTCAAGAAAAATGAAAAATCTAAAAATAATCTAAACAAAGGATAACTTTTTAAAGAACTAGGAATAATAGCTTTGTTGAAAACGCGAATTCTTTAGTAGCACATGTTCAAATTAATTCTAAAAAACTAAATGTTCTTTTGTTTATATAGGTTTAATGTATATTTTTATAATTTAAGACTTAAGAAAAGCCAAGTCCGTGAACCGTAACTAAATTATAATGTTTTTGCTGAAAGCGCGAATTCTTCAGAAGCAAAATTCTAAATTACCCACTACAACCTCTTAATCATTTCAATAAGAAACGGAAATATTTCTTAGATTTATTGTTGGATAATTATGTGCTTTTGGTAATAAGGAAAACAAAAAGAATATTTAATTTATTTTCTCTAGATACGCAAACTAATCCCACAAGTGCACATGAATAAATTAAGCCAGCAATGGGTTAAAAAGCAGAGAGAAAATCGCATGTTGCAGCTGTTCCACCGCAAATATCGAAAGGTGGCAAAGGGGAGACATCGGCAGATGGGGACACCTATATCTACCTACCGTTATTTCATTACATCTTTTGCATGACAATGCGGAAAAGTGGGAGAACGAACATAAGAAGCTGCAAACGAGAAACTCTCTGATTCGGTGAAAGAAAAAAAAAGGGGCACAAGATTCGCACAACCAAAGTCGATGAGATATATGTGTAAAAGTTGTATCTCACAGAGGGAAAAATATATATATATGTGGGTATAAAAGGCAAGTTTTTTTTTCCAACGGCAGGGGCATTTATGCGTTTTTATGCAGCGGGCTCCAAATTGCTTTGGCCAAAGTGGAAAAACCAGTTCGAGTTGCAACTTTGGCTGCAAGATACTCACATGAGCCGCACTCGCAAGCCCCTTAACCCCCGGTCTTAACCCTCTGGTGCGAATGTGTGTGGTTAACATGGCTTAAGAAACTTTTGTGGCCCCAAAAAAGAAATATAAGCAACAACAGATAAGTTGCAACTTTCGAAAGTTCCACGAGAACTGAAATGTTTTCGTAGCTCTTTATTCTTGTTGCCTTTTTTCTTGTTTACAAGTGACCTCCTCCTCCTCTGCATTTCTCCCCAATCCTTTTTTTTTTTTTTGGCATACATTCCGGCAAGAAAAGTCGAATGAAAATGCAATTTTCAAAAGCAAAACAAACACTTGTTGATTTGCAGGCAAAGAAGAGTAAGGGGTTCGCAGCAGCCGCCGAACTGGTGTTGAAATATTAATAAATAAGCCTGGCAACTTTGGCAATTTTCGCCAGCTAGCTCTAGGGTTGCCACCCCCTCTTGACAAACCGCAAAGCCAACGGGCCAAAGGCAGCTGAAATTTTTCTTGCTGCCACAAAAAGTTGCACATGCATGGCAGAAAAAAAAAAGAAAAAGCACCCCTTACCCCGTTCTCTTAACCCTCTGTCGACCAAATCAAAAGCGGGCCAAGTGCGCCAAACTTTTGCACTCGAAAAAGCCCAGAAGAGAAGCCGAAGAAAAGGCGGGCAAAAAGCAAAAAAATAAAGCAAAGGAATACAGTAAAAGTACACCAAGAATTTTCCTTTTTCGCTGTTGACTTTTGGGTCAGAGTTTTTCCCCCCAACTTTTGCGCGTATCACTTTATCAACACTGGGGAAAATTCAATTTCAGTTGCCCATATGCAGGCGGCATTGCCCCCGGGGGGCGTGGCACTTATCATATTCGCGCAAACTTTTGGCATTGCAAAGTTCAACACTTTAGCAGGTGGAGTTTATTAAAAATGCATTCGAAAATGAAGCGAAAAACTGGGTGGGGAAAAAAGAAACGGTCGAGTGGGGTACAGATAAAGAAAATGAGGGTGAACTTTAATATTTAAAATTATATTGGAAGCTATAACTTAAGAAAATATAATCTTAGCCTTTGTTTTGAGTACTATTTTTGGAATTCGAGAATTATTCTTCTTGAAATCGAGAAGACTATTACTAAAATTAAGAGCACTTCTTCTTGATTTCGATAGAGAACGCTGAGAACGTTTTTTATTTGGGTTAGGTATGTACATAATACTCTCTACTAAGTTTTAAAATTGTCAACGATTTAATTGTACTACATGGTAAACAATTTTATAAAAGCAATTTGGTACCTTTTATTTTATATTTATTATGAAAATCAATGATATAATAGTTGTTGGCATATTTTTATTTTTTATTCAAAACATTTATCTACCAAACCCACTCCATTTTTTTCTAATCTTTAATCGAAATAAACTAACAAGTTTTTGGCCCAGTAAGACCCCTTTGATTTCTTTCTCTGAGCTTCATAAATTGCCTCCAGCTTTGGTGACCACTTTATCACTTGGCACTCCCCAGATAGACCCACACACAAAATGTAAAGAATAAAAATGGAAAAAAGAACAGCAGCAAAAGCAGCTGGCAAAAGAAATAGAACAAGTCGAAGTAGTTTCGGTTGAACTGGAACTACTGAAAAATACCCCAAGGCAATCTGCAAGATACTTTTGTATCTTTTGTGCTGCCACTGCCACTGCACTGGGATTGCGGTTGTCCGCTGGTAATGACCAGAGCACGTTTTGTTTTCCGGGGCGGCGGAGGGTTTGAAATATCTCTGGCAATATTTGAACATTTACGCTTCATCGATTGCAGTCCGCACAAATACGGCAGAAAGTATCTCGTAGATAGAGATACGAATGCGAAGGTAGCAAAGTTTGCTGGCCAAACAAATAAACCACCAGAGAGAGAACTTTTGTTTACCCAAGTGCAGGCGTACATGGCTGGATGCATAGAGCTTCAGCTTCCGAGGAAGAGCGATAAAAAGTCAGGTAAAAGAAATGGCAGGAAAACCCATTGCTTGACCAACTCAACGCAACGCAACGCAACTCAACTCGAAGTTGTTGACAATCCAAAGGGTGGAAAGATTTTCTCATTACCGGGGAGTCAGCACTTCATTGCCACTCAGACACGTGGACACTTTTCCCCAGAGCTAATTAAAATAATTCAGGCGTTTTTCATCGCTTTTGATTGATTTCACTGCACTTCAGAAAGCAATTTGCAATTTTATTTACAACGCTTCTTCAGCATAAGTGAGTTTTAACCAAATAAATGAAAGGAAATCTTTAATTTCACACATTAAATAAATCCAAAGATATACCTCAAATTTTTAATTTCTTTCATTTCTTTTCATTTTCTTGAAATGAGAACTCTTATTATCGTTTGCCTAATCATAAACAAATAAATTAAGCAACCTTCTCTTTGTCAAATATTTTCTTTGTATTTATTATTTCTTCACGGACACGCTCTTTGATTCAATTAAAAATCAGCCTTGCATGTCATAAATATTTCTAAATGTTTTGCCTTTGCTTAAACACGAAGAAAATCAACAACAGATGAGCGAAAGGAAAACCTGTATCTCCTCGCATGCCAAAATTTTTCCCTTTTTTTTCTCCACAAAGGAAGCATCATTCTTCTAAGCACACAGGAAACAGGAAAGGAAAAGAAGGAAGGGCAAAAAAAAGAAAAAGCGGAGGAAAAATCACTGGCAATTTGCATAAGATACAATTGAGTGAGTGTCGTTTCTTTATATTTTCCTTCTCCATTTTTTGTCCTTTCCTGCCGCTTTTCCTTTTCTCCTTGCAATATCTGGGAGCTCGTGTAATGAATTATCATATTTCATGTGGAAACAAGTGAGGAAGAACAACAACAACAATGTTTGCATTCAAATTTGTGCCGCCAAAGTGAAGTTGAGACACACAAAAGGGGAGCCGCGCCCCCAGAAGAAATGCCGCAAAGTATGCCATAAAAATATATCCACACAACCGAGAGCAGAAAACCAAGCTCAACCGAAAACCATAATTCACGGAAAATCTACAGCTGCGGTCGGATTCGTAGTGGGATTAAACATAAAGTTAAAGCAAACTTTATAAACAATCTCTCATTATTAAAAATGTTTAATTTAATTTTTTTATATTTTTTTTAGTGAAGTTGACTTGTGTTTTTTTTGTTTTATGTTTTTTTTACAATATTCTCGAATTTTAAATTTTTGATTTAAGATTTTTAAGACAAACCGTTTATGCTGCGGTTTGATACTCCCCGAAAAAATGGCTGCTCTTTTATAGAAGTAGATACATAGATAAGAAAAATTGTTATAAAAAACATTAAGTTAAATATAGTCAGGGATTCGTATTAAATATTTCCTAAAATAGTTATAAACACACTTCCTCTACCATTTCAACCACATCTGTAGTCTTAAATAGAAAACCAGATTGAGTCGCAGTTGAATTCTTCAACATTCCTTGATGATTTGGGTCGGGACAAGGACTTAGCTTTGAAAAAGAAGAGTGTGGAGTAATATTCTGTACCGACAACAGCTGTTTTATCCCGCCAACCCCCTCTGATTTTTTTTTATTATCCTTTTTGCCCGCTGGCATCCTGGAGATCCTAAGAAATGACACTGGGAATATGTCAGCAACGCTTCGCTCATCCTTTGCATTGTCCCCAGTAGTTGAAAAACACCCTATAAACCATGATGTCCTGTGTCCATTCCACTGGCATTTCATTCATTTGTCCTGCGGTTCTCAACTGCAGCTTAGTGCTGCTAAGTTCTCCACGTTGTTTCTCTATCTGTATCGCAATTCGTGTTGCCCCAACCTTACGTGTTTTTGCGTGGTGCAAATTTAATTTTCAGCCATGCTGGCTGACACGCCCACACACCGCCCTCGCCCCTTTGAACTCCCTTTTGGTTTTTTTTTATTTTTTTGCCGGCCCGCATTTATTTTTATATGGAGTTTGGTTACTGACCACTCGACAAGCTTTTCCACGCTTGTTACTCATGCAACTTGGTTTCTGGCCACGGCCGCCATTCACCTCGTGTTTTTGATTCCGAGTACTGACAAAAGAACTGTGGAGCGGCAGCAACAGCAACAGCAGCTGCGCCTGGAAAAGCCGGAAAAATCGGTGTGAGGGTGGAGCCAGCAGCTGCTGGGGGAAAACCACAGCAGTTCATTTGGCCAAGCGCCTTTCGGATTGCCAAATTGCATAACCGAAAAACTCCCGTTTTTAGAGCAGGAATTTTTGGGTCAGAAAGTTGTTTAAAAATGGCATTCAAAAATACTGTTAGGAAAATATTTAAATGACGAAATACATGAATTTAATTAATTTAAAATATGTATTCAATTTAATCAATTAAATAATATAATGAAATACTTTTAAAAATTCCAATAAATAAAAACTTATAATAATTCTCAAACAAATATAAGCGAAAAACAAAAAAATGGCCGAGAATGTGTAGGAAAAAGCGAAAACTTTTGGCAAAGCAACTGGGGCAGCTTTCTTGGCCCAGAGACTCCTTTTCCTTCTCGCCGACATTTTCTTCACTTCTCAACTCTGCATGCTCGCTTTGGCAATCTTGGCAAGTTGATTATTTTTTAAAGCATATTTCAAAAAATCTCCTCCGTTTTTTCTTCCCGTTCTTTTCGGCATTTTCCTTCCAGTTGCTTTGCGTTTTGCGAGTCTCGGCGCTAAGTTGGCGCTAAATTAAAAACTTTTGCATTACATATATTGCACGAGAGGATCAGAGTCGCAGTACTCGCAGAAATGCAGCTGAGGGAAAAGCTCTAGCCTTGGGGGAAATGCAGGAGGGAAATCGGGGGATAAAGCAAGCAGCTCCGTTTTCTCTGCTGCATTTTTCACTCAACAAAAAGTTTTGGCTCGCTGTTTTTGCCGCTTGTTTTGCTCAACTTTTGCTGCTACTACACTGCTTGTAAAACCAATTCCGAGGAAAATGAAAGTAATTTTTCCCATTTAGCATTAAAATATACATATAATAAAAGTCAGAGGGAGTCGAGAATGCAAAAAAACAGCACAAGATAAAAGAGAAAAGGCAGCAGAAGGAAACTTCAACAGTTGCTGACAGCAACAAAATGTTTGCCATTTAAAATTGCAATGCTATAATACTAAAAATCATCATAAAAACGCAGCAGCAAACTATGCAGAACATAAAGTATAATAGAGGAGTAGAGTAGAAGGGACCACTGGGTGAAATGATGGAATAGCGCTGAACAAAGCATGACAGCCGGGCGTATGCGCAATATCCAACGCTTTTCCACCCGGAAAAACGTCGAGTAATTAATAGGTGGAACATAACCGAGGGTTCGAAGGTAACCAAGTGCATCGTCAGGGAGTTTTCCACCAAAAACTCAAATTCAAACTGTTGCTTGGCAAAGTTTCTAAAATAGTTGGCAAAACTGCTCTTGAAATATATGGCGAAAACTTTGAGGAAAAGTGAGAGGAAAATGTAATTTACAAAGCAGCCATTTTAGGCACATGTGGTTTTTAATTTTGTAACCATTTTGCATTATTAAAAAAGTTTGGATTTCTAACTTTAATTTTCCGAAATATTTATTTAGTTCTTCCTCAAAATTCCCACTCTCCTTAAAAATAGTGTAAAATTTCTCTTTACTGGCGGACATTTGTCAAGCCCGCTGCTATCATCGAAAAGCACTCGGAAACATTTACGAGCCGAGCCTAAAACCCATCTATTTGACCCGAAATGGTTCAATAAAGCAACTTTATGGCGTGACATCTTTTCACGCAAATGCTGGCCGGGGCTATCTACATTTTCTCCCACTTTTCCCCCATTTTCCCAGCCATTAGGAGCCGCTTACCTTTACGGATTTTTGGGATTTTCGAATTTCCTCCGCTGACCACTTGGGCGGCCCACCGGGCTATTAATATTATCTCTATGGCACACCGAACCAAAAGTGCCACAATAAATTAAAAACAAAATACCCAGGGTCGAGAAATTAGAACTCCTCGAAATCGAAAGCCCCTCTCCAATAGCGAAAAACGAAAAACCTGTAAAACAAAAAACCCAATCCCTCTATCCGAGGCTAAAATCCCCAATTTCTGTGGAAGTCCCGCTGTTGCGACACTCAATAAACCAGCGATAGACATGGCAGTAGAGAGAGATGGCTATGGGTTCGCCAGAAAGAGATGGCAGTGCGGGGATAGAGCGAGATGGGTAGTGCAAAATGTAGAGCAAATGCATGACAACATTTTCAGTTGTTGGTGTCGCTCTTTTTTGGCAGCTTTTGCAGCAGCTCCTCTTTTTCCACCGACACACAAAATGAAATCACAAAAAAAGAAAGAAAAAACTACCGGCGACAATAAATTTTCCAACTGTTTTTCCCGTCTTGTTCTTGTTGTTGTTGTTGTGCGTCAACTGACCCACATTATTTTTGGGTTCTTCGTGTTTTTTTTTATACCAGTATTTGTATGTCCATGCAGTGGGCAGGGATTTGACAAGGGTTAAAGCACAATGACAACAACCGCAACAACAACAAGTATAAAAAAATATCACGACCGAAATTGTAACAAAAATCACCCAACATTGCATTCTCCTGTTTTTGAAACTTATTTCTCTTAGTCCAACTTGACCCCGTGGTCAAGCTCAATTTGTTGGCCAGATATTTCTTGGATCTGGTTGGGGAATAGGGTTTTTATCTTTCGGTAGGTGAGAGCTTATCGATGATTGTGTGGGGACTTCTAGAATTTATTTGAAGTGATTTTATGAAGCAAGAGATACAATCATTTAACTTACGATTTTTTATGACTTTCAAATGTGCCTATTGCATACTTTAGGGCACCTTGAAAAGTGATTTCAAAACTCTCAATAAATTTACTCTAATTTCCTCTCAAAATCTCTTCACATTAGATTAAAGTCCCATTTACACTTCTAGTAATTGCTGTGGTCCAGAATTGAATTTGGTTTTCATTTGGCCAAGAGCAAATCTGTTTTTAAGCCCCATTTACACTGGCCTTGCATATATGAGCTTTCGGCTTTGCGTTTTCGTTTTCCACACACACTCACAGTCGCAATCGCAATCACAATCCAAATGGGGGCTTAAAGTCACTGGATTTTTTTGCATTTTAATAGCCATTTGCGGCACTTAAAAGCCCAAAAGCAAATGGGGAAATGGCAATTGTCGAGTCGGGTTCTGTTCTCTTTTTTCAGCTCTCTGTGTGTTCCTGTTGCACTTACTCATGCTCCTCTGCATTGTTTTTTCTCTGTTTCCAAGTCTTGCCCCTCTTTTGCATCTGTTTAAATAGCCAAGTTAGTTGTGCAGCTAATTAAGTCAAGTTTATGCAAGGAGAGGGTCCACAGCTTCCCCCTTTTGACCACCTGTGTTCGCACGTTCTCACCTGGTCAAAGTCCCCCTGCTACAGCAATTTTTTCCCCTTTCCTTTTTTCCATCTGGCTGTGGCATCTAATGGTTTTGTTGCTCTCCTCCTTTTTTTTAATGGGTGGCAAAAAGCTCCTTCTGGTTTTTAATGCTGCCATTTTCCCCATACAGAGGAGTTCCTCCCTTTTTTCCCCCATTAATGGGGAAATGTCTAATGAGACTGAGGCAACCAGACCACATTGACAATGATGGATTTGCTCTGCTTAATCAATACGAAATGAGGCGAAAAAGTGGGGGAGATTGTACCCTAAGCACCCCATAGAACCTCTACATTTCTACCCATTCCTAAAAATCCTCTTCAAATTTTATAGTGCTGACCAAATATTTTCTATTTCATTTAACTTTAACTTAACTTTAATTTAACTTTACCCCTTTTTTTACCCATTTCTTTTGCCATTTTCTAGGTGGCAAACTTAATTTTCGAATTCTCACAGGCTTCAGGCCGCGGAACTTCGTTAAGAGTGATTTAAATGAAATATTTATAGAGTCTGGAGTTGACAGAACGAAGAAGAAGAAGCCTAATCAGCTGGCTCGACAAAGAATTATGTGTGAATCTGGGCTTGGGAAACTTTTGGGCATAAATAAATTGAAATAAAATGAAGACGAGATATACACGCAGACATTTAAATTTGCATATTGCTTTGCGATTTGCGCTTTGCCCAACATTAATTGAAATTCATTTACATTTAAGCCGGCAATTATGTGGATTTTCCCAAGCAAAACAATTTGTAAATGATGCATAAGATAAAAAACCCAAAGGAGAAAAATCTTGGAAAATTTGCATAAATTAAAACAAAAGCTGCTGCAGATGAATGACAACTTTATCTTTCCTTTCTCCGACTCAGGGAAATTATGAAACTTTAATCTGTTTTGTTGTCCTGTCCACAAGGGAATCTAGAAATTCCTTCTGCAAATTAGTCAAAAATCTTTTACGCACATTGAGCAAATTGTTTGTGGTTGTGTAAGACAACAGAAAAACATATCACGATTTATACACATTCGAGAAGATGTAATCCCATAATCGAAGCAATTTATAAACGTGTGTATGTCTAAATAAATTGCATAAGAGACAGGCAGGCCAGCAGACAGACTCTCCATCTAAATATCCGTTGTAATGCAATCAGAAACTTTGCTAAGCGCATTATGAACAGCCAGACAAGTGGAAGAAAAGTGAGGAAAAGTGATGGTGATGAGGAGGGGTGGAGCAAGCGACTGACCATGGAAATCTGCTCATTGTGCATGAAGTTTACACGATTTTCGCTTTACATCTCATTCACCTGCGATTGCCACACATGTTTTCCCCTCTTTTCCACCCTCCCATTTTCTTCATGGTTGGAAAACCGAAAGTGAACTCATACTCACATCATTTGCTCAACCAACTATAATTACCATCTTAATTTCATTGGTCAAATATTTGGCCACTTTCACAAATTATTTGCACTGCTTAATTGGGAACTTGGGTCTAGACCTGAAAATATACTCGGGGATAAAACAAAATTGCTATGAAAATAATGCAACAATTAGTTTTGGTATCTTTGGTAAATATCAAGATTTGCAATGTAATTATTGCTAACGATGATTGTATAATTTGTTTTAGATTCAAGGTAAATAATTTCAAAGAAAAGTTATGAAAAACTAGCATAAACACTCAATAAACCATGAATTAAAACGATTAGCTTTCGTTTTGACCGCAAAATACCAGTTTAAATGACAAATGCTTCAAAAGTGCCATTCTTGCATAATTTAATCTGTGAAATATTTCCACAATTACAACGCGAAACGGCGATTGTGTAATTGTGCATGCGAAATTTGTGCGCCCAAAAGTCAATTTAGTGTAAAATTTGAATCGCCTTTTTTTCCAGAATGGCTAAAAAAATATATATATAAAGTATGGGGTTGAAACATGTGTTCCAAGATAAAACAAAAAGCATGGCGAAATTTATGCATATGACACACAAGGTTGTGTAATTTAACCAAGCGAAATGCTTTTCGCCAAAACCCGCAACGAAAACAAGAATCTGTATCTGAATCAACAATCCAAAATTTTTGGAATAAACGCAGAGTAAGAGCGGAAATTTTAGGTAAACAAAAGTCCCGTGTGCTCTCGATAAGTAAAATTAATGTAAACATTGGGTTAAAGTCGGGCAGCAAATTTTCTGCTGAGCAATTAGAAAAAAGTCTACGTCAAAGTGAAGCGTAATTAAAAAGAACAAAAAAAAGAAAAGAAAAATAAATACATACGAGAACCGGGAAACGTGAGGAGCATTTTAGTGAGGGGGAAAATGTTGCAGCAAATTGAAGGCAGCACGCAGCGAAATGATAAACAACAGGGGAAAAGTGCAGGCTACACACTGCAAACTCCAAACTACAGACCCTCGACTCCCGAAAAAAACGTAAAAAGTTGAGACAAAGAGCAAGCCACGTGCCAAAATGTATTGCATACTTTGTGGCGCAGACAACAGCATGTTGCCACGCCCTCACGCCCATCACTCATGCACTGGCACAACAGGTGCACTCAGAAAAAAAAACGGTGTAACTTTACGAAATTTTAGAAATATTTGTTATCTGTTAAATATTTTACTTGATTAGGTTTTCTTATTTAAAAAAATTAAATTAGACCTTTTGATTGATTTTATTAAGAAAACCAATAAAAACTAAAAGCATTAAACATTTATTGTAGCATACTTTTAGACACATTTTTAAGTGATTTGTAACCCTTGAAATTGCAAACCCACTTTCGATTAAAATTTTCTTAATAAAATTTAAAGTTTAAGCCCTTTTAATCGATTCTTTTCTAAAAATCAAAAAATAAAATATTTGTTTTATCATGTAAAATTTTTTCAGTGACCTCTGGCTTGTGCCAGGGTTGTCATCATCAACAAAGTAATCATGCATCGTCGTCTGGCGTTAAAAGTTTGCCCAGCTGCCCATTTTTTTCGTACCGAACCGAACCATCCTGTGTTTTTTTTTATTATTTCTACTTTCTTGTGCTTTCTTTTTTCCTGCACTGCTGCTGTGCAAAATTTTATTATTAAAATGCAAAATTGAAAATGGCAGCAACGTGCTAGAGAGGTATAGAGTGAGTTGTGGGCCCCATGTAAGTGATGCGTGACAGGAAAAGGCGAGGGAAAACTCAGGGAACACAGGGGGAGGGGCGGAAAAAGGATATCCAAGGCACTTCAAGCTGCTTTGATATTAAGAAGGAAAAAAGAGCACACTAAGCGTCCTTCCTTTGTTGATTCAATTTAAGTTTCACTCAAAGCTATAAACAAAATTGATTTCGCCTAAGCCCGCTTACACATATAACCTCAATTTTAGTATTCCTCTTTGGTCTCCAATAAAGCGAAATCAAAGCTTACCTGCAAAGAGAAGAAAAAAGCAAGGAGTATGTAAGTAAATTGTATCAGATAAGAGGTGAAATTATACTCCTTATTCACAGGAATTTGCATTTAATTAAAAGATTACAGACTAAAAGATAGGTAAAAAATAGGGACACAAAATTGGTTGCTTGTCACCTCAAATGGCGAGTGTAAAATTTCATCTAATTACATAAGAATACCCAAAGTACTCAGTGGTTTAAGAGCGAGAGACAACACGAGTGTGAACGAAAGAGACGGCTAGCTAGCAGGTATGTGTGTGATTTTGTTTAGCTGACATTGAACAGGAAGCTCGGGTTTCAAGCCCAGATGCAGAAAAAATATGTAATGGGACACTACAGGGAAAATAGGAGGTTGAGAGTCAGAAAAAATGAGACCAGGGCTAATAATAACATTTACATGTAACAGACAAACAGGCAACAGGGTAGAAAAGGCGGCAAGGAAATATGAATATGCATCATAATGCAGTGGGAAT
The DNA here is from genome assembly GCA_037075285.1 of Drosophila lutescens. NCBI lineage: Eukaryota > Metazoa > Arthropoda > Insecta > Diptera > Drosophilidae > Drosophila > Drosophila lutescens. The sequence goes on along the minus strand of JBAMCF010000408.1, from coordinate 764,721 downwards.
ACAAAAAAGAAACTCTCAAGCTGCAAAGGAAATTTTAGCGGCAAATGAGACACTGGGAGAAAATATTTGTATTCACTTGCATTTTATTTTTAGAGAAGAAATCTTTTGAAATAATGAATAAAATTTAAATCATAAATTGAATTCAGATTGTAAACTATATTTTTGACACCTTAATAATTTCTGTTATTTATAAACAAAAAATTATTATTTGTGATTTAAAATCATTTGAGAAAATCCCTATAAGTATGCATAATATATGTTACCATTTTACTATTAATTTTATTATTTTATGTAGATTTTATATACTATTTTTAATAAATCCCTATTCATGTTCAACCTTTTTCTCTCTGTGTAAAAAGAACAATAGGAACCTGCCACCTTAGACCGTGGAATGTTCGATGGCGAAACCCCAGGGAAAACTGAACATAAAGAACAGGGAACCCATCCACTGAAGTGGATGAAAGAAACAGCGGAGCATCTGCACATATTCTTTTGGCCTGCGGTGTCTGTTTGGCGATGACAAAAGTTGATAAACTGGAACAAAGAAATCAACAGAACGAGGGAATCCACAGAGAAAACTGCTAACTGCAGCAGCAAGTGCAAACTGCTAACTGCAACTGCTGATGGGCGAGATAAAGATGACGATCCCATCCGACCCGCAATAAATATATACACATGTAGGGATATATGCTAGACCCTAGACCACAAATCATTTCAGATTTTCACCCGTTCGCCTGGCAATTAAAAAACAATTTCCGGCAGATAGAGAAGCGAACACAAACACAATCAAGAAAAGAGGAGCCGAAATCAAATTAAAATCAAAATTAAATTTCGAAAAAGGGCAGCACACGTTTTTCGAGGAATACGAGAAGAGAGATTACTGAAAAGGTGGAAGAGGAAAAACATTCGAAAGCCTAGGTAAATGTTTGAGAGCCGAAAAACGAAATGAGGAATCCCAAACAGAAGCAGCAATAAAGAACAACAAGAACTACATCAAGGGGCAGATGTTTTCTTTTTCGAATTTTAGGGCAGCTGGGAAGGGCTATCGAAATTGTTTGAACAGGTTTTTGGATATGTTTAAATTAATTCTGGTAAATTGGGCATAGTTTGTAGAGGCTGAACATATATTAACTGCCTCAAATGGAAAGCTGATGGCCCAAAGCAACTTTATTAACGGATGAGATGGTCAGTATCGGTATTTACAAATGAATAGCACAAGGTGGTTTGATAAAAGTATCGATACTATATTATATTAAATTTATTTGATTTATTAAAAAATAAAAAACATCCAATTTGGTATTCAAAAAGTGTGCACTGAAGACATATTTATATAATTTTCGAAAAATATTTTTAAGTTCCTGGGTTCCTTTCAATCTCATAAGGAACTTTCCTTCCCAATGTCTTTTCTTCAGGGTCTTTTTTGGTTATTTATAATTTTTTCGTCTGATAACGATACTCGGAAGTTCGAGCCTTCCCTAAAATAATGCAGGAGCAAATATTTGGCAACCAGCTAAAATATTATACCTATAAAAAACTGATGCTGACGATGAAGATGATTATGAAGAGTTCCTGGAAGGGCGTATCCTATATTGCCCCCTCTCCTTGCCAAACCAATTCCTTCACCCCTTTTTAACCGCTTTAAAAAGAAGCGAAAAATTCCACAGGCAGATGTTTTGCCAGAGCGGCAAAGGAAAAAAAAACTTAATTACACTTTAGATTGGCACTTTAAAGCTGAGATTGAAGGCCGAAACGAAGACAAGGAAGAGATATATTAAAAAAAAGGAGATCTGCGGAAAGAGGAGGGCACCACACTTTAAATATCTTTTAGGGAAGCAGCTGCTGTAGCCTTTTTATATAAAAGGTACTACAAAAATCATAATACCCTCTGCAAGGGTATAAAAAAAAACAGGTAAGAAAGCTGCAACGGAAAATGCAACTGCCTCAGATGTTGCTGCTTCATTTTTAGTGTTGCTGCCGTTGCTGCAATGTTGCTGCTGTGTGCTGTGTGCATCATCAACGAATCTTAATAAACGCCGGCGACAACAGCAGCAACAACAATTTATGTTTGTCTCCTTCGCTGGCATTTTTTAACAATTTTTCTGTTGTTGTTGCTGCCGTCTTATATTTTTTTTTCGTTGGCTTGAACGTTTTTTAGGTCAACGAAATGCCAACAGATGAGGAAGAAGAAGAAGCAGCTGGAGAAGAAAAAGACAACGATGCGAGCAAACATAAATATAAAAAAAGAGAGTTGGGGGTAGATGGTGAAGAAGAGGCAGCTGGAAACAGGTAGGTAAAAGAGGAAGAGCCAACAAAAGTCAAGTCATGGACCATATTTGTAGTACAGCGGAAAAAAAATTCAGATCTGAAACAAGGGGTGTGGGTTAAAACACTTTTATGATAATAATATATGTACATTCTAACACTTAAAATACTTTACTTTGGCTGGTCTATAGATATTATAGGGTACTAGGTTCGAGTCCTGAAGAAGTGACATTTTTTTTTTTATAAAAAATCGTATATTACGAAATTCCTACAGATATTATAGAGTACTAGTTTCGAGTCCTGAAGTACTAAAAAATTTTAAATTAAAAAATCGTATATACAATTTTGTACAACATGTTTTTGTTTATGTTTCCTATAATATTATACAGTTTATATCAACTCCCTATCCCTCCCTTTTTTCTTACGGTGTAGTCTGTTGTTGAACCTATTGTGGTTGTTGTTAGAGCTCTTTTTTGTCTGTTGCTCGTCTATAAATCTCTTGGAGAATAGAACAGAAAGCCAAGAGGCAAGGAATGACAAAAAAAAGCAAGAAAAAATGGGAGAAGAGAATGATAGAGAAGCGATAAAGTCATTTGCATAGTTCAACAACGAGAACAACAAAAACAGCAGTAGATATAAAGGCCGTAGAAGAAGCAGCATCATCTCCACACACCTACAACAAATAGAAAAGAAATAGTGGTAGAAAAAAATACTAAAAGAAGGCCCAAAGAGCGCGATAACCTTTCGAAAATCAAATTAGAAGTTGAAAAAATAAAGAGGAAACGGTCAACACAAAAGGCTAACAACAATCAAATTTAATCAAAAACTGGGATAGTTCAAATTAGAGAAGAAAATAAAGAGGAAGCTATATAAATAATACTTGAAAAGGTAAATACAAGCTTTCTAGAGGAAGTAAGCGAAATGGAGATTATAGGAAGATTGAAAAAGATTGAGAAAGTTTTAGTTGTTGAGATTCTACTTAAAAGAACCCCAATATATTTTTAATTTTTATAAATTCTATGTTAAAAGCCCCTAAGCTCAAAATCTTCCAATTAAACCAAGTAAAAGCATAGCAATTTTCCACTTGGTGTTGCCCAACTTCTTGCCACTTTTACCTCATCCATTCTCCCCAGAAAACTCATCCATCGATTAATACATCATAATCATCTGCTATAAGTTCGCCGCGAGGCTCCTGCCTCCCACTCCACTTTTAATAGCCCGTTTCTAATTTGTTTCTTATGGTTATGGGGTTTTATTCGGTCTCTCCGGTTGCCTGATATTCCCCATTTCGTATTCCTCCATCAAAAAGCATCAGAGAAGACGCGTCTGAAGTCTGAAAGCCGTCACATCACATGGCAACCCATTGCCTCACTCAGCGTTATTATTTCTACACTTTTTGTATTATTTTTCTTCATATTTTTTGGCTTTGTCTTTTTTTATGACGTTTCATCTTTCACACACGAAATAAAAAAACAACCGAAAAATGCATAAGATGTAGTCGTTTGTGTGTGTTTAAATTTGAAGATGATATTTTATATTTTAATGGTGCTTTAAGACGAGGGGCATTATAAAGTTTGAAAATGATTTGAATTGTTTGAAGAGTTGTTTAGTTTTTTATCGTAGAAATTGGATTATAAGAGAAACATATATTAAAGATAAAATTATAAATTAAATTTTTGAAGACCAATTTACCTTTGTTTAATGATCTTAACTGATTTTATTTAACTGTCAGAACTTCAGCAAACTAATAAAAATTAAAAAAAAAACAATATCGCCATTTTTAATCAAATTCCCTACAATCTTGTTATGATTTTATGTTATGTCACATTTTCTGTTGAATTGTGTTAAAGTCTTTATTGTCTAGGGCATTGAAATCTTCGTATTGGCCGAATAAAACAGATATTTCTGCTATGCTTTGTTTGGGGGACAGGTTTTGAGCGATTATGAAACCGCCAGATAATAAGCCAATGTCTCAAAAATGTGATATTTACGGCTCACATCCACATATACCCTACATACACGTACGAAATGAAAACCGAAGAGCAGGTGTAACCGAAATCATCATTAACAAAAGAAGTCGAACGAGGCAACGAAAAATAAGAGCCAAAAGACGCTTAAAGTTAATTAGTCATTTTATGGGCTCCTCGAGATATTTTTGGTCATCGACTGGCTCTAATGGGAATTTTATAGAATTATGTAAATTCAGGCAATTCCGATTTTGACCTGCTGCTGATAGGCATTTGATGGGTCACAGAGACAAAGGGCAAAATGAAAAGAAGAGAAGAGATCCCAAGAATTCCCAGTGCGAGGCTAATGCTAATTGCGCCTTAAAGTCCCCAGAAAGAAATGGAAATTCGAAATTTATAATTTATGGGAGAATTTTGTAGCTTGCCCGGGGAATTAGTTACAAATTAGAAAATGATGTGGCCTGTCCTCCGTTGTCTCGTGTCCATCATTTTCCCACAAAACAGAAAAAAGGAAGTAGAAGTAGAAAAATAAACAAGGAAAAGCCAAGGAGGATCCTTGAGTGAGAGGCAGACACTTTGTTATGGCACCCAACAAATCCTTGGGCTACCTGGGATTTCCCCCCTACGATTTTCCCCAGCCTTTTCCCCGTTTTTTTTCACTCGGAGGCCCCGGGCTTCATCTTGCTGCTTATCCTTGGCTCAGCATCCTTGTCGCTCCATTTGCGTTTAGATTTTCTCGCTTTCACTGCGCTCGCTTTTCACTTTTCTTTTTTTTCTGCACAGTAATTGCGGGTATATTTTGTATGGAATTTAGAAGGTAGTACTGTCCCGTAAGCCTTGCAAATTAATTTACCAAATTTATACAGCAGCTTAATTCTTCCAAATCTGTCTAAAATACTTACAATTAAATATCTGAGATAATCATTTTTTTATAACTAATTGTTATAAAGTATCCTTCAATCTTTTTCCTATATTTATATTAAAAAATTATTTTAAACATATTTTTCAATTATAAGAATTGTATAAAATAAGGGGCCTAATATTCGTTTTATTGGTATAATTTCCCAGTTTTTCCTAGACTTTGGATCTACATCTGCTCTAAATACTTCCTGTTTGGTCCTTGGTAAACAATCTGCACCTGCAGCTGAGATTTCACAGCAGGTGAGTTTTCCTTTTGCACTTTTCCCGCTTTTCCCCAACAGCCTTTGCTCTAATTTTGCCTTCCCTTTAGATAAAGATAGAGGTATCGCCGCAGGCGTTTCTCGGCAATTTCCACGCGTGGCGTCCGCTTTTCTCATCACCCCTTCCTGTTGCATTTTCTTCTCGTGTGGCATCCTGGCAAATCCTGCGGATCCTTTGCATTTAATAATTAAAATATCCTGGGCCAACACCAAAATGATTTAAAGTGTCAACGCCAAAACGGCTGGGTTGAAAAAGGGTTTTCCTTTCTCAGGATATCTTGGTCCTTGGTCCGTTTTTCCCCGGCATTTTCCCCCGTTTTTCCCGGGCGGCCGCTTAGTTGGTTGCCATTTTTAACGCCTTTTTAATTATTTTTCACTTTGGCAAATGAAAATGGTGACAAAGAGCGGGGAAAATAGTGGAAAATGAGTAAGGCAGTGGAGTTTGCTTACGAGGGGTTAGTCCTTCGCATTTTCCCCGTGTCCAGCTGCGCTTTTCGTAGCTTTTCGCGCTTTTCAACTGTCATCAGTTGCAGTTTTTCAGCAACAAAAGTGGCGAACACAACTTTAGTTAATTTCGACTAAGTGCCACGCCCCCATTTTCACGCCTCCCGGTTGACAGACCCCCTTTTTCACCCATTTTCCTGCTCCTCTCCTTTGCACCTCTTTAACCTGCTATCCTGAGGTGTTTTTTAATATTTGAATGCACTCCTGTGACTCCTTCCCTCCCTCTCTTTCCCTCCCTCAAGCAGCCCCTCTCTCTCGCACTCGCACGCATATGTGTAGTGTGCTTCCTCTTCCTGATTTTCCCCCTCATCCCATTCAACATCCCATTTTCCTCTTATTATGCATGACGCGCACGTGAAAAGCGAGAGAAAAGTATTTTTTTCTTTTCTTTTGGCAGACAGACACCCGTCACGCCCCCTTTTTCGAACGCCCACCTGAACGAACGAATTTCCCGACTTGACACGGTTTTCCCAAACACCCACAGCATCTTAAAGAAGCTGTTTTAAATTCCTGCCATATTTTAGCTTTTCTTGTTTAACTTTAACAGAATTGTGACTCATTAACACCGACTTTAAAGCCAAATGTTTAAACAGAAAGTTTCTTACGGGGGTTTTCGCAATCTTGTGACTCACTCCAAAAAGCGGAAACGTCGGCTCGTTTGGTTTTATAATTATAAACTTTATTATTATGTGTGCCATCCAAAAGTTGGTCAAAATAGGCGGCTGACTAAGCCACGAAATATTTTTTTGTTCGTTAGCTTTTTATTATTTATTTATTTTAAAATAAGATAAGATTTAAGGTACGATTTTTTTATTGTAAAGATCTTAAAGGAATTTTTTTAAATTTAAGAATGCAGTTTTGATTATTTTACTGTCCACCTTATGCTTTTTGCCATCTGTGCTTATTGCATTCAGTTCTTTATGGTTGCAATTCGATAAACTGAGCTCGAAATTCAATTTTTGCTAGCTGGAAGCCGAAATCGTATCTCTTCTTTATTACAGATTTTTTCCTTGGTTTTATCTTTGGTTTTTTATTTGTACAATTCTGTGTGTCGTGATCGCTGTAATTGTGTTTGTGTGTCAATCTGCTGGCAGTTACTCACACGCCGAAAGAGACGAGTAGATGGAGGAGTGAAAGAGATGGCGAGCGGCACACAAAAATGCACTTGCCACAAGATTAGAAAAGTAGGAAAAACTTTAGGAGCTTAGGAGGAAAATTCTACACAGCATTGTTGCATTCTGTGTGAGCGACAGAAAGAGATAGGAACATAGGAACAGAAAGAGAGGACAATACCCAGATAGAGAGGCAAAGACCTAATGACATTTGTACACAATAAGAGGAAACATCATGGGAAACAGACGAAAAAAAACAGTCAACAGATTTCTATCAACTTTTGGTTGAGCTTTTTTATTTTCTGTCTTTTTATCTCTCTTGACCTCTACTTTTTTTTTAGTGCGTGTGGGAAAACAACATTTTAAAAGCATTTTCTTATCTTAAGCCAACAATGCAGGTGAAGTGAAATCTCATGACAGATGCACTGCAGTAAAAATTTAAATGAGGAGATTAAAATGCATATAAAAAAAATATACTTAAAAACTGAAATATTATTTCAGGAAAATATTTAGAATATATTTTTCATAATAAAAACCTTTATAAATATTAACTTAAAATTAAAAAAAATTTATCTTTTACAAAACTTGTGTTAACAGAAATATTCATATAGTAATAAGCTAAAAAAATGATGAAAAGAGGTAGAAACAGTGGCCAAAAACTGGAGGCTACATCGAAAAAGGTGTAAATTATCGAGTTTATGGTGCAAAAATGACAAGCGGCCAACCGAAAATCCCCAACCGAAAAAATTGGTATGTTAAAGGAACATCATTCTCCTGTTTTTCCCTCTCAATTTTCGGGTGGCCAAAGCATTTTGTATGTCACATTTGTTTGGCTTGCTGTGAAAAGTGGGAAAATGGGGGGCGTGGCAGGCGGGCAAATTGGCAGTCACCAAAAACACAGCGACTGAAAACAAAAAAAAAAGTGCAGCAGCAAAAAGAAAATTTTACGCGACACGCATTCCGAAAAATGCAAAAATGGGGGCCGCAAAAATAAAAGTGAAAGGGGTGAAAGGGGGGGCGGTGAATGCAGCGGAGTGGGCGTGGTCCTTGTGAAAATTCGCATGAAATTGTGGTTTTGTATGTGGTTGGGTGGGGGGGCCTCTCATCAGAAAACCACCCACTTGGCTTCGAGAGAGCATCGAATGTTGGCAGCCATTTTGAAGTGGCATCCTTTCAGCCCACTTAACACCCAACCCCCCTTTTGCACCCGCCCATGTACATGTGTCCATTGACAGCGACGATTTTTGCCATAATTATTATGATGATGCTTGGCATTTGGCAAACAAGGAGGTCTAAAAAGTGGGCTGAGGGGCGTGGCCCAGCAAGGACATCGCAAAATGCCAACCATGGCAGATGAGCCATTTTATTGCCTGTACATTTGCGGTTATTTGGTCGCCCAAAGGGGAAAACACATGGGTGGGGTAAAGGAAAATGGAAGGGGCCATGTACCACCATGGGTCAATTGTTTATGCGCGAATTTGGTGCGAGTTTGGAAAACAGAAGAGAAAACCGGGGAGGCGGAAGAGGAGGGGGATAATGGGGAAATGCAGAGTGCATTGCATTTTGTGATTTACGAAACGGCTTCTGGGCGGCCAAACTTCTGATTGAAACTCGGAGATGAAATTAAATGGAAAATTTAATTAGGTTGCATTATAGGCAAAGGTTCTCAAAAAAAAAATCAATAAAAAGAATATTTAAAACCTGGTTTTAAAAATAAATCAGAGATTATTATTTTCTACAAAATGCAATTCAAACATTTTGCAAACATATTTAAAAATACTTTTAAAATTTGGAGGTCTTTAAATTAATAATAAAATAATTTTTAAGAGTGTTAGAATATTTGTATCTGGCTTTTTATTCCTTGTTTTTCCGTAAAAAGTGTATATATATTTAGCTTCTAAATTGATTCTCTATTTCGCCACCAAATAATCAGCTAATGGCGAACAAGTTCAAGCAAAATAAAGAGCAGAGAAGCATTTTCGCTGCTTTAGCAAATTTGCAAATGTTTTGCGAAACGATGGGAAAGCGGGAAAAATCATTGCTGATTTTCCGAATGCAGCAGCAGCATGGGGGAAAATTCACTGGATGCATCTGTTTTTGATTTGAAAGACGTCAAAGGGGGAAAAAGGAAAAACCCAGAGAGAAGATCGTGTAAGCTTCCAGGAACGAACGATAGCTGCGCTAATTATTGCGCATCATTGATTCGAGAGCTGCGATGGGGGGTTAAAGGGGGTCAGGGGTGGTGGCTGAGAGGGGGTTAAGCGGGGCTAAGACTCATATCAATGATGGCCACTGTACTGGGATGAAACCGATAGCAAACTCCGACGTTTCTCCTTTTGCAGCGTTTCGAATTTCGAAATTTGAACTCGAAGATAGCTTGTTTGAGGGGGTTTTCAGGGGGTTATTTGTCATGAATGAAATGAGCTTTACGCATGTGACGAAGATGAGGAGATTGATGTCTGTCGCATCCATTTTCAAAAGCAGCAGAGAAACTAATTTTATTTTTTTTCGCTACGCTATAATCTGATTTACTCCTCTTTTCCTCTTTTGGTTACACTTGATTAGGATTTATTTATGTTTCCCTCTCTATTTTTTTCTGCCAATTACAATTACATTTAGAGCAGCTGCTGAAAGCTACTTAGTAAAAAGAGGGGGCAAAAACACAGAGATGAAGCGACGACAACTTTTACTTTTTCGCTTTTGTAAGAGAGAAATATTTTTAGTTGTTTGGTTATTTCTGTACTCCTATTCAGCTATTTTAGTTGGCACTTTCTTTTTTTTAGCTGTGAAAATAATTCATAAATCTTGGAAAAGCATTGTTAATTAAACAAAATGAAATGGAAAAACTTACAACGATAGTCATAATAAAAAAACCTTTCACAAGGCCTTTTTTGCGCTTTTTATTATACCCGTTACTCGTAGAGTAAAAGGGTATATTGTATTCGTGCAAAAGTATGTAACAGGGAGAAGGAAGCGTTTCCGACCCCATAAAGTATATATATTCTTGATCAGGATCACTAGCCGAGTCGATCTAGCCATGTCCGTCTGTCCGTCTGTCTGTCCGTCTGTCTGTCTGTCCGTCTGTCCGTCTGTCTGTCTGTATGAACGCTGAGATCTCGGAAACTATAAAAGCTAGAAGGTTGAGATTTCACACACATATTCTTGGGCTTCCTACGCAGCGCAAGTTTGTTTCATCGAGGTGCCACGCCCCCCCTAACGCCCACAATCGCCATAAACGATTTTCAAATGTGTCTGGAGGCCACATCTTTTAAGATTTTAAAAATATATAAACGCCATTTTATAGTGTTTATTAATACCTATCGAAATGTAGAAGACATTTTTCAAATCGGACCATTCATTAAAAAGTTATACGCAATCAAAATTGTTTATATATCTATCTCCCTCGCACTCCCTTTAGCCCCAATAGATAGTCGGGACACCAACCCGAGTACAGCGTTCGCACTCCCTTTAGCTGAGTGACGGGTATTAGATAGTCGGGACACCAACCCGACTATAGCGTTCTCTCTTGTTTTTATTTCGCATTATTCACTGGACTTACCTAAAATGAGATGGAAAAAATAAATAATTAGTCAATGTTTGTGAGAAATCGGATCAATTAAATTTATATAAATGTGGAAAGTTATGTGTAAATATAATTTGTTATAAAATTATTAAAATAAGGTCATTCCAAATTGTAATATATTTTATATAATACAAAACCTAATATGACTATTTTGTTATTACTCAAAAAATGTATAAAAATGAATCAGAAACCGTTTACGGTTAAATATCCTGAAAACCTTGAAGTTAACCTTTAAGATATTAATCTACAAATATTTATGATCGACTTATTCCAACATGATCATTGAATTTCAGATTTACCCCTCTCGCTTTCGTATAAAGTTCATTCGGAATGTCAAGAGACTGAATGAATAATTATGATGTCAGCGCAATTATCTCTTGAGAATTAATCGATGTTTCTGCATAAATTATAATCACACACGTTTAGAGCAGATATTTCTTTTGTCACAATCTTTAGCTTGAGAATGGAACCCACAGCAATTACGGAACTGTCTTTCATCCCCCGGAATTTTCGACCATAAAACACCAAAAACCAATTTACCAGCAATTTTTGCTCGATCTACGGGCGGCTGAGAAGGAAGCTGAACTTTATAAATAGCCAGGAAAACAATGCAACAGGAAGAGGCAGGGGCGTGGAAAAGGGGGCAGGGAGGTAGTGATGCAGTTTCCCTTTGCTCTGTGGTACATTCCTCAATCAATTTCGTCGGTTTCCTCTGGCGTCTCCTTCGTTTTTCTTATTTACTTTGCATTAATTAAACATGCCCTGCCACCTACTCAGAGATCCCCCGCCCCTTTCAGCCGCCCCCATCTCATCAACTTGGTGTAGATTTTTCAATTCCCTCACTTGAGCACTGCAAAAAATATTTGAATTTTAAATATTTGTATGTTTACTAGAATTTAGTCATTTACGATACAATTTGCAATCTATGATTACTATAAAAGTATGCCTATTTAAAACGGGAAGTTGAAACGACAGAAAAAAAGGATAGATATAAAAATCTCAAATAAAAACAAAATTTATAAATAATTCAGAATTGCATACTAGGATTAACTAAATTTTTTTATCTTGGAAAAATATTTGTTTAAAAATAGTAAACATTTTATAGTGACTATTTAATTTAATTTATTAATTAATGTTTTTAATTATTTTTAAACACTTTTAGATTTCCTTCAAGTGTATCAGTAGCATCTGCGGCAATCTTCGGTTTATATTTAAATGTCTGGCAGAGACGCACGTGCAGCACTTCTTGCCTCTCCCTCGCACCGCACTAGTCCCCTCTCCCTTTCACCATTCGTCTCTGTCAAGTGGCACTGCATCGTCCCCTCTCTTTCGCACACAGCATCAACCCCCCCTTCCCCTACCCCCTGTCGCACCCACTGTGCCACATTGCAGTTTGTCATTGTAGCAATTTCAATGTTGCGCTTGTCAATTTTGCTGTTTCTCATCCTGCCATCTCACTCGCTCCCTCGCATGTGAATCCCCCTGCTAATATACCCACCCACTGCCACGCCTATTCGCCCCTTTTCCAGTTATTTTGCCACAGCAGCAGAAAAGCCACTTAGAGTAAGCGGCAGCAACACAAGTTGCATGTTGCCAGTTGCAAGTTGCTGGTTGTTTTTTTTTTTGATTTTGATTTTCTACATTTTCATTTGTAGAAAAACGAAGATAATATTTTAAACTAAATTCAAAAGATGAAAGGAATGATTTTAAGCAATTTAAATTAAATAATGCTTGAATAATTCCATTATTTCAGCTTTTATTTGTTTGATATTAAATGAACAATAATTGGTAAATATACATAATCGAACCAATTTATTTTTAATCTGCTTATGTGTAGCTACTTTTTATACTACGTTTTTCTGCGAAAGCTTTGTTAGCTCTTCATCAAATGAATAATTCAGCCATTAAATAAAACAAATAACATTTTTATGAACTGAAAAACTTCAAATAAAACGTACATTTCTTTAAACTCATTCATAATAAATTTTATCACTTCAAATTGGCAATTCTTTTGGCTAAAAAGCGCACACAAAAATAGCAAAGCTGGCAATTTAGATACGAGATCTTGCCGACTCTACGAATAATTCTTCATTGCCGCTTGGCAGCATTTATTTTGTGCTCAACTTCCCCCTCATTTTTTTGTGCCTGCACACAGACAATTTAATTTCAATGTCGCCGCAATTTAAAAAGAAATGCAACGAGGGGGAGAAAGTGGGCAAAGGGAATGCTCTCTTTGTCTTTGTCGCAGCGAGTGAGGGAAATAAATAGTTTTGTTTTGACACTCTAAAGGCGAAAATGTCAGCGGCGCATCTCCAGCTCCTTTCTCCACTTAATTCTCCGATCTTCTCTGTCCAGCTTTCCATCTGGAGCCCCCAGAATCTCCACCCTCTCACTCTGCCCAGCCCCGAAAAAAATATTCCCCTCGCTTTTGGAGAGCCTGCATTTGACAAGTGGACTTAGCATTGGTGGCACTCAAACTGCAAAGCTGACACAGAAATCTAAGAAAAATATCACAAGCGAATTTCGGAATACCCTTTTGATAGTTAGGAATAATATTTATGAAGCTACTATTTTTTTTGGACGTGTAAAGAAAATATTTTGGTTTTTTTTTAAAGAAATTGATAAAAGGTTTTCAAAAAGATTATATAAAATATTTTAAAAATTCTTAAGCATTTAGTTTTCTTTAATTTAATATATTTCAATATAATATTCTGATAAGGTTTTTAGATTTATAGAAAAAAAGAGAAGTGTATAAAAGTAAGGTAAAGAGAACGAGGTTCACTAAACTGTTGGCCAAGTGTTTTGGGCAGCTGCTGGAAGGCTTTTGCCACATTTTGTTAGTTTTCTATTTCCCTGTTTTTTCTGTGTTCTATGTTTTTTTGCGGTTTATAGGCGTTATGATTGGATGTGTTTTCCCATTTGTGTTTGTGTGGGCGTGGCTGGCGCAACAAGTTGACAATTTAGCTGGATTCCGTTTCCTATTTGCTTCTTCTTTTGCAGTTTTCCCAACCTTTTTTCGTTTGCTAATGAGTTTTTAAGTGTTACGGGGGCAGAAGAGAGTCTTCAGAGTCTCCAGTCTTCTCGTTCTTCTCTTTCTTCTCGCAATGCTTCGGTGATAAACATAAACTGACTAAGCAAAACCAGCAACAACTACCGTTTTCCCACTGATTCTTTGAGCCACTTCTTACAACACTTCTTGTATGTTCTCTTATTTTATTTTATTTTACTTATTTCTTCGCTTGTGACATTCTTTTTACAGTTATAAATCAAGCGCAAGTCACGTACAGTGTTCATTACCTTTGAAGCTTACTGTGACTGTTGCTTGGAGCAGAAAAAATACTGTTAAGACTGTACTCGGCTTATAAAGTGGGGCAACCAATTGATTCGCAATTTGCTGTTTACACAAAGAATATTTTATGCAATGAATCACATAATTTGTATTATTTTATTATAATATTTTATAGAAAGAATATTTTATTTTGTTCATAGAAAAAAATTTAAACCCTGAATATGATCACAGTATTTTTATGAATATATAATATTTTCTAAGAAACATATTTTTTATTTATCAAAATGCTAGTCACATAAAATCATAAAATAACATATCACATCCTATCCATTTGTTTCTGTGTACTTATCGATGTCTGGCCATATTTTCTCCAGGTGCTGCCCTTAATTTTCACACCTTTCCCGCTTTTCTGCTTGGACAGCTGCACTCCCCGTATGTACAATACAGGTTCTCCCTTCGTGTTTGTGTGCTGTAATAAACCCCATTTACACCGACAATTTTATGCTTTTGTTTATTGTTTGCTTTCTCTCCCAGAGTTCGGGTTCATTTCAAAATTTGTAACGAACAAGAAGAATAAACCTTACGAAGTGGGCCACATATAATTAGAAGGTGAGGCGCGTAGAGCCTCTTAAATATTTATACATTCCACTAATAAACAATAGTGAAGAATACCAAATATTTGCAGTTTGTTTATTTATTATTTCTCGCTGGCTGCAAAGTGAAAAGTTCTTCGCTTTTATTTCCCTCTTGTCGCTGGGGGCAGTGAAAAATCTACCAATTAATTAGCATTCTAGTGCAATATTTTTTACGCTTTGCTGTAAAAAAGGCACAAATTAAACAATAATAAAACCACCAAATTGTGGCCAGTTTTTATTATTTTTTTGTGGATGAGATCTTGCAAATTTGCCTGAAAAACACTCTTTTATGGCTGCTGAATTGTTAGGAAATTTAATTTAGAACTAAACATTTTGTGTAAATTATTTTTAAGCACAAATCACCGAAAATAATGATTTTAAATTACAATTTAAACCACATATAGTTGGCATTTAAATTATTTTATTTTTTAAATGCTTTTAGCACTTTCATTTGCCCCAATAAAGCCTTGAATGTGCATTGAACGTTCATTAAATATTCACGCAAATCTTTAAAGCTTTTGGCAATTATACTCTGCATAAAAAATGCACATAATTTTTGGCTTTGCACAGTTTAAATTTGTGCAAAAAACAAAAAAGAAATAAAGATTCGAACAGCGTAAAAAGAATTTATATGAATTATTTCCAAATATTTTCTTTTCGCCATTTTCAGCTCGCATAATTGAATTATTCTCTGTGCTCGAAACACAAAAAAAGAAACGAATGCATCTATAGATTTTTAGTTCTAATTAAACAAGCAAAATAAACACGCATTATGGGCAAATAAAAACGTAGAATATCCCGGTTACATATTTAATCTATAAATAATTTGCCAACAAACAAGGCATGCTTTTATCTTTGCAAATAAATAAATTAATTTGCTTATGTCTGGCATTAAAAAGGCTAAAGTGTCTGTTGCAAAGTCAATTCATTGAAATTTATCTGGTCTATTAAATATTTATGTAAACATTGACAAACACAACAAAGTGGGCGGAGTGGGTGGTATGGGAGTTGAAGGACATTCACAGACTCTGACAAACGCATCAAATTGTGCAAAATTAATTAAAATGCATTTCATTTATGAAATTTAACAGGATTTGTGCTTTCGAGGCACTTTGAATACCCTTCAAAATATTATTAAACAAGGTTAACTAATATTTATGAATTTTTAATATAACTAAATTAAATTAAATATATTTTTCAGAGATTTAAAATATGTTTGTTATTTAATTTAACCTACTAAATAATTTCTTAACCCCAAGTTAACCTAAAACTAATATTCCCCCTTATAAATCCAGCTTTAAAATCAGTTGCTTATGGATGGTGAAACCTTACCACCTTCACAAATGACAAATTAATTGAAATTAATTTATATTTAATACGCTTTTGACACGCAGAAAAAAAAAAAGTTTAATGCTTAAAGGTACATTTTATTTTTTAATTTAGTGGATATTTTTCGCCCGCCGTCTTTTTGATATTTTTTACGCGTGTGCAATCAATTTTCAATTATGTGCAAAATTAATGGCAAACGTTTTCGGTGGCATGTTTGTTAATCAGGCTCTTTTCTACCACCATTTTCAATCCCCTTTTTGCTATCGCAAGCTGACTTTTGATTGATTTTGTGGCACTATTAAAGCGTATTTTGGCTGGAATGTCTTTGGGCACGCAACAGCGATTTTGTTTTACCCTCTTCGTCCTTGAAGTGTTAAGGATTATGCTGGTTAGCACAGGCACCCCGAAAGAGCCACCCACCCATCCACAAAATCAGCCCGCCAGCTTTCTACTTGGAAAGGCAGACAAAGACATATTCCTCGAGTAGATGGAAATCAAAGGACAAAACACACAGACAGGAAAATTCGAAGAAGGGGCTCCCAACATATCGATGACTGCCAAAGCAGGGTGTTTAAATGGGAGCTTTAAGGGTATTTTCCCAGCCCATCCCCCCTCAGACATTTCCCTAATGGCAATTGACATAATTACGCAAAGTAGTTCCTCTCCATTTCCCAGACTTTTGCTCAAGGTAGGCGAAAAGTTTTTCAACTTAGATTAGACCTGCCCCACAACAGAACCTCCTTGCCACGTTTACCTTCAATTTTTGTGCCCCACCCCCAAAATGGAAATTAGGCTTTAAAATTGCCCTGGAGGCGTCTTTAAAATTTATTGCAGCCTTTGCTGAAACTGAAATTCCCTTTGCCAAAACCATTCCAAAATTTATTCAGCCTACTAGAACACAGCCAGGGTTCTTCAGGGGGCTTTGTGCACTTGGCAAAAATATAAGAACATTTTTGAAATATTTTAGTATAGGGAAAACAAAGATAATCATTGATGTTGTAAAAGTTTAAATGCCATTTTGTTGTGATTATGAATACCTATCGATATGTAGAAGAAAATTTTAAAATCGGACAATCCATTAAAAAGTTATGAGCCAAAAATTAAATGGCCGCTAGGTGGAGCCAGTAACTATTTTATAGTAACAATAAATCAAATAAATATTTCCAGTGCATTCTCCCTGCCTTGAGGTAAGTGTAATGAAAATTACTTAAACAGAGAAAAAAGAAGAGCAGAAAATACAGCCTAGAACTTCTAAGCAGAGTTATGCCTGCTTTTTTCGGCCCGAAGGGGAAAATGTTTGCCAGCACCGAAAAGCCAAGGAAAAATCAGCAAAAAGCGGGGGTAATAGTAAGGAGTCGGAAAAGAAACTGTTTGACTTCACTTTTCTGTTTGTTTGTCCTTGAATTTAGCTTTCCATAGCCGCAAAAGCCAACCCGAATTTCCCCAACTCCCCCCCGCAGAAAGTTATTATTACAAGCACATTTTCATTGCCAGACAAAGAAGAAGGGGAAATTCAGTGAGGGAAATAAGGGCGAAGACCAAGTCAAATTGGCGCCGAAAAAATGTTTCGCATACATTTTCACTGGAAATTGATTTTTTTTGTGCACCCCGCCCTTTTTGGGTTGTCAATTGAATTCATGGCGTTTTATTTGCCTTCCCTTATTTTATTTGTATTCTTTTTGGTATTAATTTTTTGTTAAAGAACCTGACACTCAAGCAACCATCATTTGTCAGCGGCTTTTCCACTTTTGGCAGGTGATTAGGAGGAGTGCAAATAAATATTTAAAGCTTTCTCCTCAAGTTTATGGGGGGGTTTTAAAATATTTTCCATCCAAATTAAATGTGAAGTAGCTAATAATGAAAAGCACTTAATGGATGCAAAATTGGATATTAGATTTAAATTTGAATAAGCAAAATAAACACGCAAGCCGGGCAATAAACACATAAATCCGTTAAATTGCATCAATTATTTACTTTTTTGCCCAGATAAATTACACAATAATGATAAATTTAATTAAAGAGGTAAATTCCATTTGATTTATTCGCAATGTCTAATTCTCCCAACTAAGACTACGTTATATTTTCGTTTGAAGTCATAAACATAAATTAAAATTTGATCCGGCTCATAATTTACATTAATCATTTTGATCTTTAAACCCGGCTTAACAACAATTATTTAACGCATTCATAATTCATGCTTAATTTATTGAGGCAGCAACTTTTCTCTCCCCAATTTTCCACATTTTCTTATTCTTCTTCCGCGTCTTGCGGATTAATTTAACCCCTCTACTTGAACTCTCTCTTAAAGTTTTTAATTAAAAGCACATTGCTCTGTATTTCCATTTGTAATTCAAAAATTATCAAGTGAAAAAGTGCGGGGGATATAGAGCTGGGTTTTTATCCCATTCATAGACTTTTATTGCCATTTCATGCGCTTCAATGAAACTCAATAAAAATACACACTTTTTATTTTTTGCTCACTCCCATTGAAAACGAAAGGCCATAGAAAAAGTTTAATATCAGAAAATTTAAAAATAAATCGAGGCAAGGGATGGAAGATTCACGGAGAGTGCAATGAGTGTTATATAATAAATGCAGACGACAAACAATGGATAGAAAAAATATTGGCGAAATGATTAAAAATGGAAATAAGGAAATGCAATTTTTTACACTTTTCCCGCAGGTTTTTTGCACCACCACACCATTTTCCATTTTCCGTTTGTGTTTTCTGTTTGATTCCGTAGTGAAATCAATTTTGTGCAATGCGTAAAAAACAAATAAAAATATATTCCGAGTGCAAAGTGAAATTAATAAAAACACTTTTGGGGGTTGCCTGCTGATCGATTCGTTTGGGGGTTGCAAATTTATATTCCACCTTCTTTTTTTAATATCCAGTTTAAGAATTTATTATTTGTTGAAATATTTTCATCGGGTCTTAATTTCTGTCGGCCAAATGAGCATTACGAGGGGTGTTTTTTTGGGATGACAGTCGGCACAGCCGGATTTCAAATGAGTTTTTACACTTGAGACACGAAATTAAAACTTGAACTGTGGCCAAAGACAAAAACCCTTAAAACACAGAGCCACCCTTGGGATAAATCCCACCCCTCTTCCTCGCGATTGAGCAAATGAAATGGAATGTTTGATTAGAAAAATGTTTTGCATAGCGTAAAATTTTATATTCCTTTTACCATTCGTAATGGGCGTGTCAAAAGGGGGGAGGGGCGGTGGGGTATTTTAACCCCCGTGTGACGACTTAAACGCTGGAAACGAAATGCGTTTTACAGAAAAAGGTTTTCACAGTTCATTTTGTGTAATTTCTACAATGTTGCTTTGCATTTCTCTCAGACAGAGAATCCCCTTTAACCCTCTAAGCCCCCGTAACCCCCCTTCTTCCTTTCAGACAGATGCACAACCCTAAAAAAGCGAATTGATATGCTTGAGAAACCCGGCAAAAGTAACAAAAGCATAGAATTGGATTGGATTGAACCGAAAGGGGGATTGCATTTTTTTAGGGGGTGTAGTGGGTTAAGGGATGCACTGATTTCGTTGTCTTCAATTTTCCACCAAGGGTTGAAGCCCGCGGGGAAAACTTTACACACATTTTCCACCGCCTTTGTTGTTCTTTTCCCTGTTCCACTGCGACTCGAACAAATTCGAGTGCTAAACGATCATTATGAGGTTTTAACCAGCACGGGGGGTGGCAGAGGGTTAAGGTTTTGTGCCTTCAGGGTTTTGGTTTTGTGACTGCGCAATTGAAACATTCGGATGAGGTCTAATTAATCTATTTATTTAGGCGGATTGAGCATTTCCAAGGGATTGGCGGAATAATATTATTATGGCATTTTACAAAGAAGCCAGGGAGTAGAAAAATATTTTGCCATTTCGAAAATAGTAAACTACTTTTAACTTGATTTAAAAATAATAAATATTATAAGTCCCATTATTAAATGTTTAAAAACTGTGTAATAATTACAAGTTTAAACAATATAAAGTTCTTTAAATATTATTGATTTAAGAACTATTTATCAATCTTATATTTATTCAAGTGTCCAAAAATAATCTTTTTAATTTCTTAAGTACCTGACAACTCCTGAAAATCCCATAAAAAGAACCCTCTTCATGTTAAGCTCATCCCAGTTGATCTAGACTTGGCCAACTTCTCCATAGATACTCCACCCTCTTAGAAAAACCTTTTTCAACCTGAACCCAACTCTCCTTACCCCTTAAAGACCCAAGTCCACTTAACCCGCTAACTCCAATCAAGGAGAAAAAACCAGTGGCGAAAAACAGTCGGCCATAAATTTATCAGCGAAACATGAAACGTGCGAGTGGCCAAAAAAAAGAGGAGATACTGCGATACGTTTGTTCGGACTGAGATACTCCGATAGCGATACCCAAAATACAGATACGGATCCAGATTCAGATTCAAATTCAGATCCAGATAAAGATACATGCAAAAGCAATCAATGTATTGACCACAACGATTTTTGACATGTTACGCATACAAATTAGAGCAGACTGCCCCTTCATTTTTTTCTTTTGGCCCCAGCCTTTTCTGATTTTTTTTCTCTTTGGCTCATTTGAAAGCGAACGAGCAAAAAGCAATCCCCAATAAAGAAGCCAACAAAAGGCAAAAAGGAGAACTGAAAGCAGAAATCGGCAAACAGAAGCCAAAGAAAAGTTGAAGCAGTTAAAGAAAGAATTATATATATAAATAAAAACAGCATGGGCAAAAAAAAGAAAACGAGTGGGGAAAAAGTGCTGAAAGGGTAGGAATAAGTAACGCAAAATACAGAAAAAATAAACATACAAAAGAACCCGAACCCACAAGATATGTGGGCGAATGAAAAATGCTCTTCAAAAGGCAGCAAACCTTCTTTGGGGATATATAAATAAGTATTTTTATTAATAAACAGAATAAATATGAAAAGAGGTTGAATATCTTGAAATATCTTTTAAGAAGTTTTTTTATAGAAAATAAATAAAATATTTAAATTAAATACAAATGTGAATGATTGTTCAAATCCCTGTTTTATTTATTTCTAATTTATTTCCTTTTAATTCCTCCTATTTCATTTTTCCAAATCCAAAGGCATAAAGAGCTTAAAACTGAGGATTTATTTTGAATTAAGGAATTTTTCCATTTAGGTGCAAATAAATTAGTTGAAATTCAACTATATATAGTGGATTATAAAGGAGCATTAGCACGCAAAAAATACCATCCATCCAATCAAGAAATTCCCACAGAAATTCAGCAGAAGTGGACAAAAAACTATTGGCATCATCATCAAGTACCCACAAGACAATCCATGCTAATGATCCGAAATGTCTTCAAGACACATTCAACCCCCCGGTTCCAATTCCAAATTCCAGTAGCCAACGCAATTAGCAAAAGGTGAGCGGGGTGAGGGGATTTTGAGGTGAGGTTCGCCCCCGTTGATTCAGGCGTGACAATCGCCGCTGAGTTGGTCAAGAAATGCCATCACGTCAAGCGATTTTCCAGCGACTTTAATCGCACTCGGAATGCACAAAAAAATATAAAAAATACTATGGTAAATCAATTAATATTCAAAAGCTGTTGAGTCAGTAGCTTCTAGTAAAAAGCAAAATGAAAATTCAAATAACCCAGAGATTAATCAACATTAATTGATATTCAAAAGCGGGTTCTCTATCAACGCTCCATGCAAATATTTATAGAAATTAATTTTTGCACATGCCGAGCAGCAACGTCAAAGCGAAGAAATAAATTGGCTTGGTGTGACAAAAACTGTAAAAATCATTGACATGCCGATAAAAACCAGCAAGCAAAAGCGACGCATAAAACTTTAGAAAAATATTTATTTTCTGCAAATGCTGGGGAAAATTTTTATGTAACCAAAACCAATGACGAGGTCGTTTGGAGGGTTAAACAAAAAAGAGAGGGAAAGAAATCGTGCTAACTTCGTCATCAGTCAGCAAATGTTATTGAATTTTTATCATTTTTATTTACCATTTTATTGTGTGTCCGCAACTCGCGAGCAATATCATTTTAATGTTGAGATACTCTGACTGCATTTCGGCTGTGAATGGAAGTTGTTTAAACAGCTGCCGGTTTAAATCCGCCACCCACCTCAAAGAGAAAAGGCCAAAAAATATAGAGTGCATAAACATGACTACAAATATACGAACCGAGAGATATAAATTCTCCGCTTGCGAGTTATAAATTCCATATGCCAAAGCATCAAAACAAAAATGCGTACTCGTTTATTTTTTTCCGAATTTTACGCTGGCAAAATAAAACTTTGAGGGATTTTGTAGAGGGGCAAAAAGCTGTATCTGATTCCATGGGGTAGGGATAGAGATTTGGGGGAACTCTTTAAAGTAAACCCATTTTAAATATTAAATTTAGTTAAAATTTTATTTTTAATTTTATATTATATATATGATAATTTCCGAATTTCGGCTTTCTTGTTAGATTTTTAAAATATACCCAATAATTTCCAGGAATTCTTTAAACATTTTCCCCACTTTCTTTTGTTTATTTAGCTCCTACCTTTGCATATCAATATTTCCCCAACAGACACTGAAATTCCAGCTAACTAAACCAATTTATTGTATCCAAAATCCCCTTTGTATCCGTATCCCAGTGCCTCTGGCCGTCTCTTTTCCACTTTTCCGTGCAATCCAACTTTGATTTTGCAAATGCAAATTGTGAAAATATATATAAATCTTCCTCTGCAGGAAAGCGCTTCTCATTTCCACTGCATCTGTTGCTAACCTCTGTGCTTTCTACCTGTCTCTTTTTGCGGCCCCTGCACCTGTACCCTTCCCTTTTACTCTGTTTTTCCCCCTTTTTTTGGGGGCAACACATTTCCGCACACGTCGCTGAATTTTGCACGTAAAAAATGTTTGAAACAAACAAAATATTTGTTTAATTTATTTTAATTTCAAAGTTGCAGCAGTTGCAGATATTTTTGGCCAGCGGAAAAGGAGGTAAAACGTGTGTGTGTGTGTGTGTGGAAAAGGAAAAAACAGGGACAATAACAACTCCGGAAAAGTGAGAAAAACTAAGCCACAATCATAATTCACGCGCTAAAAACACCAGCAGAAAAGCGGGGAAAACAGGGGAAGGGAAAAAGAAGTTTTAGGAGCGCAGGCACTTGGAAAAGCCAGGAAATGAAATGAATGTGGAAAAACTCAAAGGGAAAGCGGCATGGAAAACCGAAAAAAAGGAAAAGGGCGACAGTTAGCAGGTAGACAAAAATAAATAAAACCCAAAGGCAGACGAAATAAACATAAAAACCCGAAGAAAACGCACACAAATTGTTGCAAACAGCCTTTCGAGATGTTCTTAAGCAATATCCTGCGTTTCTCCTTGAGACACACACAGGATTTTCCGAGGAAAACTCAGCCAAATTGGAAGGCACTTCAAGGATCAACAGGAAAAATGTCAAGAAAAAAGGAGACGGGGTGGAAAAAGAACAGAAGTAATGGTTAAAAATAAACTAGAAATATGGTTTGGAAAATGTAGTTTTTGGGATTAAAATTCTGTACAATATACACATGTTTTAGGAACCGATGATAAAATATTATTTTTATTTATTTAAAGATTTTTTCTAGTATTTTCTCTCCAGCAAAAACATTAAATGTATTATTTCATTACCTCCTAATTATTTGGCCTAACCCGCAAAAGGTCTCAAGTTTTCCCACTCCTCGTTGGTAATCTTTTAATGTGTTTTTAATGTCGGATCCCTCAACCCCTGGAAGTATTCCCTCTCGACCACTGTCATCAAATCTAATAATGCCCCCGAGTTGAGCAATTCCCCAGAAGCTTGAGGCCAACAAAACCATTCGCAGAGAGTTCATTGATTTCTGATTCTTGTTTTTTGAGTCGGAGGCGTTGACAGTTAAGCTGCAAAGTCAACTTTTACGAGTAGTTCCCTGCAAAAGCGCTAGAAAACGCGTGTCAAAGGCCCAATTAAGATGTCAAATCAACACGTTTTATTTATTAAATGATTACGCACTCACAAAACACAGCGAAGAGGAAAATGCGGGAAGCGCCATAAAGTTAATGGTGCAATATGTATCTTTTTAGAGGGGGTAAAAACTAATCGCAGACAAATTAATAAAGGAGCTGCTCCCCTTTTCGAGTTCCCTTGACCGATTTGCCCGATTGACTGGATATAATTCACATTTAAATTTAGCCCCAGCCCTTCGTTGTTTATCCATCGGGGTTCTTTAAGTATTAAAAAGCATTTTGTAAGCAAAGTATTTTATGTGGAGAAGGGAAAAACTTGGTTGAAGCGTGCAAAACTAAAGTTTTCTTATATCCCACTATGTCCCCCTGTTTTCCACCGACTATGTGTGCAACTTTTCTTGGGGACAGTGATTATTCTTGCATAATAAAAGCGTTCCCCTTACTGATACGGAAAATATAGATATAAGAGATGATAATCCATTTATTTTAATTGATTTGTAATATCCTCACGCGAAGTTGTATTTCGATGATGGATTTATGCAAGGTTGCAATCTAAAATGATCCAATACAATACCGATAAGTTTTCCATATTTGGAAATTTGCACTTCCTCCTGAATTCCTCCTAATTCTCCTGAATTCTCTGTTTGATTTATAGAATATTGACTGTACTTTAAGTTCAGATTCAATATCAAGAGCTCTCTCGATAACAGTAAATGCTGCCAATTGACAGGATCGAAAGTGAGCGGCTGAAAAAAAGAAAATCGGGTGGAAAATTGCGGAGGAGGCTTGAGGAGCTGCTAAAAAACTTTATGCTGACGTCAAGCTGCAACAACAAAGATCAACAAAAAACTAAAGTGACGTCGCAAGGTGACAACAGCAAAAGCGACATTGGAAAAACGGTGGGGAGGAAAATGCCAAGGAAAACTGAGGAAAAAGGGGGAGTCTGTCATAAACAGGGGATGTCAAAGGAGGAACCGAAAGTTTTAATTGATTTGTGATATGCGTGTGCCAAAAACGCAGAAGCAAGGGATAAATTAGAAATTACTCGGTAGTGAATGGAAAAATAGGGTTAGACGAAAAGTTTTTGATAAAGAACTGATTCTTCTGAATTTATAAAGATTAAAGAATCTGAATTTATAAAGATTAAAGACCTTTCGTATTCCAAATACATATTAAATTCAATAAATAAATTAAAGATTGCTAGCATTATAAACAACAAAATCCGGGATTAATACCTGGAATTTCATAAGATGTTCTTTAACCTAGTATAATCTTTGGCCGCCTTAAATTTACATATAAAATATAAATATTTAAAATTTATATTGAATGTTCTTCTTATCAGCAATAAATAAACACAAACAAAAAAGAAGTAAACTTACCGATAAGAAAAAAGTTCCAAATATTTAGCGTTGATCTCCTCGCACTACTGCCATCCAATATTGCCGTCTCCTTCTTGGCAATTCGTCGCCTCATTTTGCCAATATTTTTGTATATGTTTCTGCTGTTTTTTCCTTTTATTTTGGGTGGGTTTAATAGCTACTTCCGATTTCCTTTGGCAAAAATAAGTTTTGCTATTATTGCAGCTCTTTTTCTGCCAATCCAAAGGGTTCTGAGCTTCTTCTAGCTGCTGCAGATGTTGTTGTTGTTGCAACGCTCCATTGCGTTGGTAAATGTTTTGCTTTTATTATATGTGGATATATTATGTATTATTTATTGCACATGAAACTTTTAATGGGTATCCGAGAAAACGAAGAGGAACAACTGAAAAGGGTTAAGAATGATGAGGTTGGGTTAAATTTGATTTTAAGATATGGGTTTTTAGTTTTTATATCCAGTTTTTACTTGAACTATGTTTTTGTTTAGTTTTTAAATATATATTCTTTGAGTTATCACAGTTTCCAGTGTTTTTATATTTAGATTAAAATATAAAATAAGAGTTTATGGAAATGGTTAGGTCCATTTCAAATGTTTTAACATTTTTTTGTTGTGATTTAGTCTTCATAAACAATGTTTTTGAAGTTTTGTTTAAGAATATTCTTTGTTTTTGTGTTTTAAGCACAGATTTTAATTTTCATTGGGGTTTAACGATTTCTTTAAAGATTTTTTTGTTTTACACCAGTTTTTAAGTATTTTTCTTAACGTTTCTCCCCTCCATCACTTTTATCGTTATCTTTTCTTCACCTTTTCTACCTCTCCTTTTTTCACAGTTATAATTGCATTTATGCTTCACACTATTTCGTAGTTGTTGTTTGGGAGTTGCAACATGTTTTCATTGCTTTTTGTTGTTGTACTTTTGAGCAGGTAAGAAAATCACTTAAGAGGTTTCCAAGAAACACACACAAAGCCACATTGAGACACACAGCCACACACGCACACACGTTGGAAGGCAAACCTGTTTTCCAGGTAAGTCGGCAAAGGTGTGCGCGTGCGAGGGGGATGGAGCGATCGCCACAGATCGTGGATGGAGAGGAGAGGGAGAGAAAGAGAAAGAGATGACGCAGATGCTGCGTCTTTTTTTCTTCTTATTTATTTTAGCTTCTCTTCTTTTTTCTTTAAGTTTTAACTGTAGTTTGTTTTAAATCATTTTTAAGCGATTTTTGTTTTTAATATTTCCATTTGTTTTTGTTTGTTTCTTGTTTTACTTTGTATAATTCCAATGAAATACTCTCACTATGCACACATATGTTTAACAATATTTTTTAATTTTTTTACCTTAAATTTAGTATTTTGGCTAGGTTTTTTGACCAATATTGTGGCCGTTGTATTTGTTGTTGTTGCTCGCGGACACGCGAAAATCGGAAAATCAGCGAAAAACGACGCGACTCTTTTTCCACGACGCGCACTCACTTTTTCGTTCCGTTCGATCCGAAAATGGAAAACCATTCACTTCAATTCCAACGGAAAACGCTACTAAACCCAGAAATTCAACTTTGGCGTTTTGGACCCCATTCGGATTCGGGGAATAACCGAGAAACCGAGAAACCAGCAGAGCAACGTCTAAGAGAGCCGCTGTTAACGGCGCCGCCTCTCTTGGCGCGCAACGCTTCGAACCCGGCCAAACCAGCTCGCAACCACTCGCAACCGTTCGCCGCTCTCGGTTGCGCCCTCTCACGGCTCGCTCGCAACCGCTCTCCTTTCAACAGAAATGTTAAGATACAACGTTTTCTTACATTGGCAGAGGAGTCGGCTGGGGCGCGAGCCTCTGCCGCTGCTCTGCCAATGTAAGAAAACGTTGTATCTTAACATTGCTGTTAGAAAAACCGAGAAATCTAACATTCGATCGCGCCAAAGTGGCGGAAGGGGGAACTGCCTAGCGCCCTCTGTGGAATGCGGCGGGCGGAAGGATTCCAATTGGGGTGAGATTGTCTTGGATTTTGCGGGTTTGTGGGAGTTGGATGAGATTTGAGCTGGGATTCCGGATGGGATTTGGACTGGGAGCTGTGGGATCTGAATTTCCGGACTGGTTCGATTAAAAAAATACAACTCATGTTGATAAAAACCCGGCCGAACAAGTGAATTTAGCGTGTAAAGCTTAGTGTTTTTTAAGTCAACCCCAAAATAAACACAAATTAATAAAGCCAAAATAAGACAAGGAAGACTCCCCTTATTTTGGCCATGGATTCAACTGAAATCCGGTGAGTTGTAGTCAGTCTAAGCCTTAATATTAATGTTTAAAGATTGTCTTCACAAGGAGCCCGAAAAAGGTCATGGGAAGAAGAAGCTACGTGTACACCTGTATGTGTGCACGGCTTCTTGCAGCCCGAAATATCGTAATTTAGACAATTTAATTATACTTATGCAGGAGTATTTAAATTCTAGTTAATAGTTAATACTTAGTCCGCAGTTACATGTACATATGTGTGGGAGTTATATGTACATATATATGTACATAAGTAGACCAACATATGTAGTTGAGCTAAGCTTGGTTCTATAAAAAGTATGTATGTGATATACTCGTAGATGCATGCCACATAATTCCATATAAAAACGAGAACGATCTTTGGCAAGCCGAAGTTTTAATACCCTTGCAGATTTTACAAATACAAATGCAATTGGAATAATTGGAATAAATAAATATAAAATAACTAACAATTAAAAATATGCAAATATCTATCTATCTATACGAAAAACATGACCTACTTCACCCTATTGAGCCTATGTGAGCTGTACACATAAAAAACTATAGTTTAACTCTTGATACTCGTTGCAATAAAAATATACTAGGTCCAGAGTAAAAGTGTGGTATTGATATAAAAGTTGAACTCAGTAGTATTAATGTTATACTAAATATTATAAAGTTCTAATTTTGTGGTTTAATTTCTATACAGAAAGTTTAACGGTAACACTCCCGAAGGTATTAATTTAATACTCATATTATTTAAATATATTGGAAACTCATTAGTGTTGAATTAATGTAAGAATAGTTTTCTATGATCATTTTTTTCGGTGTAGGATAAAGACGTCCGATCGGTGCGCTTTTTAAAATTGATCCGCGTACATATCTTTTACGACGACTGTGAAAGTGGCAGATCGCTAGCCATTAAACCGAGCCAGCAAACGGTATTGAAATAGACGGTAGACATGGCTATATCGACTCCCCTACTGATCCTGATCAAGAATGTATACAGTTTATAGAGTTGAAATCGTTTCCTTTACTACGCTACAAACTTCTGACCAAAATCCTAATAGTCTGCAAGGGTATAATGATGTACCTTAGAGGACAATCTTGTTCTAGTTCCTATAATTTTTAAATACATTTTCTGATGATTCCTACGGGAGCACATATACGCTCTGGAAAAAACGCGAATCTAATTTACAGTGTGGAAAGTTTTCCTTTCATTTACAAACATTGACTGAAATTATAATACCTTCTGTATGGTAAAGCCTATTTACATTATTTTACATTCTGAACATACAATTTTAAGGTAAAGTATCTAGCTTACGAAGTGTTTTTGTGTATATTGTTTAGTGTTATCTTTAGTTTTCTATTTAGTATAATTTCATAATAACGATTTCCCATCTACTGAGTTTGCATTTGCTTTAATTACAATAGTTGATCCATTAAAAATATATAACGATGATGATGGCGAAATATGTTGTTTCAAATTGTTGTGGTTGTGGTTGTTGATTGCATTACAAATTGCTGTTAAAGTTGTGTTGGCGGTAGCTTGCTAACGGTGTTCTGGTTTGTGTTGTAAGCGTTTGCTGATTTAACTGCCGCTTTTCCTTGCGCTCCTTGTTTATCAGGCGAACTCCACATTCAGGCGATGGGCAATCGTGTTACACGCTTGGCCGCCATCGGGCGACACAATAATCGAGTTCTTCCACTCGGGAATGTTCTCCTTGATCCACTTGAGTACCGCTGGCTCGGCATAGAGATTATCAACTGGTATATCGAAGAAGCCCTGAATCTGTGAGGAGTGCAGATCCATGGTTATGATGTGATTGGTTCCAGCCAAGGACAGCATGCTGGCCACCAATTTGGCCGAGATGGGCGCACGACTCTTATCTTTTTTGTCTTGGCGGAAAGCAAGGAATCACACCTGCACCACGAGAGGCTGATGCGATTTTGCACGTAGATCTCGCCGGATCCCGACTTCACGATGACTTCTACGAAACCACCTTGCCTAGATCGAGTCCCAGGCGATCGACGATCCGCTGGGCCAAGTCGGTATGCGAGGTGCCCGAAATCACTTTGATGCTCGGCATTCTGGAGTGGATTAAATTTAGACAACCAGCCTGTTTCTCCAAATGGTCTCGGATCAAACTTTTAGCGCGTACCGGATTAGCAGAATGAACTGGCATCATGACTGGCATTCGTGATAATAAAACAAGGCGCATGCAGGCGGTAAACATGCGGTCCGGAAGTCCTCTCCCCGAATTAAATGATCGCGGCCATGGCGATTCTCCGAAGTCGTTGAATGTCCGTCTTGGAAGTCCATTTCTTGGTGGATGACAGTTGAAGTTCTTTACGGAGACAGTTCTGGCTGTTCGGCTGCAAAATAGTATATTTGTTATTAATATTTATAAAAATAAAGCAAAATTAAAATAAAATTGTCTTTTTAATGGATGGGTTTGAATTAAAATATAATTTTCTGTTCTGATGCTCATTCTCGACAATTTAAAAATTATTCGAAAGCGAGGATCAGTTCAGCTTATATATTATATTTATAATTTATTATTATTTATACTTACTAATTATTTTTTTTTTTTTTAGCAACTGTATTGTAAAAAATTGCGTAGGCCATGATCAGGTCTATCGCATTTCACTCCGATTAAAAAAGGAGTGGAAAGCTAATTTAAAATTAGAACATGTATCTGCTAATGATCGTGTTTGCAAGAGGCACTTTAAGCCTGAGTGCTTTACGGGCTCAAATCTTAAGAAAAACACTGTACCAACTGAAGAGTTAGGATTTGAGCCCGTTTTCCAACTTCCCCAATCCTTTTTCGAGGAAAAGCCTAGTCTGTGTTCTGTACAGAAGTGTAAGGGATTGGAAATGGCAAAGGTAGACCTTGAAGTAGAACTTGATTCTGCTTTATATATCTTTGAACTTTTTAATTTGGTCAAGTCTTTCAATAAAAACATAGTAAGCCTATGTAAATTTCACTACAGACAACTTTCTGTCTATAAAGGTAGTATTCAAAATGGGGATAAAGTTGCTGAAATAGTGCAACCAGAGCCAGAAAGAGTTGCCGAAATAATGCAACTAGAGCCAGAAAAAGTTGCCGAAATAATGCAACTAGAGCCAGAAAAAGTTGCCGAAATAATGCAACTAGAGCCAGAAAAGGTTGCCGAAATAATGCAACTAGATGAAGAAGAAGAAAGTGTTGCTAAAATAGTGCAACCTGATAGTGATGCTGAAATGCATTCTATCGAAGTATGGCGAAATGAAGTGAATCCTGAGATGCAAAATCAGGAAAATGAAGTTGCCGAAATAATGCAACGCCTTCATGTCCAAGTGCCTACTGAAGAAAGCGTTGAAATTATCCAAAACAATTTAAACGAACTTCTTCTTCAAAACGAGATGGCTTTGCTTAAGAAGCAAAATGATCATTTGGCCAGCCAAGTGAAATACTGGCAATCCAGTTCAGAAGAGCTCTTAAAAGAAAATGGTGAATTAAAAAATATTATAAAAGACTGGTCTCTCGAAGCTATTTCCCCTGAAATAGAGAAAACTGAGTTGGATTATCTCCTGGCAAAATATAAGCTTATGAAAAATAAATTGGATAGCGAAATAGCCATCCTAGAATACAGAAGTACTGACTTAGAAGGGATGAATTCATCCATTTATAATGTACAAGATTTAATGCCCCTGAAAGACTTGACCCCTGGCTTTGAAGGTCCTAACTTTGCCAACTTAAGTAAATTGGCGAGCACATTGAGCGCATCCGACAGGAACTGCGTCTTAATATTTGATGAGATGTACATTCAAAGTGAAATAGTGTACAATTCTGAGTCCGATAAAGCTATCGGTTTCATAGACCTAGCAGACGGTAGATCGGATGTAGACCAATATTCGTCTCCTGCTACTGGAATGCTAGCATTTATGGTCCGTGGCCTTTGCTCCGACTTTAAGGCTTTAGTAGGCATAGCATTTGTTGGAAGTCACAACCAAGGCAACGTAATTGCCGGTTTGTTGGAAAGAGCTCTTGAGGCTTGCGAAAAGGCTCAGCTAAAAGTGAATGGTGTGGTCTGTGATCGAAATCATTGCAACAAGCAGGCTCTTGAAATTGCAATAAAAGCCAATTTTCGACTAACCTCACGTGCTGAAGTTATTTATGATTACGTACATTTGTTCAAAAGTGTACGAAATAACTTGTTGATTCACGATTTCCAAATTGGCACTGATAAAGTGTCCTGGGAAATTATTGAACAGTTCTATAAGAGCGACCTAACTCGAACTGTTCGCATGGCTCCGAAGTTGACTGGTCACCATATTAATCCGATAGGATGCATTAATAGCATGAATGTGGAACTAGTCACACAAGTCTTTTCCAAAACCGTTAGTAACGGAATTCGAATTACGGCCAATTGTAATTTTGAAAACGTTCTAACAGCCAAGTCAACAGCCTCGTTCCTGGCCAAAATGGACGAGGGCTTTGATTTATTGAATAAGAGCATCTTCTCTGCTGATGGAAAAACTAGCTCAGAGCTAAGCCAATTTGCTGAGTTCTTGGAGCAAATAACGATTCTCCCCCACAATAAATCGGGAAATCCTTCCAAGTCGACTTGCTTACAGGACCTCATATACGTCTGCAAAAAAATAGGTACCATTTGTGAGAACCTAATAAATAAACCAATGTTGCCATCAATAAAAATCGATCGATTTAATCAAGATCCGATTGAATTTTACTTTAAAGCGCACAGGAACATGGTCGGCGACAAGAGACCGACAGTTTCCCAACTAATTAAGCCACATAATATTGGCGAGACAACATTATTTACTAATGTTCCCACCCTGCGCCCTTATCTCTATCGCGATCCTGTAGAAAGCGATTGTTCCTTCGAAAATCTAGGCGAAAGAAACGCCATAAGGTATATGCTGGGAGGCATACTACCCACAATAATTGATGGCGCAAACAATTGCAGGTGCGAAGACGTCCGCAAGATCGATGCTGAATCAGCACAATTGTTAGAAATTAAAAAAAAGGAGCATTTAAATTTAATGGTTCCATCAAGTGCCTTATTTGAGATGGCAATGTTTCACGCCAACATTTTCAAAAAGGAGTTTCACAACTGTCCCAATCAGTCCAATATCCTTGAGAAAATAATTGAAAAATGCGTGGAGGAAACTAATCTCAAGTATGCCTACTGGTTTGGCGAATTGGAGTCGTGTGCTTCACACAGAAGAGCCATCCTTAGGGATTTTATAAAAATCTTGCTGCACGATCATTGCGTCAGGTACCATGAAAAATGGTATACAGACAAACAAAGGTCCAGAGAAATTGACCATGAAATAAAAGCAGATCGAGCTAAAAAACGATTGTTAAGTACAATGGATTAACAATTTCGAAGAAAAAAGTTGGTTGAACCACAATTTAATTAATTTAACGACCTGACTCAGTCAAAATAATATTAAGATGACCAGTTTAATAAAACTGTCCGATCTACCATATTTTTCAAAAATAAAAGATCGCTGATGAGGAAGAGTGGTGTCTTCCGAAACAGTTTTAGTCGGGGGTGTCACTTTCAGCAAAAGAGGGTTGATTTTGAAAAGCCCTAGTACAGTGGATTTTTTTTAAGTAGGAGTGTTATTAATTGTTATAGGTTTCCGTCTGAGAAAGCGCAGAAATGGCGCAGCCAATTAGTTCTATATTTTTAAAATAAACCGAAAAGGATGCTAACTTTTTACGAATTTGTACGATTTTACGAATTAACATGAGACTAGATTAAATATATTAATATAAATTATAAAAGAATAATCCAATATCTTTTAAAACCTCAATTGTTGAACTATTTTACGGTATTATCGAAATACAATACTGTCGATGTTTTTCCCACCCTAATTTCAAAGATGCAGAACCAAGCTACCCTTAGCTCACCTGGAATCGATGGCAGCGATAGGCATGAATGAAACGGCGGGCTCACAGATTCTGGTTGCTATTCCATCAGTACGACGTACAGGATATCTGGCAGCAGGCGCAGGATGAACTTGTAGTCCCAGCCGCTGGTGATCCTCTGTGGATTGCAGATACTGTGCCGATCCAACCTCCTGCTTGAGATCCTTGTGCTGCAGCCACGGATGGAGGAAGCGATCCTGCTCGTGGAACTAGGGCGTCATGACAGGCATCAAATCCGTAACCACACACAGATGTGGCAGCGGATAAATTAGGCAAACAATACGAAGTTAATTCTCCATTGATGTTTATTAGTTTTTCTTAGTAGTTCTTACAGACTCAATTCGAATTTTTATACCCTTGCAGAGGGTATTATGATTTCAGTCAGAAGTTTGCAACGCAGTGAAGGAGACGTTTCCGACCCCATAAAGTATATATATTCTTGATCAGCATCACTAGACGAGTCGATCTAGCCATGTCCGTCTGTCCGTCTGTCCGTCTGTCCGTCTGTCCGTCTGTTTCTACGCAAACTAGTCTCTCAGTTTTAAAGCTATCGGGCTAAAACTTTCCCAAAAGTCTTATATCTATTGCAGGTAGTATATAAGTCGGAACGAGCCGGATCGGACAACTATATCATATAGCTCCCATAGAAATAGTCGGGAAAAAAATGTAAAAAAAATTATATCTTGGGTGTTTTTGAACATATCACCTCCTACTTTTGGAAATACCATTTTGTATCTAATTCTGAATTTCGAATAAATTTTTATTAAAATCGGACGACTATATCATATAGCTGCCATAGGAACGATAAAATAATTAATGGGAATATAATAGGAAATCAATTATTGCTTCGTTGGTTTTTATTGTATTCTCTTCTACTCTGGGATGTGACTCTTTTCTAATGTTTTCGAATTTCGATTTTAATTTTATCAATATCGAACTACTACATCATATAGCTGCCATAGGAACGATCAAAAAATTAATGTGAAATAATAGGAAATTTAACATTTTTGCGTTTTGTAAATTAATAGAATGATCTGCAAGGGTATATAAGCTTCGGCTTGCCGAAGCTAGCTTCCTTTCTTGTTTTTTAAAAATTCTGCCAGTTTGGCAAGGAGGTCGGGGACCGCCGGCTGGACGGCCCCCAACCGCCTGGCCAATTCGCCCGGGCTCTCCATTGCCCAGGCCACGAAAATAGTCACGATGGGCGCCCTGGTGGTGGCGACCTCCGCCTCCTCCAAAATGGCCTCCATCCTCTCGATATCCATTACTACGGCCATCAGGGAGGAGATAAACTCCTCCCTGTTGGTGCTCGGCTCAGCCGCCACCGCCAGCCGGGCCAAGGCGGTGGCCCAAGCCCGCCGGAACTGGCGGAAGCCGGCCGAAGCCTGGAAGTCATCCGGGCGATGGCGGTATGGGGCACCGCGTCCATCACGCCATCCACGGCCCCCACGCTCGCGACGTCCTCCTCCTCGTCCTCTTTGCTTTTCAGACTTCATCTATTAAAAAGAAAACAAAGAAAAATATAAGTCCCATGAAAACAGGATTTATTTTGCAGTACTTACGGTTTTTGTAGTTTTTTTTTAAGTTTTTCAGTTTGTATCCAGATTGTCCAAAGAAAAGATGAAAAAAAAAGCACGCGGTGCCAGGGGTCTATTTTTCGGGGTATCGATGTATGCGATATTCAATCGGATATCGGAACTGGCTCAATATCGCACGTGAATGGGTTCCACGTGATTATTTTTATTAGTTATTAAATAATTGTGTTAGTTTGTGGGTTGGTCCTGGACAATTTGTCTGCATAAATTAAGACATTTTAAAAAGTGTCGCCTAAACTAATTAACTACCAGAAATACCCCCCTGGACCTGAAAACTCCTGGGAACAGGTGTCAGGCACATTAATCGAAGGTCGCAAAAGCTGTGAGAAACAAGTGTGGTGTTAATTTAGACAGCTGCTATTGAGAAATAATCTAGATTCCAGTTTATTTATTAATTGTTGTTAACTATCGCAAAATACAGAGATTTTCAGCCCTACCCCGAGTTTAGGAGATAGGTTCCGTGGCGCACTACACGGCCTCCCCGTCCTCCTCCTCCTTGTCTATCACGATTCATCTATTGATTAGAAATAATAAGTTATAAGATTTCCAGTTTATACTAGTTAAGCAGGCCGGCCATCCACAGTTCAAAATGTATGTCTTGCGGACGTCGGAAGAAAGCAAAAGGGAAAAAAAGCACGCGATATCGGAACTGGTTCAATATCGCACGTGAATGGGTTCCACTGATTATTTTTATTAGTTATTAAATAAATGTGTTAGTTGGTTGATTAGTCTTGGACAATTTGTCTGCATAATTAAGCATATTTCAAAGAGCGTGTCGCTTAAACTAAAGGCCTACCAGAAATCACCTCCTGAAACCCCGAACAGGTGTCATGAACATTAATCGAAAGTCGCCAAGGCTGGGAGTATGGTGCTTATTCGACAGCTTAGGAAATCCTCCAGATTCAAGTTATTTATTTATTGTTGTTAATTATCGCAAAATACAATTCTTTTCAGATTGTGAAGCCCTGCACCTGTTTTCACATTAACGATTTATAAACAGGAAATGGCCTGTTTGCTCATGCTTCTCATTTAACCGCCTCAAGAATTTAAAATTGTCAAAAATTCAAATAATTTCCGTCTTTCCAACACTGGAAAGACGCGCTCGATAGACGTCATAGTGTAGTAACTCTGGTCACACTTTCGATAGGCAAGACTGATTGGCTCATATAAATTATTCTTCCTTTTCCGTTTTGGACTTGGTCGTGCGAGGATCGATCTTTCCTGGATAGAATTTTGGTAAGTGAAAAAGATTTCTTGGATGAGTTGCAAAAAATGTAGAAAAAATATCCATTTTAACAAGTTTGTGTGCTCGCGTTTAAATTTCATAAAAAATTTGTTCGACAAAGATAAAAACGATTCTATCTTGCCTGTGTTCGCGAAAATGTTCGTCGAACAAATTCTTAAATCAGCTTAAATAAGCGGTCGGCAGTGTCCCATTAAGTGAGGGTAAGTAAGGGTGCCATGAATTTTTTAACAACCCAACAAAAAGTTGTCTAAAACAAAATATTTCATATAAAAAAAATTAATGACGTTATCATATGAAGTTTTTTGTTTTGGACGATTTTTTGTAGGGTTGAGTAGTAGGCCTAAAGAACTTAAAAAGTTCTGTTAAAATTCAAATAGGTTTATCTCCGGAACGCTTTATTCGAACAAATAACCATATTACATTTACTTTTACGTAATAGAGGCTTCAATAAGAAGTCTAATATACGATATTTCCCAACTCATAACCAGCTTATTTCATAAATGGCTTATGAGATGAAAAATCTCTAGTAATTGACTTTTTATTAAAGGGTAAAGCTGTAATTTGTTCAAATAAACAGTTCTAAGGATAAACTTATTTGGATTTTGACAGAACTTGTTTAGTTCTTTACTTTCAAAATACATAGAACTTTTTTAGATATAATTAAATATAAAGCCGGTAAGTAATGTAGACATTGTGTTCGTAACAACAGTTTTTTGTTTTTGTCAAGTAAAATGTTAAGCTGTTAAGTGCGAAGAGAAAGTGCTAAGAGAGTTTCGAAGAAGAGAGAGTGGTTTGCCGTCGAACATAACCTAAAATCCATTCGAACTGGTGCTGTTAACTATACATACGCCATATGTTAACTGATAACTCCATGTACAACTTACCTTCCTAAGCTAACAGTGCTGTTGAACGCCCTCGCGCAAACCGCTCTCCCGTCAAACATGTTTGAATTAATGGTTTGCTTCAAACCGCGTGGTTTGTAGCTCGGAATTTTGTTTTCTGTGTGTTTTCCATTTTCGGATCTACTATGCATTATTTATCCATTATCATTTCCCCTGTCAATTTACAGCCTCTCTTAAGCTGTTAGCGTAGCTGTTAGTAGTCGCTGTTAGTTAGCCGCTGTTAACGGCGCAACAGTTGCCTCGAACACTCAGATTTCGCTCCAACACGCTCTCCGCTCTCGGTTGCGCCCTCTCACGGCTCGCTCGCAACCGCTCTCCTTTCAACAGAAATGTTAAGATACAACGTTTTCTTACATTGGCAGAGGAGTCGGCTGAGGCGCGAGCCTCTGCCGCTGCTCTGCCAATGTAAGAAAACGTTGTATCTTAACATTGCTGTTAGAAAAGCCATAAAATCTAACATCGATCGCGCCAAAGTGGCGGAAGGGGGAAACTGTCAAGCGCCCTCTGTGGAAACTGGCCAACATTGATCGCGACGAAAGCGCCCCTGTGGCCGCAGGAGGAAGCGCCTGCCTAGATCCTGGCTGATGGTGGGAAACTCGGGAAAGGGCTGAAAATCACGTATTTTGCGATAGTTAACAACAATTAATATATAAACTGGAATCTGGAGGATTTCTCAATGACTGCTTTCTAAACTAACACCACACTTGTTTCTCACAGCTTTTGCGACCTTCGATTAATGTGCCTGACACCTGTTCCCAGGAGTTTTCAGGTCCAGGGGGGTATTTCTGGTAGTTAATTAGTTTAGGCGACACTTTTTAAAATGTCTTAATTTATGCAGACAAATTGTCCAGGACCAACCCACAAACTAACACAATTATTTAATAACTAATAAAAATAATCACGTGGAACCCATTCACGTGCGATATTGAGCCAGTTCCGATATCCGATTGAATATCGCATACATCGATACCCCGAAAAATAGACCCCTGGCACCGCGTGCTTTTTTTTTCATCTTTTCTTTGGACAATCTGGATACAAACTGAAAAACTTAAAAAAAAACTACAAAAACCGTAAGTACTGCAAAATAAATCCTGTTTTCATGGGACTTATATTTTTCTTTGTTTTCTTTTTAATAGATGAAGTCTGAAAAGCAAAGAGGACGAGGAGGAGGACGTCGCGAGCGTGGGGGCCGTGGATGGCGTGATGGACGCGGTGCCCCATACCGCCATCGCCCGGATGACTTCCAGGCTTCGGCCGGCTTCCGCCAGTTCCGGCGGGCTTGGGCCACCGCCTTGGCCCGGCTGGCGGTGGCGGCTGAGCCGAGCACCAACAGGGAGGAGTTTATCTCCTCCCTGATGGCCGTAGTAATGGATATCGAGAGGATGGAGGCCATTTTGGAGGAGGCGGAGGTCGCCACCACCAGGGCGCCCATCGTGACTATTTTCGTGGCCTGGGCAATGGAGAGCCCGGGCGAATTGGCCAGGCGGTTGGGGGCCGTCCAGCCGGCGGTCCCCGACCTCATGGCCAAACTGGCAGAATTAAAAAAAAAAAATTCGAATTGAGTCTGTAAGAACTACTAAGAAAAACTAATAAACATCAATGGAGAATTAACTTCGTATTGTTTGCCTAATTTATCCGCTGCACATCTGTGTGTGGTTACGGATTTGATGCCTGTCATGACGCCCTAGTTCCACGAGCAGTATCGCTTGCAACAAGCAGGATCTTGATCCTATAGGATGCTTTAATAGCATGAATGTGTAACTAGTCGCACAAGTTTTTTTCAAAACTTTTAGTAACGGAATTCGAGTTCCCTGGCCAAAATGGACATATCCTCTCTTCCTATAGTTTGTGACAACCTAATAAAAAATGTCATGTTGGAAACATGGTCGGCTACAAGAACCGACAGTTTCCCAAATAATTAAGCCACACAATATTGGCGATTGATCTTTTGAAAATCTAGGGGAAAAAACGCCATAAGGTATATGCTGGGAGGCATACTACCAACGATAATTGATGGCGCAAGCAATTGCATGTGCGAAGACGTCAAAAAAATCGAAAAAGAGAGCATTTAGATTTAATGATCCATCAAGTGCCTTATTTGAGATGGCAATGTTATGCGTTAAGGAAACCAATCTACTACAGAAGAGCCATCCTTAGGGATTTCATAAAAAATCTTGCTGCACGATCATTGCGTCAGGTACCATGAAAAATGGTATACAGACAAACAAAAGTCCCGAGAAATTGACCACGAAATAAAAGCAGATCGAGCTAAAAAACTATTAAGTACAATGGACTAACAATTTAAAAAAAAAAGTTGGTTGAATATTTAAAACCCTAACTCAAAATAATATAAAGATGACAAGTTTTAGAATAAACTGTCAGATCTGCCACATTTTTCTTTAAATACAAGATTGCCCTGATGAGAAAACCGGCAAAACCGTTTTATTCGAATAATGAATCGCCGACGATAGGCCAAAATAATCGATATATACCCAAAAATATCAGTATCGACAGCGTGACCGTTAATGCTGCTTAAATTATTTTTGGTATTTTTACGCCGTGTGGTATTTTATCGATTATCACGCTGGTTGCCTGAATTGGTATTTTCTTTGGATAATGGCATTTTGTTATGGGCTGGTCATACCGAGTCTTTCCAGGACTCGAGAATTATTTTTTTTCGGCGACATTTTTAGAAGAAATGTCTTGTTGTTTTTTGACGTGCTAGTGCACATTTGGTGGTCAAAAATAGAATACAATTTTATTTTATTTACAACGCACCAAAATAAAAGGTTAAGTGTTTGGTCGTCAGAACGTTTTCAAAATTACCGTTGGGTGTAGCGGGCACTTTTTGTGGTATTAGATCCACATTCATTTGTACAACCTGTCGGATTAATATGTTTATTTGGTTTTGTTTGCATCCTGTGCGAGTTCAGTTGGAAATCTGTTGAAAATTATTTAATGGACTGAACAAAAATGTGTGGAAATCCGTAATACATAAAATGGCGTTCTTTACCCTAGAGTAGCTTGTCCTCATTTCAGGGGAAATATTTTTAAAAGACTACATTTTCATAGCCTTTAATGCGCATATTTCTTTGAAGGGAACTTTGCTAAAATACATTTTTCAGTTCAGCCATTGGAAATGGAAAATGGTCTTTCGCATTAAAAAATCGACTAATTTTTAAATTTTTTCACTAATAGATAATTTTAAAATATTGAATAGTTGTAGTTGTAATACAGCTAATGCTTTTCTTTTCACATTATAATTTTTTATTTACTCCCAGAACATTTTTGAATTTTTTTTAACATTCGGTCAACAGTCTGCAGTTTAACATTCGCCTAGCAGGTAAAGAGAGGCGAATTAAAATAAGAGCATTCCTCTTTTGCTGGTCGAACAACATTTCATGTTAAAATAGAACTCAAAATAAATATGGAATATTGCAACAATATATAAACGTTCAAAAAACATTTGTTTGATTAAATGGTCTTTTTACTTATTTATATAAAAAATAAAAACAAGTAATATAAATATAAATAAGCAAAAAGCTGAAATGGAAAAGCTCGCCTTTAGCAACATGTTGCGTTTTTCAACAAGTTTTGTGCTTCTTTTTTCTTTCCAAAAAAACTCGTTTTTATGGCCAACAAGAAAAACCAGTCGGGAAAATTAGTCAAGAAAAATAAGAAAAACCAGCAACAAGTAGGGTGCAAAAGAGACGGGTATATGGTGCAACAAGTTTGAAGGCAAGAAAACTTCGTTAAGTTCGCTCACACACATGTATGTCCATCTCTTTCGCACCCCCTGAAGATCGCTGTTAACGATCTAAATTTAACCAGTTTTTTTCTAAAAGACGAAGAGGAGAAGAAGAAAGATAAGTTGTACCTAAAAAACACAAACAAAATACATTTAATTTTTTAAATTTTGGAACCCCTTTCATATTGAAATTTTACCTTTTCAATATAAATTTTAAAACTGACTTAAAAAAATTTAAAATTATTTTATACCATAAGTAAGTACTTGAAAATGTGTAGTTTTTAAAGTAAAGGAAGATCGTTGGATGACATTTAAAAAACAAAATCAAATATTTTACCAACTAGCGGGGACTAAAGTTTGAAGTAAATTTTGTTTACAAGTTCAAGATTTCTTGTGGATGTCTTTCTTTTTGCGGTTTTTGTCGCCCGAGTTCATGTTTGCTTTGCCTGCTGTTTCTTCGCTTCTCCTTCTCCTCCGCTCTTCTTGTATACCCCTTCTCCGCGTGCAAACCCGTTTTCCTTTAAAACACGTTATTTTCAAGACGAAAAGCTCATTGATATGGAACTCTTTTCAGCATAAACCTTTTCTTAGACTTTTTTTTTTTGACCACACCCACGAGATTTTTATAAGAAAATGTTTAAAAATGATTGGGTTTTTATTACTTGAAAAA
This sequence comes from Drosophila lutescens, assembly GCA_037075285.1. Taxonomy (NCBI): domain Eukaryota; kingdom Metazoa; phylum Arthropoda; class Insecta; order Diptera; family Drosophilidae; genus Drosophila; species Drosophila lutescens. The sequence continues at coordinate 723,177 of JBAMCF010000408.1, read as the reverse complement.
AGAGTGCACTAGATATCCGTTATTTTAAAGTAACAATTATTGCAAACAAAATATGTAAAAATTAAAAAATCTTGTACTCTCACATTTCTTAAGTTTAATGATTTGTTAAGATTTATTTAATAGTCTGTTAATTAATTTATCTTTGCGAAATAGTTAAAACCTTTTTATATATCAAAATAAAAAGTCTTCAAAAATATTGAACTCAAAAAATTAAAATAAAATTTGATTTAAAAAAATGTATGTAAAATATTAAAAATGTAGTATTTTATGTAAATAAAGTTTAGTATAGTGAGTTTATAGTTTTGTGAATAGACATCTAGAATAAATAAACAAAACAAAAGGACTTCGCTTACGAATGATTGATTTTTTCCGTCTTATTCTTGAGTTATAGAAGTGCCCCTGCGTTTTCCATATTTTTCTTTTGAGAGTCAACCCACGCGCTTTGCATAATGAATGCATAAATTTTACAAGCAGCCCAAGAATGGTAAATAATTTTAAAACAGATTTTCTGCTCATTCTGCCTCTTCTCCGTGTTCCTCAATGTTTATTGAATTTTTGATTTGGGCCTTGAGGCGATTTCTACTTATCATAAAACTCCGGACATGTCCAGCTACTAAAGGCGCATACAAATGACCTTTGGGAGGCCAGCGATCCCCGCCCCCATTTCCCTCAGGTGAAAAGCCGACTAGACACGCCCCCCACACACATTTTAATTTTTCTCACTAGAAATACACGCAAAATCCAGCTTAATTATCTCTATCCCTTGATTATTCCTCAGTAATTGCCTTAATTTTACAGTTTTGTATTTATTCTGGTGTATTTCCCCTGCATATTAATCGCAACAGGAAGAAGAAAACAGAAGCTGAGGGAAAACTAATGGGGAAAGTCTACAGAATTTGAAATAAATTAAGGAAAGTTGGGATTATTTTATAGAAATGGTTAGAGGAGTTGAAGGAAATGGAATCCTTTGAACATCCTGATTCCTCAATTATAATAGGTTTTGGTTTTATCTTTTAAAATCCTTTTTTTATTCCCCTAAAAATCTTTAAATTTGTATTTCTTTGTACTTTGAACATTGGTGTATTGTATTACCCCTTCTTTTTTTCTCAAGCCGAAATCGAATCCAATTTTGATTTTCTGATCTCTTGATCTTCTGTTCACCAAGACTCAAAAAAAGCAAGATACAACAGACGAAAAATAACAAAAACATTGTCAGAAGCCGCTGAAGATTAAGAATAAGGAGTTGGGGGTTGAATAAGAACCCGATTTCAGAGTTGGAGAGCGCGAAGAATCAGAAGAAAAGGGCCAAGAAGAAGAAACTGACAGCGGGCCAAATTAAGGAACCAAAACATGATCTGCGGTTTTGGAGACTACTTGAATTACAAGTAGATTAAAGTGAATAAATAAATGAAAAAAAGTGTAGGATTAAATGGGGGAAAATAAATAAAGATTACAACAAATAAAATTAAAAAGTAGAAAAAAGTATAGCTGATTTTATCTCTTGTTGTAAAGTACTTTAATCTAATTTAATCAAAATAATTTTAGAATTATTTTAAATATGTTTGAATTATTTAATTATTTAGAATTATTTAAAAATGATCAAAAGGCATTGAAAGGCGTTTTTAACAACAAATATGGTACAAGGATACACCAAGGAAAAAACATCAGGCCTTGGAAAATGGTAAGTACTTCTTAAAAATTTTTTTTTTGATCAAGGACCAAATAAAAAAAGTCAGGTAGAAAAAGAGACAACAACAAAATGCGGAAAACACCACTAAAAAAATACAATAGGAAGGAGTTATTCATTCCATCTAAGCCTCGACTTCAGTTCTTACCTTTTTCATTCCACTTCTTCTTACCACTTCTTGTGGCAACTCACGCAATGTAACCGAAGATTGGTAAGAAGAATGGCCAGGGGTTTTTTTAGGGGAGGGGTACAGGTGCGTCAGGTAAGATGGAAAGAGAGAGACAGAGGAGTATACAGCGAATGAGTGAGACGGCACATCCCTGTCAGTCAAGTTCAAGAAGTTTAACAACAAAAATGTGGCTCAAAGCACACAGAAACGCACACATGTGGTTAAAAAAACCCAATTTTAAAAACCGCTTTAAAATAGGTTCCACAAAATATTAAGAAATATAGATATAAGAAATTATTTAAAAAAATAAAATTTATTTCCTTCTTCATAAAACATGCATCCCGTTCAAGTGCCCCTTGTCTCCAGTCTTCAGTCTTCGGTCTTCGGTCTTCAGTCTTCTGTCTTCCAAAGTGCAGCCTGTCGTCTGCCTTGGCCATTTCGCTTTGGCCAAGTTAATTATGGGTTTGAGGTTTTCGAACCCAACTCCGTCAGCAGCTGCCAAAAGCCGAAGAAAATGCGAAAGAGAGAGAGAGAGATAGATGGCTTTGGGGGCAGAAAGAGAGGGGTGCAGCGAGGTTAAGGCTGGGGGCTAAATTGCAATCTCTATGAAAATTGGTTCAGCCTGCGGTCGGGGGTCGAAACCATATGCCATTGTGCATATAAAAGTACAGTAAAGGTTCAGAGAGTAAACTTTAATAATTTTGTTTTCAATATCGATTTATTTAAGAATATTTATATTTAAAATGTGTTTACAAAAGTGTAGTTTTAATTAAAATACTTTATTTAAAAGAATTAAAGAACAATTTCTTAATTTTACCTATTGAAAAATAATAAAATGAATATAATAAATGTTTTTATAAAAAATATTAAAGTGATTTTTAAAGTTCAATAAATATTTCAATAAATCTTTACATATTTTTAAATAAATACAACAGTTACTGCTCTAGTCACTAGTGATAAAACATTAATTTATTTATTTATTCAAATTTAAAATTCCACACTTAACACTATTTAAATTTATTTAGTGCCCACTGTAACCTGTACCAGAGACCTCCGCCCAGGAATCAAGTTCTATATAATTGCTTCGTGTGTGTTTCTTTTGCCTTTTGTTTCTTTTGTTGTAATTCGATTCGTGAAACATTCAGGAAAAAGAAGAAGCACTTGAGGGATGCATTTTAATGGCTGCAGGGGGAGGGGGTGGAAAAGGGGGCGGGTTGCTCATTCGCTTCGATTAGAACGCAATTTTCCTGATTTTTTTCCTTGCCTTTGCTGCTGTGCGGAACGATTCGAAATTGCCCCATAAGGAACTCAATGGGAATTAAAATGTTTGTTTTCTTTTTCAAGCTGAAAATCGAAGAATAAGAAGCTGGCGGAACAATAACAAACAAAACACCATACAGAGAGTGGTGTACAAATTCTTTTGGGGCCCACTGTGACCGCCACTTGAGTTCTCGATTTGATTTTCCTTTTCCTTCGAATCCAAAAATACAACCACTCATCACCCCTCGCATTTTTCGCCGACAACCAGCTCTCTAATTTAATTTCCAATTGCACATAATCCGTTTTGGGCCTTTCAAGTATTTGTCGTAAAATTTGATGCGTAAATAATAAAAAAAGGAGAACGTAATAGGAAAAATTCTGTAATTGCCAGGGGAAAAAGGGATTTCTTTGTCTAACATTTCACGCAATATTTTATTGTTAAAAAGGAAATTATATAATAGGAAGCCTATAGAAAATATTTGAAAGTATATGTCATTAACAGAAATTGCTTCTACTTTCTTACGTAAGTTAAAAAAACCTTTTCTTAAACTCTTTAGTTTTTATTTGGAAATTCAAACGTAAATTTAAACAAAATAAAAAAAATTCAAATCCTTTTAGATGCTTTTATAATATTCTGGTAATATTCTTGAAGAGTAAAAATGCATTGACTATATTTTTTGAGTACATTTTTGGTTGCATTATTTTTTATGGCACAACAGATGTTATAAAAATCAAACAAAAACTTCCACAAACTTTGCAGAGTAAAGTAAAAAGTAATTGGCAACTTTTTAGCAACTGGCCAAACATCAAATATTTTCCAACCGCCCCTCCGAAAATATATAACCCCTTGTCATTTCCCTCGGAGCGAGTTTGATGCATTGATGGTTGATGGTTCTCATAGCCAGTTAATCCATTAGATGCATTGCATATTTCATTTGACATTTGCGAAACACAATTTGCCAGGCAATTTCCCCTTGAAGTCAGCTGCTCCAAGGGATTGAATGCGGAAAATGGGTGGTGCTGGGTGGGAAAATTGAGTACATAGGAGGTGGAAAATGGAGAAAAGTGTCTATTTGCAGCCACAAAATAGTTGCATTATTAGATTTTAGCCAAACTTAGTTGTAGGAATGGGTTAACTTGGGTTCTGGAAACTAATTTTAAATATTGCTTTAAGCCTAACTATTTCAATAAAATAGTAATAAATAATCGTCAAATGAATAATCGAGGTAAATCTTAGTAGGCTCTTACAAATGGTTAAATAATATTCATTTATCACAAAGATCAAAAAGATTTAAATTCCTAAATGAGAAATAAATTTTATTAAAATTGTTATGCAAATGGAAATGAATAATTCAGTTAATAAATATCTCCGAAACAATTTAAGGATAAAAATAAACATTAAATCTATTTAAGTTAAAAAAAATTAACAATGGATATTAAAAATATTTATTATTTATATTTATTTATTATTTATTATTATTATTATTTTTAAAAATTTTTACTAAAATTAAATGTATAATGTAGGTAAATAAATAATATGTTATAATATTTATAACATTCTTATATTTGTTGGTGCATCTACATAAAAAATAAGATTTTTAGCCATCATAATATAAAAAAGCTTATCCTATAAATCTAAGAAATTTAAAGGTAAAATTAATTTCTCTTCGGCTTTAAATATAGGAAAACATTAGGGTTTTCCTCCAACCAAACAAGGGTCGTTGGTCTTTTACTCAGGGGAAAATTACCACAAACCGCCTGTAATGTTTCCCGAACCACTTGAACTGCCTTTTAAATGACCCTTGCCACCTCCCCACACACACTTACCAAAATGCCCGCTTAGAATTACAGTGTAAAACACCGAAGAAGTTTCACAGGAAAACCTTTCTCAGACCGCCCACTCACATGCAAAAATGGCTCATTTCCACACACACACATGGAAAATGGCTGCGGAAAAGCGGGAGAACAGGGGAAAAGTGGGCGATGGTCAGTGGATGTTCAACTGCTATTGGCCTTGCGCAAATTGGACCGCTTCGAGTTGCTAATTGCGCTCCTCGACCGCCGAAAAAAAGAGCAGGAAGTGAGCCAAAAACCGAAACTCCCACCTCAATCGACGTTCACAATTATCCAAATGCTAAAATGTGCGGGGAAAAGGCAGGAAAATGGAGGAAAATGCTGGCCAAAAAGGAGGCGTGTCCCATATCAGTTTTTCCCTGGCCCAAGCACATTTTCCTAATTTTTGCTAATTGCAAGAAGGAAAACGCAAGTGATCCGCAAAACGAAGGTAAGGAAAACACGTTGTATCTTCTGGGATATTAATAATTTTCACGTTTTACGTGATCGAAATTCGCAAACAGCTTAGCAAACAAACAGAAACTCAAGGCAAACGAAATGGAAATGGAAAACGGGGGGCGGGAAATGGAGATGAGGAAAATGCCTTGGTCAGGAGCTTTTCCGTTTAGTGTGCCTGCATAATTGGATTGGCTACTTGCAACTGCAACTGAAACAGGCGCTCAATTAGGAGCAAGTGCCACAAAACCCGGAATTTTCGGTAGCCAATGTATCAACAACTTTGTGTGTCTCGATTTTCGCTCCCTTACAATCGACACAACCTGCCTACAAAAGCCGAAAGAAGCCCCCTTTCGAAAAATAGTCTAATTTCGGTGAAGAGTTTACTGCTCGTACACTTCGATTCTCCCGAGAAAATGCTCTTCACACCCAAATGACTGCATCCCGGAGTCCTCGAACATCCGATTGTTGCCTTTGCACCCATTACCATTACCAGTCCTCAGTGGGTTAATCCTTGGGCCTTCAATTCAGCTACCTCACTGGGCTCACACAAAAATGGGGGACAAGAAATTGGTAAACGCTTGAAAGCAAGGCCTGAGAAGTTACCTAAAAAATGTTAAAGAATTATCTCAGAAAAAGATTTATAAACTTTTGATTTTTTGAAAACTATATATAGGGAACAACCATCTTCTGATTGCTAATGATTGACCCTTTTTAATAAAAAGTTTTTATTCATGTAGAAAATATATAAAAACAAGAGAGAACGCTATAGTCGGGTTGGTGTCCCGATTTTGATTGCGTATAACTTTTTAATGAATGGTCCGATTTGAAAAATGTCTTCTACATTTCGATAGGTATTAATAAACACTATAAAATGGCGTTTATATATTTTTAAAATCTTAAAAGATGTGGCCTCCAGACACATTTGAAAATCGTTTATGGCGATTGTGGGCGTTAGGGGGGGCGTGGCACCTCGATGAAACAAACTTGCGCTGCGTAGGAAGCCCAAGAATATGTGTGTGAAATCTCAACCTTCTAGCTTTTATAGTTTCCGAGATCTCAGCGTTCATACAGACAGACAGACGGACAGACGGACAGACGGACAGACAGACAGACGGACAGACAGACGGACAGACGGACATGGCTAGATCGACTCGGCTAGTGATCCTGATCAAGAATATATATACTTTATGGGGTCGGAAACGCTTCCTTCTCCCTGTTACATACTTTTGCACGAATACAATATACCCTTTTACTCTACGAGTAACGGGTATAATAATAGCCCGCTTCCATAGCAAAAACCAATTTTAATTTTCAGTTGAAAATCGCTAAGAATCTCTCTTTAGGCTTATAATTCTTTGGCCAACTCTTTTAGGCCAACATATATTAGTGTGCGAGTGCAATTATTTGTCCCTCATTCTTTTTTCTGCAGCGCACCTATGCCAATTTAATTACCAAAGCGACAGACAGGAAAAAATGGAATGAAGGGGATAGAAAAGGTAGATACACAGAAACAAAATATTTGTTGCTACCGAAATCAAAAGTGGTTTTGTTTGTCTAGTGTGCTTTTTGAAAGATTTTCTTCTAAAGGACCAAAAATATATAGATGATAAATAATATAAATCATTTAAACATCATTAAATCATTTAACATTGCCTTCAAAAATAACACAAGCAATGACACTTATTTAATTTATTTAAATAAAAATTATTTAATATTTTTTAATATTGCCTAATAACGTGTATATTTTTTTTAGTGCACATGCATACTCATACGACCGGTTACCGTTATGAGACGCATGCAACCAAGAAGAAGACTCGTTTTTGGCCAACGGCAGACGAACGAAAATGCAGCCAAATGAGGTGCGGAAAAGGGGGGGAAATGGGGGAAAACCGGGTACCGTTAGCTGACCTCATATGAGGACAACTGGCAAAGTGAGGGGGGTGAAGGGGGATGACTGACTGATACGGGAGACTCGTTATTGATACATCAAAAGTTCGCCAAATTGCCAGCCAAAAGCCGCAATATCGCAGATCGCACGTGAAAGTGGCAAAAAGGCATGAAATGCAGAGCATTTTTGCGAAAAGTGGCGATAAATGCCGACAAACAGTAGCAAACAGAGTGGAAAATGGCCTTTGAAAAGGGGTTAAAATTAAAGAAGGAAACTCGCAACTTTGAGATACTAGTTTTGTTAATTTAAATTTCAATTTAATTTTCGAATTATTTCTGTTTTCAAATTGTGAATTTCGTATAGTTTTTTGGTGAGTTTTATTAAAAACAAGAAAGGAAGCTAGCTTCGGCAAGCCGAAGCTTATATACCCTTGCAGATCATTCTATTAATTTACAAAACGCAAAAATGTTAAATTTCCTTTTATTTCACATTAATTTTTTGATCGTTCCTATGGCAGCTATATGATGTAGTAGTTCGATATTGATAAAATTAAAATCGAAATTCGAAAACATTTAAAAAGAGTCACATCCCAGAGTAGAAGAGAATACAATAAAAACCAACGAAGCAATAATTTATTTCCTATTATATTCCCATTAATTATTTTATCGTTCCTATGGCAGCTATATGATATAGTCGTCCGATTTTGATAAAAATTTATTCGAAATTCAGAATTAGATACAAAAGGGTATTTCCAAAAGTAGGAGGTGATATGTTCAAAAACACCCAAGATATAATTTTTTTTACATTTTTTTCCCGACTATTTCTATGGGAGCTATATGACATAGTTGTCCGATCCGGCTCGTTCCGACTTATATACTACCAGCAATAGATATAAGACTTTTGGGAAAGTTTTAGCCCGATAGCTTTAAAACTGAGAGACTAGTTTGCGTAGAAACAGACGGACAGACGGACAGACGGACGGACAGACGGACAGACGGACAGACGGACAGACGGACATGGCTAAATCGACTCGTCTAGTGATGCTGATCAAGAATATATATACTTTATGGGGTCGGAAACGTCTCCTTCACTGCGTTGCAAACTTCTGACTGAAATCATAATACCCTCTGCAAGGGTATAATAAAAATGTAAGGAAAACTTAATTTAGGTTTAAATCAGTATTACTTATTTTTTGAAAAACTAAAAAAAGAATACAAAAATATATTTTTTTGATTTTCATCTTTATATTTACTATTAATTCTAAAAATAAGTAGAGTGTTCATCATACGTTTAAACTTTATTGATGACACTTTGAGATGCATTTAATTTTTTTAGCTGCTCCTAATCTTTATCTTTTCCTCCGTCTAAACCTCTTAGCTTGCAGGTTCCATTAGGGGCTTTTAAAAAGTGCTCGTCCTCGCAGGCCTTTGATACTTTGTAGCCTTCGTCTTTATCACTTCATCCACTCTACATATTTTTTTTCCACCGCACCCTCTTAGAGCCAATGACTTCCTTTTGAAGTGGAAAACTCAATGCGCCCTTGCCATTTCCCCCACTTCCCCCACCCAGTCCAACCCACAATCATCATCGGTTGCTTACTTAAGGAAGACCGTCAACTGTTTTTTCATGGCTGCAATTAATTGGTCTTCAGGTTGCCGGGACAACCCCTTGAGCTCCAGCAGCACCCCTGCCTTTTTGTTGTTTTTACCTCTGTTTGTTCACCTGATGACCCTTTTTGGCATTTCTGGCAATTGCAGCCAACTGTTTTTGTTTATAGAAATTTGATTTTGTTTATTGTTGGTGGCGAAGGAGAAGCCGAACCAACAGGAATCTCAATTGAAATAGTGGCTGCACTGCGAAAATAATTGGGAGCATGGAAAATGTATAGTTTGGAGTAGGCATAATAAATAAATATTTACTTGATATTTATAAATGTAAGAGATGTCAGTGATTATGGATTATAATTTAAAAAAAGGGAATTTTTAAAAGCAAAACATTTTCTCAAAAATTAATAAAAATATGGTTGGAAAATTAACGAAATAATTATTTTTATTTAATATATATTTTTACATATAAAAACATATTTATATATGTTTATAAATTTATTTAATAAATATTTCCAGCCCTTTGATTAATTTATTTTTCTTGTGGTTCGAATGTGGTTCTCACCGTTTACTGTGAAATTGATATTTTATGTGATTTATTTACCGTGTGACCCGGCCACCAACCCCTGCTGAATGCTGGAAACCACCCTCTTTAACCCCCTGACAGGCCCGGTTAACCCACCGCTGCCCCACTTTTCCCACCTCGTTTTGTGTTAACAGATATTTTGTTTCAGCATTGTTGATGGCTGCGATGATGATGACGAGGAGAAGACCAATTCCCGGCGACTCCCCTGGGTTAAGTAATATGTCTTGCGACCCTCGCACCCTGATCATCTTCCTTAACCCCCTGCTCCCGGGGCTTTTTCTTAACCCACAATCGGCAGGTAAGAAGTCAACGAAGCGGTACGGAAACGTCCTCCAGCTCAACAAGTTTTCCTGGGGATTCTTCGTTTTTACCCACCCTCGCCGGAAACCTTAACCCTCCACCGCCCCTGCACCTGCTACAGGTCCCACCCCCCAGGGCGGAACACCCAAACCAACCCCTCCCCCAAGTGCTTGCACAGCTGCTCTTTCCTCGAGGGAAACCCTCTCGAAACTGTGGGAACTTCTCAATTGTTTATGGTTAATAATTGCTCTTGTTGGCTTCTCTTCACCTCGGGGACAGACAACAATTGCAGGCGTTGGCAGGGTTAAGGCGGTGAAGGAGGGTTAAGGCGGACGAGGGGCGGTCGAGTGGTTGTGCAATTGTGCGTGACTTATTACGATGTGCATGTGCCTTCGAAGGAGTGACTTCATTTGCGGTCCAATAGTAAACTCAACAACTCAGCTCAGGAGCAACAAACAAATCGAAACATTTGATTTCGATTTGGTCAATGAAAACGAGTGAAGCCACTGACCGCAATTTCAATTTCGACTTGCCAGGAAATTGCGATAGGTTTGCTTGTAAATAGATTGGTCCCTAAAATAGGTGAAATCTTGAAGTAAATATTCGGAGAATTTACATTCGAAGAGAATCTTTCGTTAGAGAATCTTTAGAAAATCAACTAATATTAGGATATTCAAATGGTGCATCAAAATAAGTGCTCCAGAATTATTTTCATATTATCTTAGTATTTTTGAACATATTTTTTGCAAGTTTAAAAATTTGTTAGAAATATATCATTATTTTAGACAGATACATTTTTATACAGATAATTTTAATAATGATTACAGTGCTCCTGTCTGCTAAGTTATTTGATTAATTACAACCTTATGCTATTATACATCATCCCAAATAAATTTGGGGCCAAACTACCAGCCTTAGAAGCCACTTAAAACTGGCGCCAATGAAAACACCTTCAGAAGATCAAAGAAATCTTACGTGGAAAGTGTGGGCTGACCTCAAGGCATTAACTCTATTTCGATTCAGGGATTAAGGTTTGGTCTCTTTTGAATAATTATGCCTGAAGGTGGAAAGTGCTATCTTTGATTGATCGAAAAATATATAGAGGTAATAAACCTAGTTGGAAAAGCAGGAGAAGAGATTTATTGATCATTTTTAAAGGTATAAGCTAAAACAAATAATGAACTTTTATATTTATTAACAATTAAATAATATATATTTTACAATTATAAGAACGTTTTTATCTGCAGTTATTTTAAACAACCTACAAATTTTTTATTTTTAATTAAGTAATTTAATTTAATCTAGGGCTTTATAATTTTACTTATTTCATAGATCAAATCTACTCCAATTTAAAGGTTATTTATTAACCGCTGCAAGTTCAGGGTCACTGATCGCACCTCTAATACTCTCCTCAAACCCAAGACAACGCAGTAAGTTTCTAATGCCATTAAAAACCCATCTTAACATCCTACACCTGCAAACTGGAAAATGATACAAGTTTTGGTCCAAGATCGAGAAGCACGCAAGTGTCGTTAGGAGATGCCATGTATTATCTTTTTCGAGCCCAGCTCAACTTCCTTTTCACAGAGGGGGAAACTACACACCACTCATACAATTATCAGCATGAGATTTTGTCTTGAGGAGGAAAATTTGTAGACCAATAATTATTTTCCCACTATTTTCCAAGGCGGCGCGGCGAGGGTAAAAATATATAATTAATAACATGAAAAATACATAATGAAATCATTATCTTACCGTAATGTGAAATGATTATCGTATGTGTGTGAAGTGCCCAACAATGGCGAAAGAGACGGCGATAGCCGGGGGCGAAAGAGAGGGATGAAGTGAAATGGACTGACTTTCGACGCGCTTTGAAGAAACCGGAAGTTGTCGTTGGTTAGGTCAGGTTTTTGTGTTGCGTTGTCTTTCGGATGGCTGTCTTGTATGCAAAGCATTCCATTTGTAAGTGCATCTCAAGCGGAACGTGGATGCACCATCTTTCTAGCCCTCTCTTTCACCGCCGAACTCCCGGCATATGGCCGTCTCTTTCGCTGCCCACAGGTGGCCGGGTTCTTGCCACCGATGAGTGACTGACTCGCAGTTATGTCAGAGGGTCGCCTTTCGGCCTTCTTCGCTTCTCACTTTTGTTTCAAACGCCCTTTTTTGGCGGCATTTTAGTGGGTATGCTCGAATGGGCAGGTATTTTGGAATACGTTAACGATAAAATTAGATTTAAAAGATTTTTAACACCTAGCTACTTATCAAATTATGTTGCAGCGCATCAATTAATTGTTTTAAATTTATCACTTTTTAAATATTTGTTTGAAATGTATATTAAAGAAATATACCAAACCTAAAGTGTAAAAACTGAAAGTATTAAAAAAAAATATAATAAATATATCGAATACAATATACATTTATTAATTTGTTATTTTAGTCCTCAAAATTTTGTATCTTCAATACTTTGTAGGATATCAAAGTACAGCAACTTTTAAAAAATTAACGAATTTATGCAATAAATAAATTATTGCGCTTAAAATATATATATATTTTTTTAACTTTCAGTCTAAAGCCTTTAAAGATCATTTTTGCAGGGTATTACCCATTGCGACATCTTTCTCCTTAACATTTTTCGGGTTCTTTGGACCCAGCGGCCAGCCAAGCGGAAGTTGATTTATTTCAGCCGACTGTTCGCTTCTTCTCTTCGGCTTTCGGTGGGAGAATTTTCAGAAAAGTGTTGCATTGTGCTTCCCACCTACACCGCAGAAAGAAAATTGTTGGAGCATAACTTTATTTTGAACATTATTTCTGTCCCTTTTCAGGTTTCAGCTCCTTTCGCTGAGCTCATCAAAATTAAGAAATATTTGTAATAATTAGCTGAAATTATACCAGGGACTTTTTTAGTTCGGAGATAACTTTAAAAAGGTCTCAAATTAAGTTGGCAGAGTATTCTTTGCTTAGTTTACAACCAGGTGGAAATTTGTGTTGCCACCCACTGTTGCCAATGCATTTCACTTCCATTTTCAATTCATTTAGCTTCGTTTGTTGCTGCTATTTTCTTTTTTTCTTGCCTTCCATTATACTCTCTATGTTACTTCCTCCTTCTATTTTTTATAAGCATTTTTCAATCGCATTTCGATGCGCATTTTCATTTGGGGTCAAGAAAAATCCATTAGCAGTCAGTGGAAGTTAAATAGAATCCATTAGCTGCTGCCCCCTCGTCCCTTATATATATTTTTTCGTAATAAAAACTCCACACAGCCTCTTGGAGGGAAAAAACCGTAAAAGCACAGGGAAAACAGGGAAAACTCGGGAAAAACTTCACTCACGCAACGCCGAAATCTCGGACGTCTTTGTTGAAGGAGTTGAATGTGGAAATTTGTGGCGTCTGGCAATTAAATTTCATCAGATTTGTTCCCAATACCTGGGCCATTGATCAACTTTTGGTATCCATTTGAAATAGAATTTATGGGATGTAATCATGTCATTTGTCTGGGGATTTTTTTCGGCTAAGATTAAGAGCTCACTTAGATTGGTTTATTTTTTAGTGGTTTATTTGGTTTTAGTTTCCAGATGGTTTATGGCCTGATGATATTTTTAAATATAAAAGCTTGTTTAAATTTAATTTTGTTTAAATTTATTTTTATTTTTGTGTTAATGGACATGCAATTATTTACTATGTTTATTTATTATTGTGTGAGTCAAGTCTGCATGAATAAAGTTCTTAGCTATCCTAATAACTTAAGATTTTTATAATTCTATAAAATAATATTTCTCAAAAGAAAAAAAAATTTTAATTTTTGTTGTATTTTTTAAAGATAAATTACTTAATTATGATGAATTTATATTTTTTTAAGTTTTTGATATCTATTTTATCAACAAATATAAATATATAAGAGTCTAACCTTATAAATCTAGGATAAATTCTATAAATCTCAGGGAATTGCAGTATTGGCGAGTCGAAAAGTTAACGTACTTAGCCGTGTTATGTTTCTGTCCGGAAGTGTCTGTCCATTTACCCCTTAACACCCCACTGCCCCCACAAAGTTTCCTCATTCCAGGAGCATCTGCCCCTTTGTCTGTTTTCCCATTTTCCTTCTGGCGTTTTCCCTGACCCCGTGCTGACACGCCAAAGGAAAATCTATTAACCTCCAGTGACATATTGCCAACTCACACAGATACCCAGCGGGAACATTCCTCTGGAAAATAACATATTTTCATCAGGTTTCTCCATACAAGCGGAAGGGACTAAACCTCATTCACCCCTTACATTTCTTCCGTCTCTGGTTTCGAAATACACGGGGGTGACACAAAAAGTAAGGAGGAAATGAGGTTTCTATGTGGTTTTCCAAAGGAATTTCAAATTCCCTACACCGTCGCCTGCTAAAAGATACAGGATTTCCAACATTTTTTGCTAAAAGGAAGAGGATTTCCAACACACAAAGAACCACCTTCTCACTTTCCCGGTGGGTACTTCCGCACGCACTCACACACACTCCATCACACACACACGCACACACTCTAATGTGACACAATGCATATTTATGGCCCCATTTGTGCAAACTGTCGATAGATAGTCTTTTGGCCAAAAAGGGGAGCCACTGCGAGGGGTTAAGGCAGTGAGGGGTTAAGGAGTGTCCAGTGAGCTATGGATAATCATAAAGAATCCGAAGCCAACTCGATATTTACTGGCTAGAAAAAAAGGTAAATTTAATTGACTTATTGTATTGGGACAATTTTCGATATTTATTGCATGCAAAAGTTTCTTTAACCAAATATGAATGTATTATATGAAGTGCAATCGCTTTATAAAAATGGTTTTAAATATATATAATTTTAAATTAATAAATGCCCAATTTATTAAATTTTATAAACAATAAAAAATAAATTTTTTTAAATTATTTTATTAGGTATTGGCGGCATGCACACTTATGGGCGACGGTATTTAATTTTGGCATTCAAAAGTAGGCTATGCTGTTTTTAATTTAGCTGAGCATCGAACCTTAAACATAACTAAACTGAATTCTCCAAAACAAATAGCAAATTGAAACGGAAATGGAAGTAGTGATGCTAACGGTCAGTTGTGGCTTCAGGACTTGATCTCGATGCAGGCGTGCGGACTCGGCACCACCACCTCACCATTGCTTGAGCAGCATGGCCAGCGTGGTAGCACCGTCCAGGACCTCATCCTTTCGCACGTGCAGCATATCGATCTCGGTAAGAGCCTAGATAAGAAATATGACTTGAAAATGGACTACAGAAGCGGTACGGAAAGGGTATTGGTGCTATTCAATTGATCGTTCACCTTCTCCATGACGGCGTCCCAATGCCCATCTCCCGGACGCGTACTTCGTCTCCCAGGCGTCCAGCACCCGCAACCTTTTTTAGTGCTTTTTTCCCCATGTGAAGTCCAAAAAACCGAAAGCAATTGCGAGAGCTTACCGAAAACAGCGCAATATGCGCACTCATTGCCCAGATGTGCCCTACGGCGACGGGGGCGGGTCGAGGAAATGGGGGCGTGGCACATCTCCATCTCCAGCTTGCAGCTTGGCATTTAACGCATTGTCCTTTTAGCCATATTGATGATGATGCCAAATGACACCAAATGGCAATGGTGGGCAAGACAATGACACCGTGGCTTCCAGCTAGGATTTTCACTATCACTTGCATGGTGTCCCCTCTTCACGGCCACTCAGTTTTTTTACACTGCAACAAATTATAGAAAAAATGTGTTGAAATCAAGGAAATATTTAAAATAATGTCGGGTTTATCAATTTTGTAATACAGCAAAAATTGCTTGACTAAAAAATATTAATAATAATATTTTAAAGTAAAGGATACAAATAAAATAGTAGATTTTAAAATATGTAGAGTAATGTTATAAAAATTATAGGTACTAATAAGAAGACTAAAATGTATTAAAACGAAATATAGGTATTTAAATAAAAGTCCATGGTTTGTAGGAAATTAAAAAATAAATTTACATTAATATTTCAATTTTATACATGATGAGTTCATATTAAAGTTTGAAATTTTTTAATTACGTTCTTTAACTGCCCCATCAGTTCCTGTTTTTTTCCTGTAACCTATTTATTTGTATAACAAATATTCTTATATTTTTAGCTCAGTGTCCTTTCTGTTTCATTTTTTCCCCTCTTGATCCTTCGCCATCTCATGCGTTGTTGTCGCAGTTGTTTCCATGTTGTATCTGCCATTATTTCGTGGATTTTTGGCTGCTTTAGCATTTCACTTTGATAGTCCTCTCGTCCTGCGGAGAGATGGGCAGGGATATCGAGGGGTTTATTCCGCAGACATCGTCCTCTCCGTGCGATTCCGAATTCCTTTCATGGCAGCTTTCTCGCTTTATCTGGTGACAGTCATAAGTTTTGCTTTGGCTTCCATTTTTATTTCGCTCTACAGATGATACTCCCCCTAGCAACTCATCGGCGCGCATATGTTCGCTTTTCGGAATTTCCTCCTTTCTGTCTTTTTGCTTCTTTTGGTAGCCACATTGAGTAAGAAATTTATTTTTATTTGTTAGCTGCCTTGGCTGCTTGACTTTTTTCTGTTGCTGTTTCCGTTTGTTGTAAATTTTAGTGGATTATCCTGCCGATTCCGTCTGCTGCTTTCGCCTCCCATTCATTTGCTGGATTTATTCAAACTTCACTAAACACAATCAATTTACGAATTATTATTATGCCGAGGAAAGTTCTTTGTGGGCCCAGTGCAAGGAAGTTTGTCAGTACCCATTAATGGTGCTAGAAAAAGGGGGATATAGTACTGTGATTTTGTTAGTTATATTCGAAAAGATAAATCGTTTTTTTTACAAAACTTTTTTTTACGTTTTTGATGATTTTTGGTGATTTAAAAATTATAACAAAATTTAAAAATTCGAAGTTATTACAACTTCCTTAATTTGTATTTACTCTTTCTTTAGTTTCTTAATAATATTTATAATTTATTAATGTAATAATTATTATAATGGGTATTCTTTATTTTTGTTCCTGGATTTTTATTTTTTCCCCCTTCAACTTTACTTCATCTCCGGGCCCTTCTTTGATTTCCTTGTCGCCATTTGTTGGCGAGTCCTTTTTCGCATTTATTGCATTTGTTACGCAGGACAAACCCTCCTTCTCCCTTCCACTTTTTCCTTCCTCCACCCATTGAGAGCACTTTACGCTTATGATCTGCTTAGCCTGACCGGCCCCGCCCCCTGAACGGCCGCCCCCTTCTATATACATATATACTCCTTTCGGATCTGGCTCATTTGCCAGCCGCCTCTTAGCTTTATGTTTATGATTTCCATTTCCATTTCATGTGTGGGCGTGGCGCCCTGTAATTACCACTTAAAGTCCACCCACAAGTGGGGCCAAATCCAATGGAGAGGGTGGTGAAAAAATAAAGGAAGAACAATGGGGCTGTAATCATAATAAATAATAAATGAATGAATTTTATTGCTTAATGGATTGCAGTTACACTCGGCGGAGTTGAAGCTCTGCCCAGGGTCCTCTCTCATCGGCATTAGTCACACTTTATTTATGAATTATGATACGCTTTTCGGGTTAAACGGCTTGTGGCCGGCATATTGAATTAGTAAATGGGTTGGGCTTAGTCATTTGATATTTGTGGCAAGTAAATAAGATTTAAATCTATAGAATTGGGTTTGAAACTCGGTCTTTTCGTTTTCAGTTCAAGTGAGAATTAAAAAATATTGTTAAGATAATGTTGAATTCAATCTTTTAGGTTGGGAACTTAAGATCAAATTAATCATATCATTTCTATATTTTTAATATTAATTTTTAATATTTTTAAAAATAAATAACTTTTATGTATATACGTAAAAGTATCGTTTACAAATATTGAAAAATATTCAATAAAATAAAGTGAAGATTCCAAATATGCTGACCTATGCATTCCAACGAAGTTGGTTTACTCGCTCAAATAAACACTCAGAAAAAACAAAAAAACATTGCGCTTCCAAATTAATAATTCTCTAAATTATTTATACTAAATACTAAATTATACTAAATTATGTTATACGAATTATAAATGATAAGTTAATACTTACTTTGAATATTTTTTAGATCACTATAATATTTAATATTAATTTAAGATGATCTTAATCCTTTTTAAAATATATGAAATGTTTTAAATTTTAATATGACAAAAACACAAATGTTTTTCAGTGTTTGTAATTATATAACGTCAATGTGCTGAAGCATGCATTAACCCCGGTCACTGAATATTTTACGAATAAAACAGTCAGTGCTATTCGAATTTAGAATCGATTTTCAGTCCAACGGGATCTTTCGTGCAGTCATGTGGTGTATCGGTATATTTTTCAGTCTCTTGGTTTTAACTACTTCAGCCGATCAAAATGAAAACGATGTGTATTCTCTCTCGTCTAAAAATATTGCGGACCTACGATCAAAGATTTCTGCTATGGGGTAAATATTTATTTTATTATTACAAATACCACATATTTGTGAAAATCATTTTTTAGAAATATTTTGGAGGGATTGGAGAGAACTTGCGACCGACTTGAGCAGAAATCATTTCCCTCCAGCTGCGCCGCGTCTATGTGGAGCACAAAATTGGTGATCCGTGTGCCCGAGTACAGTGAATATCCCTTTAAGGTGATCTGCAACCAGCGAGAATACGGTGGTGGTTGGACGGAGTTTTATCGACGCACCGATGGAAGCGAGGATTTCAATCGCAATTGGACCGACTATAAAAATGGTTTTGGCCATCTAAACAATGATTTCTTTATGGGCTTCGACAAGCTTCATGCCATCACATATTCAGAGGCCCAGGAACTGATGGTTCTCCTAGAGAATAGCCATGCTGACACGTTCAGGCTGAGGTACAACCACTTTAAAATCGGTCCCGAGCAAAGCAATTACACTTTGGAATCGCTGGGAACATATTATGGTGAAGGCTATGCCGAAGATTTTTTGACTGATCTTTTGGGTATGCAGTTCAGAACTAAAGATCGCCACACCGATGTTTCCGCCAAAAAATGTGTCGTAAAGTTTCATGCAGATGGATGGGACCGATATTGCGAAGGAACAACATATCCAAAGTAACGACATAAAAAAAGGGGTATTACAAAAATCTCCTCAAACCAAATTAAAAGAAAGTTTTTGAAAAAATCTGTATAGTTTTCAGTACATTTTGACTTTTAAAAAGTTTGAGTACCGAAATATTTATTTTTATCGGAATTAGTTTTGGTTTGGATTGGTTTTTGGAAGACCCCCGATCATATAACAACAAATTCTGATTTTAATAATTACATTTTCTATCAGCGGCTTGTTTGGTGTAGATGACAAAGTAATGGGTGAAAGACACAGGCGAATAAAAATGCCTTTATTTTCAGATTATGAGCTGAAGATGATGATAAGGCCAACAAATTCATATCTGAACAGAGATTTTTAATAACTATAATTTAATATCCATTTTGTAAAATTATACATTTTTTATAATTTTTGAGCAAATTCAAAAATAAACCAAAAGAATTACATGCTTTTTCAATAAAAGATAAATTTAGAGTAAACAAAACAAGGTCAGTTTATCCCAATATAATGCGATAGAACGGATAATAATAATGAAAAATTAAAGAAAGCCTAATAAATAAAAGGAAGCAATTAAAGGACGATTTTTATTTAAATATTTTTTGTGGGTATAAATTCTAAAAATGTATTTATAAACTGTATTTCGATTTTCTTGCTAGAATGAAGAATATTTTCTAGTCGGATTTCCCTTAACCCCTGTTCACCCCACTTAAGGATTTATTTATATGTGTTTCGGTGGTCAGCACACGACAATTTCGAAGGACACTCAGCTTACTTTCGTCGCTCGTCAGCCGTTCCGCCTCCGAATTTGAGTAATAATGATTCATTGCCTATTAGCAGTTAATTAGACTTAAAAGGGGGCTTATATTTTGCGGCCCGACCGCCGGGCTAATGAAAAACTATTGGAGCCAAGTCGGCTTTGAACTCGTTGCGAGCCATTACGAGAATATCCTGTGAAGCGGTAACTGCAATTAGACGGAGGACCCCCAGAAAATCTTGGCCAGAATTTCGGTCATGGACCATTGAAGGCAATTACCAAAAATTTTCGGGCATGGGATTAACACTCGGGCAGGGACCGTAAATAACTAATATCTGTTTATGATTATTGCCAGTCTGTGCCACTCAATTGGATTAGCATTTCGCATTTACCATTTCGCATTGTTGTCCGTCTGGGTTTCTTCCTCTTTTTCGGGCCGAGGGAGTTGTCATTGGTTTTTATGCCTATCGTCGTTGTCGTGGCCATTAGGCCAATATTGATATGGTCTATGGGTATTATTTCCCGCCTTTCCCGGAAAATCTGTGAGGTGTCATGTTGGTTTAAAGGCCCGGGGAATCCGGGAAATCCTTGACATGCCGCTGTGGCAGTTGAAGTTTACGATAAATGCCCGAGTATCCGTCGTTGGAGCCTTTCCTCTAATGCGCTCTAAATATTTTTTTGTTAAGCCCTTCCCCCAAAGGGGAGCTCTTCAAGACATTGAAAAATCCGTTTAGAAATAAACTTATGTTTCTTGGGCTTCGCTTCGATGGGGGTCCTCCCTTTCGAAGGATTTCGGGCAGGGATTCGGTAAAGGATTGAAAGCCGAAGGGATCACCGCGGAGACATCGTCTCAATTGCTTGCCAGGCACGTTCCTAAATTCAGCCAAATTGACAAACAAAAACCCTTCGCTTAGCTGCACTCGGGATAAATTTATTTATTTAGAAATACAAATGTTTAATGAATTATTATCTGAAATTATTATTTAAATATATTATTTCTGTACCTTCTTCAAGGAAAAATAATAAGTAGGTAAATATAAAACTACATACAATATTTTTATACCCGTTACTCGTAGAGTAAAAGGGTATATTGTATTCGTGCAAAAGTATGTAACAGCTAGAAGGAAGCGTTTCCGACCCTATAAAGTATATATATTCTTGATCAGGATCACTAGCCGAGTCGATCTAGCCATGTCCGTCTGTCCGTCTGTCTGTCCGTCTGTCTGTCTGTCCGTCTGTCCGTCTGTCCGTCTGTCTGTCTGTATGAACGCTGAGATCTCGGAAACTATAAAAGCTAGAAGATTGGCATTTTGCCTGCAGATTCTAGGAGTTCCTACGCAGCGCAAGTTTGTTTCAAAAAGGTGCCACGCCCCCTCTAACGCCCACAATCGCTTATATACGATTTTAAAAATTTCAATATTTCGGAAAAGTAAAAATGCAGTTTTATTGTGTTTATCAATACCTATCGAAATGTAGAAGAAATTTTTCAAATCGGACCATTCGTTAAAAAGTTATGCGTGTTCAAAGTTTCTATCTCCATCTCCCTCGCACACCCTTTACCTGAGTAACGGGTATCTGATTGTCGGGGCACCCGACTATAGCGTTCTTTCTTGTTACATCTTAAATAAATGAAATTGTAAATTGTAAATGGGATATTAATTTTTTAAGTGCTTTAATGTATTTTTATAAGCCCAATACTATTTAAAATGTTTTGTATTAGTTCAGAAAATAAAATCTCGTTTAGGTATGAAAAATAAATTCTTGAATATTCATTAATGATTGTTTAAGTTACCAAAAATGTCTTTTTGTATTAAAACTTAAGAGTAAATTTTTTTTCCGTGTGCTTAAAATAGGGCTCATCAAGTGCGTGTGTTTTGGGGGGAAAAGCATTTGATGTGGAAGCGAAATGCCAAAGCCAAACGTAATTTCCAACAAATATGGATTGGATTCACTTACAGGCAATCGACCTCCAAACCCCTCCCCCAAATTCCCGCCCTTTAAATTGCCTGCCCAGAGGCGTAGAAAAGGGGGTGCCAGCAGGGGATGCATGGATCATTGCCCTGGCAGCGGTAGTCGCTGCTCTCTAATTGACTTTGCATGCCATAATGCTTTTTAGCCATGTTTAAGCGTCATCATATTAACGGCCCAAACCGACTCACACAACCATAGACCAGAATACAAATACACGCATAGACATACTCATATTCACATGGACACCAAGTCATTTAAATTGAGTTTCGATCAGGCTTTTCCTATGTGCGGGTAGAGTATTTATTTACATCAGATATTATTCGTTAATAATAATAGAAAAAAATGTAGACAGACAAGAGTTCGCAATAACTGCGGTTACTTCTTAATACTTGATACTATTGTTTTTGAGAATACAAACATTTTTAAAATATAATTTTAACAACGTGTAAATATATTTTTAAACGAAAAAACAATGCTTTTCAATTAGAAAGATATTATTGAGAAAATAAATTAGCATTTAAAAGATTACTTTATGGGGTTCCTGAATATTTCGAAAACGTCTAGGGTATTTTAACTGCTTTTCAATTCGCCTGCATCAATTTGTCTGTTTAGTTTTTCAATTCAATTAAATGCGTTCCACATTTTGGGCCCAATTGTTGTTTGCACGCATACACTGGCCACGGAAAACTCGCGAGTCTCGTTGCATTTTTATAGCCCACACTTTTGGTCCTGGTCGACTGCACAGTTAAGTAGCCAAAGCGATGGACACGAAACGGAAATGCACTGGAAAAAATAGTATCAATGTTTCCGCAGGAAAACAACCATGATTATTTCACATGTTAAATATTTGTAGTTTTAAGCACATTTTATTTGAATCTTCATTATTGAAAACATCTTCAAAGAAATGGAACTTAATTTAGCATTAATTTAAAATCACCGTGGACGGCAATCCACGTAGTGACGAAGCGTACCACGAGAGTGTGCGAAGGTTTTAAATAAAATTTAATAGAAATTTAAAAATATTATTGAAATGTTATTGAAATAATAAATACCACATGATATTATATTTTTAATATTTCTTATTTTTTCTCGCAGTGCTTAACATTGTGTCTGTACAGCTGCAACTGCTGTCGTCGTTGTTGTTTGGTTTTCTGGTTTGGTTCGTTTCGAAAACTTTGTTAACTTTGGACTGACCCCGCCCATATTTGACTGCTCCACTTCCTCCGCCCACCGCTCCACCTACTCAAACCACCCACCCACTGAAACCACCCCCCGTTAACCCACTCAACTTGGCTGACAATATTTGCCAAAACATTTGTTGTTGCTGCTGCCGGGGGATCGAGTCAATTGAATTTAAGTGGCTGCAACAGCAACGAAGTCAATGACGTCGCCGGCCACTTTTGCGGTCCTCAAATATGTTGCATAGTTATTGGCCAACTCAACTAACAGCTAACGCTTCTGGCCGACTTATTCTCGTATTTGGGATTTAGGTTTTACGTTTTCGGCTTTTCGGTTCGCTGTGTATTTTTATTTTAGCAGCCGAGCATCATCAATTTTCATTGTAACGCGATTAGTTTAGCAAGGGGACGACTGGAAACGGATATGAGACAGCGAGGCTAACTTCATTTTTCCGACCGAAAACGCTGATGACCATAAATGCCAAAAGCAGCGGAGCAATCCCCTCGCCAGGGATTTTATAAATGATGAGTACAGTGGAAAGAAAAAGTACTGATCAAACGAAAATGTAGAAAAAAATATTTTTTAAACAAAGAAAGATAAAAAAATAATAATACAATTTTGAAAGTTATTTAAAAATATTTCATAAAATTAATTTGTTTCCTTTGTAACTAAACAAAACAAAAAAAATAGTTTCATCAATTTTAAAATTGATGAACATTATTT
The DNA here is from genome assembly GCA_037075285.1 of Drosophila lutescens. Lineage (NCBI taxonomy): Eukaryota > Metazoa > Arthropoda > Insecta > Diptera > Drosophilidae > Drosophila > Drosophila lutescens. The sequence continues at coordinate 699,690 of JBAMCF010000408.1, read as the reverse complement.
TATTGCATTTATATACATTTACTCTCAATTTAGTTTTTGTTTTTGTATTATTTCATGGTTGTTGACTTACCTGTACTAATTTTTCCCGGTGTTAAATGCCTTAGCTGATATTCTAGCACCGAAAAATTCCAGGCATCTGCGTTATGTTCGCGGCGTATCATTTTTCTATGGGCCATGTGTAATTTATGCTCCATTTGTTGGCCGCCTCTCTTGTTGCTTTACTTTCACAATTTTCGCCTATTTATTGTGTGGCCATTTCTATATAATCTCTACGGTCTCCTATTGTTTGCTTTTATATTGGGTGGAAAAGGGGGGCGGGACCATGATAGACACATGCTCTTTTGATTTATGAATGCAAACGAGCTACAGAACACCAATAAAAGCAACACAATCAACACGGGCCAACAAAAATGGTTCATTCTCTTTCCCTCCATTGAAATAGAAATCGTTTTTCTTGTTCGGCCACACGCATTTAAAGCAATTAGTCTAAAAGTGTGCTGCCTTTAATTTCATTAAGCCCAGGTAAAGGCAAAAAAATAATAAAAGTTCTACCAGATTTCAGGGGAAAAATACCCTGGAATTTTAGAAAGGTTATTTTAAGAAACTTTGTGATTTTATTAAAATTTATTTTCAATATTTTAATTATAAAATTTAAATGATCATTTATATTTTTCCATTGGCGAAGCATACATTTATTAGTATAAAAAAATGAGGAATAAAAATAACAAAAAAAATATAGGTCCAACCGGAAATTTACATTTAATTATCAAATTTCTTTAAATATAAATTTGTATTTTAAATTATATTCATAAATTATTGTTATGAAATCCAGTGAAATGTATATTTTATAGATGTATGAATTTAATTTAGTTTATTTTCTCGTTTATTCGTATTAAATTAAAAATGAAATAAACAAATTCCAGGATAACCAGGTGGTTTCATCGCCAATCTGATTGTATTTCGCCACTTTGTTGCAATTCGTTGCAAAAAGTGCATCTCAATCCAAGTCAAGCCGTTGCCGCAGTTCTAATGAAGCAATTTTCGTTAAAAGCAGTCACCACAGCAGCTTTTCCCCTTCCCATTTCCCCTTTTCCATAGCCCCCTTTCACTTTTCCGAGTATGTGGGGATTCGTTTTCAACATTTTTAGTTGCTTCGGCGCGTGTTTGTTTCAAAAAGCTCAAATTGCGAGTGCCAGGAACAAAATGCCGACCGGGGAGGCCAAAGAAAAGGAATTACAGCTGACTCTGGCACTGACTTTTCGCAATTATCCAGCGCACCGAATGCCCCTGGAAAATCCCCCGAAATCCACGCCCCTTTTTCCCCTTTTCCCGGCTACGTGCGAATTTATTGATAGCGATATTTTGTTGGAGGATCCGGGGATTCGGGGGCCTGGAAATGTGTGCTAAGTGCATTTTACATTTCCGGTCAATGGCGCTAACCTCACGAAATCTTCGGGACTTACTTTCATGCACTGCGGGAATAAGGAATAATTTAGGAAACTATAAATAAACATCTTTCTTCTTTTTTTTAAATGAAAGTCCGATTGTTTATTTACTCTATGTTTAATTATATTTAAAAAAGAAAAAAATATATATTAAAAAGATTTTTTATCTAATTCTGAATTTAAATTTTATCAAAATCGGACGACTATATCATATAGCTGCCATAGAAACGATCGGAAAATTAATGGGAATATAATAGCAAATAAATTATTGCTTCGTGGGGTTTTATTGTATTCTCTTCTACTCTGGGATATGACTCTTTTTAAGTATTTCCGAATTTCGATTTTAATTTTATCAAAATCGAACTACTATATCATATAGCTGCCATAGGAACGATCGGAAATAAGAGAAATAATAGGAAATTTAACATTTTGTAAATTATTAGGAATGATCTGCAAGGGTATATAAGCTTCGGCTGGCCGAAGCAAGCTTCCTTTCTTGTTTGTTAATGAAATTCCGATTGTTTATTTATTATATGTTTGTTTATAATTATTTTAAATTTAGCAGTGTTAAAATAAAATTTATTTTTCTTTGCTTATTTGTGTTTATATATTTTTGGGAATCCTATATAAAGCGTCTGCGAAGATATGTTCAGAATTAGTATATGGGCAACATTCGCCCTTCGCAGTTCTACGCTCGCAAAATGTTTAAGTTCGGAATCTATTTTTTGTGCGCCTTTGTCGTGTGCAACCTGCACACAATGGTTGAATCCCAGGATAATAGGGATTTAGTGCGGGATCTAAAGGATCCTGAATTAATGCGGACGTTTTACGATCATCTGCAGCAACAGTTTAATATTTTGGGTTTCCTTTTAAATAATAAAATCGACAACATTCAAAAAGAAACCATAAAGAAGCTGGACGAAATGCAAAAAGAAACACAGGCTAATATGGACAGAATCCAAAAAGACGGACGATGTGTTCTTACTGATGCCCCCAATCAATGTGGGGCTTTCTGTCTTGCCGCCCAGAGACCTCTCTTCGATCACAACTACAAGGTTCAGCAGCAGTTGAAAGAGCTGTCTGAAAAACTCAATGAAACACCAACAAAGATGGACAGTGTTGAAAAAGAAACGCAGCAGAAGGTGGCCAGAAAACAGAGCCAAATCCCACCTGGTTTCGAAAAGATCGGATCCAGATACTTTTATTTCGAACATAATGTTAAACGAAATTGGACTGAAGCAAGATCCGCATGTCATAAAAGGGGAGGTCATCTAGCTGCGATTCAAAATCAACAGGAGATTTACGACATTTTACCAAAGCTTGTTCCAATATATTATTTTTATTGGCTAGGAATTAACAACAGTACCATTGATGGCGAGTTTGTATCAGATGCTTCCGGCAAGAAAGCGAAATTTTTAAATTGGTATCCGGGAGATCCGAACAACTCGCAGGGCACTCAGGAATGTGTAGCTCTTAATCACGGACTAATGCACGATAGGTGGTGCTTTGAACAGTTTTATTCAATTTGCCAGTCAGACGATACAGTTTAATTAAGGGGGGACGTTATAGTCGAGAACTTTTACTATTAGATACCCTTTACTGAGCTGAAGGGAGTGGGAAGGAGATGGAGATATGCTGATATGCAGCTACTAGCGCCATCTAGCTGCTATTGAAATTTTTGATGGCTCCATCTAGTGGCTGTTTCAATTTTTGCTCAATACTTTTTAATGAATGGTCCGAGTAATATATATTTTTAAACACTAAACAAAAAACAAAATTATAGAAATTTGTTTGTTCAGCGACAAGATAAAAATATAAAATTATGTCCTTAATTATTCTGTATATTTTCTTACGTCATTTATAAAATAACTATTAATTTAAGGATTCAAAATAAATATAAAAAAAAATGCTTAAAGCTACAAATTAAAAAATTATTTATATGAAATATTTTTTTTGAGTGTTGCCCTCACTCTTTCCTCAGAGCCCCCTTTAGTCTGATTACATTTCTTATTATATTCGAGCAGTTTTCGCTTTGGTTTTCATTTGCCATTTGCGTCACGCTTCGTTTTGACCCCGCACTTTTCCCCTTTTCCGCTTTTCCCCTTTTGGGGCCAGGCTATTGAGACCTCAACGATCCTAGATGGTACGTGTCCCGGCGCCCAAGGGTTAAGGGCGAATAAAAGAACGCCAAAGAGACACTTGGAAGTGTCGACACTTTCGAACTTTTGCTGTTTTCCTCCTCTGTTCGTTTTTTCTACAATTGCTGCGTAATTTTTATTAGCTCTGAATGAGCATCTCAAGTGGCGCTCTATTTATCTTGGAAAGCCCCACGCTCATTTCCAAATTGCCAACATAAATTTATTTGTTTGGCAAAACAATTTCAACATCACTTTGATGCGTGTCTCGTTTTACATTTTTTGACAATTTCATTGTTCCGTGGCTGCCTTTTATTTTGAAAGATAATTTGTGTTCGGGGGAGTCACGTCATATGGCAAACAAAAAATAAAAAAAAGCAGGGGGCGTGGCAGCAATGCTTTTATGCCCAAATAACAAGCCATAAACATTTGCCGTTGCCATTTGCCCATTTTCGCGCGCGCGAGCATTTTAAAAAAGACTACAAAAACGGAGTAACAAATAAAGAATGATAAAGAATTTTATTGCTCACACGCAAGATGCACTGAAAAAAAATGAAGATAAACTTAAATTTATAAACTTGTACTTATTTTTGCAATATTTATAAAGAATGGAGTAGCTTTAAAGCTTTTTATTTAGATTAATTTGATAAGTATACTTTATACATTTAAGTATTTTTCTAGATGTTCAAAATAAAGTTTTTAAATATTTCTTCAGTTTTTTATATATCTTTTATTTTAATATTTTTGTCAGTGTACAAAAAAAAACAAATAAAGCAAACAGCTTTGTCGCATTAGGATGCAACCCCTCTATTACTTTACTACAAATGGCCGGCAGTTTGATATTTTGATTGTTTGCCTGCCTCAGGTATTTTCAGTATTTTTGGTTCTTTGATTAGTTGACACATTTTATGTGTCATTTCCGGGCAAAAGGGATGCTTAAATCCCAATTGAATCCCACATCTCAAAAGGGACTAACAAAGCTGTTTGGTTTTGCTAAAGGATATTTTTTGATTTTTCACCTTGAGGGTAGTATCCTGTGTTTTTTGATGCTCTGTTATTCAGTTGATACGGGATTTAACCTTAAGACATAAAATTATCAATCGATTTTATTAATAACAAAAAAACGTACAACTGTTTTTAGTAATTTATTTTTAATAATCAGTCAAAGACAACTAATTTTTTATAAATGTAAATATTATTAAAAAAGAAATGAAATAAAAAACTAAATAGGTAGGTACCTAACATTTAATTAATTTATAAATATATTTTTAAAAATTCTATCATTTATTAAACATTTTAATACATTTTTTGAATTTTTAAAATTTTGTTTTAAATTAGAGAACGAACTTCTAAGCCCTAATCCATCAAGTATTTTGCACTGCCAATTAACCTCAGAGACCAATTCACAGACAATTACCAATTTGCACTCGATTTGGGGCAAATGCTGCTGTTCCTGGGGGAATTGCCAAGTATTTTGATGGGTTAAGTTCTGGTCAAAGCGAAACTCATGCTGCTGCTCCAGTTGGCCGATGAGCTCACCATAAATTAAGCATATAGATATGTGCTCAACTATAGTTATCCCCCATACACACACCATCTTGTTGAGGGGGAGGAACATGTCTGACCAAACATTTTGTATAGGACAATTTCTAAATGGAATTTAATTTCCGGATTAGAATAGACATTTCATGCATGCTGTGGATGGGAGGGGTAATGCACTGGACTAACTTCTCGTCTTGCCGGGATTTCTCCCACTCTGCCCTCCCCCAGCATTTAATTTTCCAGATTTTCTGGGCAGATTTACACAGAAAGTAAAATTTTTTAATTTAAATTATATTTAATAATGTTTTTAATAATATTTAAGGAATGTTTACAATAAAATGAAAAGTATTATACCTTGAAGGTACTAAAATTTATCTACAAAAAAAGTTACCTGCAATTTCTAAAAGTTATTAACTAAAGTTATTATTAAAATAAAACATTTTAAAATTTTTTGTTCAAGAATTTTTCTTAAGTTCTTAAAATAAAGTTATTAAAGCTAAATTAATAGAAAAATACAAATATGGTTTCAGTGCGCTGCTCATTGAAGCTCTTCTTTTCAGATTCCTCAATGCCTCAATGAACAATCACAACAAAAGGGTTTGTCCGTGTGTTTGTGTGTGTGGCAAGGGGGCGGCAGCTGGTGGGCGTGGCAAGTAAAATGTTCCCAAATTTGCGGCTTCTTTTTCTCCACCTGCTGTTTTTGGTCTTTTGGTTTTTGTTTAAAATTTCCAAACAATTTTCCCAGCAGATTTGATGAGTTGAGAGTGGTTAGATCATGATTGTCTTGGAAAATCGAAGGGGAAAAATGTGGAAAATCAGCCCCCTTTGTGGGCTATATTTATACTCCCAACTGGAGTTATTAATGTAATTTGATTTTGCCCTTAGCAGTTGGGTTTTGAGGACACTGGCCTCTCAAAAATTATGATGATAAAGACGACGATACTTTTGATGAGTTGACAATGCAGAACAGCAGCCCAGTCAAGGGTTAAGGCTCACTTTATGGGGAAGTAAATTTTTTAATAGAGTGTAAATTACCGGAAACACAATTAAAATGTTCCAGGCCCAAAAAATATCAGCAAAATGAGTAGACAAAAGCTAAACGAGCACAATAGGGCAAAAATCAAAATGAGGACGGCTAAGGCTTTGGGTTGGGTTTAATTAAGGGTTGAAGGATGGGGTGCAGCCTATCGTCCCAATCGTCAAGAAAACGAGGTAAGCAAGGGGTTAAGGACTCCGGCTACTTAACACCCTCTCAAAACCTCCCCCTTAATCGTTTTCGGAATTTTCCAAGACGCTAAACGGTCGACAATGACGCTGACGTTGGCCTAGGGCAGGCAAAAATTGTCGGAAACACCTTGTTTTTTGACTGCCTCCGAAGCAGCAGCTTCTACTATATATTTTCCGACATGTTTTCCATTCTGCCCCCTCACATAACCCCATCTAAACGCTTTTCCACCAACGGCTATTGTTGTTGCCCCCTCGTCCACATAATATTTCCATTGTTTATAAAACAACGGCGAAAACAGGTCGCCGGCGTCTGATGAAGCGAATGTTTAAAGGAAAACATTAAGTCTGTGGTGGAAAGGTGTTAAGGTTGGTGGGAGGGTGGGTTAATAATTCACTGGGTAAGTAGAGACGCTACACCGATTTTACATGTTCCTTAAAGGCTATCCGAAAAGAATATACAAATAAAATATAATTAAACAAATTAAATAGATAAATTAATCAGTAATTTAGAAAATAATAAATATAAATATTGTAATTATAATAAAATTTTAACAATGTCAATTATTATTTTCACTTTTTTAAATTAGTTTTAAATAAATACTTTTTGTCAATTGGAAAATGGAAATGTCGAAAAATCTTAACAGTGTTTAATATAATATTGAATACTAAAACATATTTTTAGTAGATCGAAACCAATATTTTATTTAACTGTTGCGGTGTATTATACATTTAAGAAAAGGTTAATTTTTTAACTACAAATATATTTATTTAAGCTGCCTTTGCTTTCAAAACGAGGTCCTGAGTGAATGAGTGACCCAAGCAGGGAAAATATAAATAGACAGAGATGGCTTGAGAAGGGTGGGAAAGAGAGGTAGCTAGCAAGTAGCCGGGCAAGTTTAATATGAATTATTATGTGCAGAAAAGTTTTATGATGCTGCTAAACCTGGTTAGAGACCTTTGTTAAGGTGGCAATAAAGCACACACAGCGGACTAGACATTAGTTCTCAAGTCTATGGTTTAAATACCCTTTAATATGTGTAAAATAATTAATAATTAGCTAGGCTTTTTATATTCCTGTCTATTCCTGCCTATCTTCACTTACTTAAATATTTTAAAGGATTTTAGTAAGATATACTTTTGTAACTTAGGGTATACAAAATGTTCGGACTAGTCGATAGATTCTGCAAACAACTTAGTTAGGTCTTAACCTGCCCCGTGTATCTGTTAGATACAATTTGTTTTAATTGCACAAAGTAGTTGGCAACCCTGGTTGGTAGCAGCAGCGGGCCAATTAATTCTCATTTAACTGCGGGTCTCAGCTGGGATTTTCGGCCAGTGCAGTGACAACTTTCCGTTTGTGCCTCTGAGCTTCTTAAACGATCTTTATTATTTCCTTTTCCCAGCAAATTAACCGGAGGAAACCCCATTTGCATTGTGTTATAAACTATCTGGCAAATTGTACCTACTGAATTTATGTTTGAAACAAAATAAACTAAGAACTAATTTACAAAAGAAAACGAAATTCTAATTCTTTTTCAATGGTGCACTTCAAGTGTGAGGCACCTGACTGAATTTTCATTATTATTAATAAAACTATGCAACACTTTTAAACTTCACTAGGATTTTCATAGATTTTGCAATGTTCTTTAGGTAATTTTTATTGTGTTTTTTTTTTTTAATATTTTGTATAAATTTAATAAAATATCAGAGAGTCCTGGCTTAGTTGGCGGCAACAGCTTGATCGTACTTCGGCGGCAGGGCGGACATGGTCTGCGGCTCCTGCTGAACCTGCCAGTGGGTCGCATTCTGGGCAGGCATCACTGTGGTGGTGGTCTGCACTGGCACAGCCACCTGTCCAGCTGGCACGGACACCACAATATTGTTCCGAGACATCATGCGACGGCATCGGCGGCAAGGACGACCCCAGGCCAAAGGATTGGCGTAGTACAGGAGTCCTCGGCGATGGTAGCACTCGCACTGGACGTTGATATTGACATTATTAACGTTACTCATTTTTCCACCGTTATTTAGTCTAATTTGGTCTTCCTTGTACGACTTTTTAGCGCTTACTGTCTATATTTTTGCTGGTCTCTATTATATATATTTTATTTGTTCAGTGGTTCGACACTGAACACTGCGATAAGGAAATCCTCTCTGCTTTTTATCAGTACATTGATCGATCAACGTTTTTGGCACCCTTAGTGATTCAATTTTTCCAGGGCTGGTCGATTTTTGTATTATATATATTACGGTTGGCTTAGGTCGCTGATTCACGGGGGCTCGCATAACTGGGGGTTGCCTTGGGATTAACTGAAGTTCGTGAGTCACCCTGGTGAAAGGTTTCAGGGGAACTTGAAAACCATAGAAAGGTCTTAAAGTAGATCAGAATCATGACAAAGTCGTATAAGCTATTGAGATTGATGCACTTATCGCTTACATATCTATATGTTGATCCATTGAGTTTGGTGATAAGATATCAGGATATTACAGAAGTCTAACTTGATTTTTTTATATATATTGTGTAATTTAGAACGTAATACTTTTTGTTAGCTCACATGCTGCATATCAAGTTTATATTGAGTAAACATTATATAACCTTTTGGAAGATATAACTATCAAATAAGCTTATCCTATCCGTCTGAAAGTCAAAATCTAAAAATTAATTATTAGGATTTGTTTTTGATATAACATTGAAAAATATGAACAAATTAAATAAATACATAGATCGCATATACATTTTTAAAAATTGTATTTAAACATATTTTGTTTAAATAATAATGTATGTAAAGTAATGGTAAATATCGTAAAATATAAATATATTGTGTTCCTAATATCATTGCTTTTCCTCCATATTATTATATTATTATTACATAGCATAAATGTTTAACTTTTGACAGCTCTCAATAATATTAAATAGTTTTAAAATAAAATATAAAACGAAGGAATGTAGTATTTTGCTTTATAAGTGATTTTTATTAGACTTTAGAAAAACGCATTTGGGTTATAACATCTTGGAATCCTGTTCATTTAGTAGTTTGAAACAGTGACTGGTACAAAAGTGGTGGTTCTGGTGGTGGCATTGATGGTGGTATTGGTGGCAGCAGGAACTCCCACCTGAGTGGGCACCACAATAACATTTCTGGACATCATCCGGCGGCATTCGCGGCAAGGACGACCCCAAGCTAAAGGATTGGCGTAGTACAGGACTCCTCGACGATGGTAGCACTCGGCGCACTGGACGTTGATATTGACATCAGACATAGTTCCTTGATTTCTGGATCTCCTTTCCTTAGCTTTTCCCGCTCGACTGCGTTTCAATTTGCGTTTTACCATTTACTTATTCCGCTTATATACACCCAGTTGGATTGCGATAAGGAAAGCAGAGGATTTTCTTATCGGTACATTGATGGATCAAATTCGTGGTTCTGCTGGTGTGGTTAATTAAACAGTCTAAAGTCTTCTGAACTAGGGTGTCATAATTATGACTCACAATAAATCTTTTTTATACATTATTCAATTGATTGAATAGTCTAATAAATTACTGTCTATCCTAAAAATGTAAAATACAATATTTGAAATTATAATAAATCTTCAATTAAATCTAAAAAAGAGTTAATTTTTAATGCAAATTTAATCGCATTAAGTCTGTAGTCTAATCTTCCAATATCCAATTAGATATTTCGCATTGCCGTGTATTTCATGTTATAATAGCAATGTATTTATTATATTAATTTTTAAAGAATTTTTAAAATGATAAACAAATTTATTTATTGTTATAAACAATAAATTGATAACTCACTTCTTCAAATCTATTTTTATCAAATAAATGTAATCTTAGCAAAACATAATATTACTATAAATTTTAAATATTAGGAGCTAGCTACACTTTGCGAATTTTTAAATATTTCAAATATATCTTTTAAATGAAGTACCTACGCATTAAAGGTATAAGTCCGAATTTGTGATTATCTCAACGAATATTTGTAAATGTTTTCCCAAATTCTAGCGAATATTTTTCCTTTATGTATAAAGAATCAAACAATTAATATTGATGCAATGTATTATTCATAATTATCCTTGTGAAGGTTGCAAAGATATATAAACAAATTATAAAACATGGGTACGAAAATGTTAGGTTGCATTTTTAAAACCAGATCTTTTTATTTGCTTTTTATTCACAGAAGATTTTCCTCTAATTGGAATATTAATTATATCTATTTTTCATGAAAGATGTGGTCAATGGCATTTGGAATCTATTTATAAATAAAAGCCTTGAGTTGCATTTTCAAATATGATCTCTTTTATTCACAGAGGATCTTCCACAGACTGGAAGATTTCATTTATTTTTATTAGTAGGATGATACAACAACCGGCACAACAGTGGTGGTTGCAACGGGAACTCCAATTTGGGCTGGCACCACTACCACATTTCTAGACATCATCCTGCGGCAACGACGGCAAGGACGTCCCCGTAGAGCAGAGATCAATCCTCGACGATGGTGGCACTCGCACTGGAGATGAATATTAACATCAGACAACCATGTCCAGGAACCATCCTGGATTCCTCGGATCGTCCTTCGATGGCTGTTAAGCTTAAACTGCCTTTCAACTCGCCGTTTTATCCTTAATTTATACCACTTTGTACTGAATTATATTGATTGCGATAAGGACGTACTCTGATTTTGTTATCACTGCATTGGCTCGATGGCAGTGACTCATTTATTCTGGTGCATGGTTAATTTGTTTGTTGTTGGGTGATTCACTGGCGACTTCTTCTCAAAGGGGTTGCCCCAAGCTAAGTAGTCATATTTAAAATATTAAAAAACCGTACTTAAGAACGTTAAGCTATTCGTGTCATAAATTACCATTATTATTAAGAATTATTTGCTAACTATAATTTGCTAGTTTTTAAAATTTCGGAATAAGAATAATAAGAAAAAATTAACAATATCAAATATATTTACTTTTAGGTCCTGCACAGATTTTAAAATGTTCTTATTAAATGTTCGTTTTGAAAAATTAAAATAGTAAACATTTTAAGAAAGCTTCCAGGGTTTATATTGAAAACAAAGTGAAGCGTAAACAAGTGTCATTTCCAAGTGTTCATTTTATTAAAGTTTAAAAAATATTTATGTACCGACAAGCCTAGTTGTACACTAATTGATAAGCTGACTCTGCCCAAAAGGACATCAATCATTCCGGCCAAGTCAGATAGCAACCAAAGCCAAATACAAAACAAAAAAATATATATACGAAAACAATCATGTGTACAGATAATAGAGAGAGAAAAAAGGGAGGCTTTTGACTTGACCATTGTTTATGGCATTCGCCAGCAGTTCAATTTTCATATTTCTACCATTAACATTGCGAATAAATGCAGGCACATATATGCGAATTTATTCACCATATGAAAATGTGTCACAGCAAGAAACGACATTGAAAACCAATCATGTAGATTTCAATTAAAACAAAGTGCATTTAAGGTATTTAAGCAAATATTTCGAGCGGATTTAAAATTACATTGGCCTCTCAAGAGGAGAAGATTGAGAGAAATTAAATCAGCTTCTGAAATGTATTTATTAAAATTTTAATATACCCAATAATAATAAAGTACCTGATTTGTTATTTAAATATAAAATATAAATACAAAAGAAATATTTTATGAAAATAAAATGGTATCTTGAATGTGTGAACAGTATTTTATTTAACGTTTTTATTTTATTGTACAAATATTTTGAACTTTTTAAAAAAAGAATCTTTTAATACATTAAAATTTGCGTTACGGAAATTATAAGAAATATTTTCCCTTATTTAGTATTATAATTAACATTGAAAATTTGTAATAATATTTTAAATTAGTTTATTTTGAGTAAATAAAATGCCATCTTGAGAGCGTGAACAGTATTTTATTTAATTTTACCTACAAACATTTTAAGCTTTTTCAAAAAGTTAATTTTTAAATGACGTTTTCATCCAGAAAATTATTTTATGTATAAAAGGTATTTGTTTTTATTTTCAAAAATATTAAGGATAAAATCTAATATTTATTCATGGAATTTAAAGTAGTATTTTAAGCTGTTCACACTATTTAGCTGATCCAAAAGAGGACCTTTCCTACCACCTGGGCGGTGGAGGCTGCTGGACGATGATGATCTCCTCCCTGGGCGGCGGACGCCGACCGCCGATGTTGAACTCGATGAAGGGGCGGCTCGGTGGCACCACATCGACCTCGATAATGGGGCGTGGCGGTGGGGGCTGGTAGACGTTAGCTGGGGTGATGACCTCCACCCTGGGTGGCGGAGGTGGATAGCGACCACCGCCCAATCCGATCTCGATCACAGGACGCGGGATCCTCGGCGGCACAATGTCCACCTCCACAATGGGCCTTCCACCATGGTGATGATGGTGGTGATGGCGACGTTCCTCCTCGTAGTAGGGCATTATTTTTTACTTTCCAGATCACTACTCAAATATTATCCTTAGCGGTGTTGTGGTGCTGCCTTTGGCTGTTTTGTCAAACTGAATCTACTTCTTCACCTGCTTAACTATTTAAGGCAATTTTTATCGCTAATTGGGGGGAATTTTTATTATTTCGCTATGTACCTTCCTTCCCAAACAGTAGCTTAGTTTGCTATCTTGTCAGGTGGCATTAATGTCTTCCACGATAAAAATAAATATATTGATAAACATAAACTGATAAAAACAAAATTCCAATGAGTAGTCAAATTGACTTTGTTTTTTCGTCCGAATTTCATTAGCGAGTTCAAGGTTTCCATGATTCATTTTTTTTTTTTGATGGGGAAGGACACAAATTTGAAAGTTGGAAATTGGTGAAATGATGATTCATACAAACTTATTACTGTAAATGAATATGCAATTTTTAAAATCTTTTATATACAAATTTTTATATTTCAACATTTTTTTGGTTATTTATTTAGTAAATATTGAGTTTGTTTAATTAATTTACGATTTTCCTGAAATTTGTTTTTTTATAATCATAATAAATTATAAAATACAATAATAAATATTAAACAAAATTTTCTTTTCAGTTTAAAGGCAAGAGATTATATTTATTTCATTTTAATGAATTGCATAAATAAACTAGATACAATAGTTGCAATATTTCCAATAGATAATTCCAAAAGATAATAGAAAACTATAATATTTTGTTAATAAATTCCGTCACCTTTTCTTAGCCAACCTCCTTGGTTTTTATTTATAACTTATTACCGTATTGGCATGTATTGTCTTTCATATCAAGGGAACCCACTATCTATATTATTGCACCACTTTTTGTTGTCATTTCAAGAACTTAAGGTTAAGACAAAGAGATATTTGTGTTGTTTTCTTGTTATCTATCGCTCGGGTACACTTAATCGATAAAATACATTTTATTTGTTAGTGAACTTGTAGTGAATTTGGAACATATTATAGTTTTTTAGAGATGTCCATCTTTCACCACTGCTGATAGGGGGGATTGTTGTATGCGTAGGGCTGCTGCTGATACTGCTGGTACTGATACTCGTACTGCTGCTGGGGATAGGGATATCCATAGGCCTGCTGCTGCTGCACTACCACCTGGGTCCCGGGCATATAGGTGGCTGCCGGGGTGCTCATGTAGACAACCTCGGTGGGCCGAGGCGGAGGCGGCGGCGGATAATAGCCGCCACCCCAACCGGGAACCACATCAATCTCGATATTTGGACGACCATGGTGATGGCGAGCAGGATAGCCGCATGGATCCTCATAGTACCGCATAGTTGATTAGCCGAACCAATCGACCGAACCTCACCACCCAGCAACGCGTTGAACACTGGAACACAAACCAAACTGGAACACGGAACATTTTTGGGGGGCTCCATCAATCAGGGTTTTGTGGGGAATTATATTCCAGTGGTTAGAGGCCGCGATAAGGCGACTTAGTCATCCGACATGGACTGATAACAACGGAACGGACAGTTGTGCATTTACAGGTGATCGGATTTTGCTTTTTGCTCCTGAGTTTTGTTTACTATATTAGCTGATTCCGACTTATCGCTGGTTAAGTTCTTATCTCTTAGATAGGAAAATGTGCGGAAAAAGTGGAAAATGCTAACAGAGAAATGGCTGTAGCACCATGATAAAATACAAAAGAAACAGGTGTTACGTTATAAATTAACTAAAATTTGTTCATTTGCATTTATTTTATCAAAAATCTAAAACAATATTTTTTAAGCTATAATGACTCCCTAAAAAGTAAATATTTAAAGTAGAAATGGAAAAACCCTCTTAATTTTCTACATATACTTATATATTCTTTCTTAAATAAAAATATATATATATTATTTTTTATATTTTATTAAGGACATATAGTTTTTCAGTAAGGCTAACTAAAATAAATTCATCATAATAGATTTGACAGATCAAAGTTCCCGCTCAATATTGTGGATTGTGGTAGTGGCTGGCCCTCACACAAATTCTAGGACTATGACATAAACCTCCATTATAAGTATACCATTTTTTTTGTGTAGATTGTATATTACCACATTACTTGGGTATATTTTAAATATTTCCTGGTATGGGGCTGTCCATATATTACGTAATCACCTAGGGGGGGGGGGGGGGGGCGCAACCAAATGATTACTCTAGTGAACATTTTTAAATCACCTAGGGGGGGGGGGGCGCAACCAAATGATTACTCTAGTGCAAATTTTTAAATCACCTAGGGGGGGGGGCGCAACCAAATGATTACTCTAGTGAACATTTTTAAATCACCTAGGGGGGGGGGCGCAACCAAATGATTACTCTAGTGAACATTTTTTTTTTTGTATGAAGAATTGATTACATGGGGGGGTCAAAAATCTCCGAAATTCTGATTACGTAATATATGGACAGCCCCTATTAAAAACTAACTCATTTGCTTCACTTCCTCGCGAACTCGCATTCTTGCCCAAATTGATAAAAGGGTCCCGCGCCTAACAAGAACGTACTTAGTGTCTTTGGGCCATTTTTTTGTACTACTCGTAGTGCCTCAACGTCCATCATATATAGTCTTGGTTGGAGTTTTCCCAACGCCAACTTTTTTGTTAATCTTCTTTTTTTGGCAAATGGTAACCGAAAATATTTAGGTTTATATTTAGTTATTTCTTTAATTTTGTGTCAAAGATAGATACTAAACACAAAAAAAAGCATGTCACCGTAAAATCGACTCTTATCGTTTTTACCTGAAATATTCATAAAATTTATCTTAAATAATATCATTTGCCCGAATTCTCTCTCTCGGAGATTCTCCAACTTCGAAAAAGAGCGCAAGCAATATGGCGAGCAAAATGATGTGAGTGGAAGCAAAAAAGACGGATTCGTAATTCAAACTGACGTACTTTAAGCATGTTATCTCGCTTGCACTACTATAGTAGGTAAATAAAGCGTTAACAAGACGCTGCCGTACAGAAATGAAAAGAACGCGCAACTGTCCATATGCATATTCAAATTAATTTTCTTACGTAAATTTAAAAAAAAAATATTTTTATTTTTTAAATATTTTAAGGTGATAAAACTTTAATGAAAAATGCGAAGGCAGAATCTTAAACAAAGGCAAATGCAATTTTGCTGAGATTGAATATAAAAATTTGTGGAACCTTGAATATAAAAATAAGTGGAACCTTTTTCACGGGTTGGATAACTTGCACATGCATGCGAAACTATTATTGTATGTAAGAAGCGATATGCTAAATAAAATTGATATTACCGAAATATCGCTTTTAAGGTTCGACCACATTTAGTTAAAATGGACCTACGTTTCATATCAAATTTTTTTGGGTGTATATACTACACATAATATAATTGCGTTCTCCCTCTATTTTTATTTTTTTTGCTCAAAATAATAATGATATTTTGAGTTTTATTATTATTAGGCATTGATGAGAAAAAAATAAACATCATCACGAAAGTGTGAAAAATCAGCAGAAAGCAGCAGCAGTTAAATAAAAGCCAATTGTTCTATTCATAACCTGTGCTTCGCGAAATAATATCAATAAACAGTACTAAATAATATCTTAACCCCCCGCCCACCACGTAATATATGGACAGCCCCTAAACCACAAAATAAAAATATCTATTTGTAGAAGTGAGTTTACTGTTTATTGATATTATTTCGCGAAGCACAGGTTATGAATAGAACAATTGGCTTTTATTTAACTGCTGCTGCTTTCTGCTGATTTTTCACACTTTCGTGATGATGTTTATTTTTTTCTCATCAATGCCTAATAATAATAAAACTCAAAATATCATTATTATTTTGAGCAAAAAAAATAAAAATAGAGGGAGAACGCAATTATATTATGTGTAGTATATACACCCAAAAAAAATTTGATATGAAACGTAGGTCCATTTTAACTAAATGTGGTCGAACCTTAAAAGCGATATTTCGGTAATATCAATTTTATTTAGCATATCGCTTCTTACATACAATAATAGTTTCGCATGCATGTGCAAGTTATCCAACCCGTGAAAAAGGTTCCACTTATTTTTATATTCAAGGTTCCACAAATTTTTATATTCAATCTCAGCAAAATTGCATTTGCCTTTGTTTAAGATTCTGCCTTCGCATTTTTCATTAAAGTTTTATCACCTTAAAATATTTAAAAAATAAAAATATTTTTTTTTTAAATTTACGTAAGAAAATTAATTTGAATATGCATATGGACAGTTGCGCGTTCTTTTCATTTCTGTACGGCAGCGTCTTGTTAACGCTTTATTTACCTACTATAGTAGTGCAAGCGAGATAACATGCTTAAAGTACGTCAGTTTGAATTACGAATCCGTCTTTTTTGCTTCCACTCACATCATTTTGCTCGCCATATTGCTTGCGCTCTTTTTCGAAGTTGGAGAATCTCCGAGAGAGAGAATTCGGGCAAATGATATTATTTAAGATAAATTTTATGAATATTTCAGGTAAAAACGATAAGAGTCGATTTTACGGTGACATGCTTTTTTTTGTGTTTAGTATCTATCTTTGACACAAAATTAAAGAAATAACTAAATATAAACCTAAATATTTTCGGTTACCATTTGCCAAAAAAAGAAGATTAACAAAAAAAGTTGGCGTTGGGAAAACTCCAACCAAGACTATATATGATGGACGTTGAGGCACTACGAGTAGTACAAAAAAATGGCCCAAAGACACTAAGTACGTTCTTGTTAGGCGCGGGACCCTTTTATCAATTTGGGCAAGAATGCGAGTTCGCGAGGAAGTGAAGCAAATGAGTTAGTTTTTAATAGGGGCTGTCCATATATTACGTAATCAGAATTTCGGAGATTTTTGACCCCCCCCCATGTAATCAATTCTTCATACAAAAAAAAAAAATGTTCACTAGAGTAATCATTTGGTTGCGCCCCCCCCCTAGGTGATTTAAAAATGTTCACTAGAGTAATCATTTGGTTGCGCCCCCCCCCTAGGTGATTTAAAAATTTGCACTAGAGTAATCATTTGGTTGCGCCCCCCCCCCCTAGGTGATTTAAAAATGTTCACTAGAGTAATCATTTGGTTGCGCCCCCCCCCCCCCCCTAGGTGATTACGTAATATATGGACAGCCCCATACCAGGAAATATTTAAAATATACCCAAGTAATGTGGTAATATACAATCTACACAAAAAAAATGGTATACTTATAATGGAGGTTTATGTCATAGTCCTAGAATTTGTGTGAGGGCTGAGCTTTAAAAAACACACATTAGGGATTTTCCATTATCCTATATATGTAATTTTAATTTTAATAATAAACCTAACCTAAAAAACCTAAGCCGAAGAGAGCACTAAATGTAACAGCTGTTCTAACAGCTGAATGAACCAGCTGTTTAGAAAAAAACGGTTTTTATTCAAATACTATAAAAAACCGATATTTTACCAACACCCCTTCCCCTTAATTTGTGCTTTTTACACCCTGTGCTTTTTACCAAAGAGTATACATTATATAGAGAGGGCATAACCAAAGAGAATATAAACACTAAGGGCCGTTTTCTCGTCCGCATGTTACATTTAAAGTACGGATAAATCCTTGAAAACATATGGGATTTTAGAGTTTAAAACCTACTTTTACGTTAACATGCGGACGAGAAAACGGCCCTAAGAGGTGTAACGCCCATACAACTGAATGTACGGCAAAATTTTTGGTGTGGATTCAGAAAGTGGATTTATAATTTTCCTAGTGTGCGTTGTCCGTGTTAGATTCTTATAGAAATAGGCTCAATCTCGCATCTGACTGGCAAATCGTATTAAGGATCTGTGGGCTAGGGGTGTAGTCGCTCGACTGCGGATCGTGTCGGACCGAGTTCAACTCCGACTGAACGCAACCTTTTTTTTTTGTATTTTTTTTTTTTTAAACATTGTTCATTTAATATAAATTTTTAAAATTGAAAGAAAGGTAAAGACCATCAAACAAACAAAAAACTACAAAAAAAAATTAAAAACAAACTAAAAACTACAAAAAAACTTAAAAACAAACCAAAAAATTAAAAAAACAAAAAAAAAACAAAGTAAAATAAATAAAAAAAAAATGAAGATAAAATTAATACCACTTCGCCTCAGAGTGAAGTCGAACCTCAACCGTATTATTTGCGGGCTACAAACTAACGCAATGCGCCACAGCCCTTTTTGAAATGTTGCGCGCAATGTGCCTTTTAGGACGATTCCTTTTCGGCAACATAATTCAAGAATCAACAAATGAGACAAAAATTGAATTTTGACTTTTCTGCAGCGCGGAGTTTTGAGAGCGAGAGAGCAAGTGAGCGAGAGAGAGAGAAGTCAAGAAACGGCATTCTAAAAATAGACTGAATACGTGTGAGTCGCATTTAACAAAAATGACGCTGCCTCCGTACATTTTCTTGCACATCTTACACATCTTAGTGTTTATAATATCTTTGGCATAACTCTGACTTTCTGTTCAAACTGTTGTCGGCAAGGGGAAAAGGGGAAAGAGCTTGTCCTATTTTTAGAATTCGTTTATTGAGTACACAATGCATAAGTGTAAGTGGGCTTTGTGTGTATGTGTGCGAGAACGTGGCACCACATTTTCGACAAAATTTCATTTTTGTAATTTTGATAATCGAGGGCCAACAACTTTTAAAAGTCGAAAAGGGTTTTCTGTCAAATAATTTCAATTCGGTCTATGGTCGTGCTGGTTAAAGCGTTGATCAGCGATGTTGATGCGTGTTCGATCCCCGCAAAGCGCAGATGTTTTCTAATGTTGTTTTTTTCTTTTTTTTACGTCTATATTTTTTTATTATTTTAGTTAATTAAGCTTTAAAGCTTAAAAATAATTCATGAATATAAAAAAGTTTCTAAAAGAATAAAAAACAGTTACGGGACTACAAAATCTAAACATTTTTAGTTCGCGAGAATAACATTTCTAAAATTTATGTAATATTTTAAATTTTTTGTATATTTATCTATTTATTAATAATGTTACCCTTTGATGTTCAAAGGTAACTACACAAAAAAGTTTAAAATGCTTTAAAAAAAACCATAAAAAAATTCAAAACAAAGAAAAATAACAAAATAGAAAAAAAAATACAAAATAGATAAAAAAAAACAACCAGTAAAATAGAAAAAAAAAACACAAAAAAATTTATAAATACTCTTAAAAAAACCAAAAAAAAAAAACAAGTTACCCCTCGCAAATTCTACAACGGGGTTCGATCCCCGTACCGCTTAGATTGGTAGTCAGATGTCTTATCCACTGGGCCAAATGGCAAGCAGTGCGGCGACCGACTAGATTCCAAGTAGAATCGAGCAGTGCGGGTTCTACAGAGCGTAAAAAGCACAGGGTGTAAAAAGCACAAATTAAGGGGAAGGGGTGTTGGTAAAAGGGTGTTGGTTAAGGGGGTGTTATTAAATATGGCCGTTCGATATTAACGGTAAATCGACTTTCAGCTAACGGTTAATCGGTTTTCTCCCACCTCTTTTATGCCTGGGTGGGTATAAAAGGCCGTGCAGAGAACCATTTCAGTCTCTTTGAATTTCAAAATTCAATATATTAACATCTATGATGGCTCGCGAAGAAGATATTGAGTTTAACAATATGACTAGGGCCGCAATCAGTATGAACCTAGCCCTTATTGCCTCGTACAGGGCAAGGGGGATAGAAGTGGGTGATCTTTTACAAAACCTTCAGCCGGCTCCATCGCCTTCGAAGACCTAGAGCAGGATCAGATGGTAGCAAGTAGTCTACATCTTAAAAAACCACACCCAGATTTGGCGCTACATGGAAACAATATAAAAAAAATAATGAATTATGAATCATTAAAAAGTTTCAACAGAACAGACAACAATGAACACGAAGACAGAAAAAAAATCAGGGAGCAATTTCGGGGACAGACGACATAAAAAGTTTTATAAAACATTTACGAACAAATTTTGGTCCCTTAAAATGCGTTTATGAAAAATTATTGAAGTTTAAAATATCGGACTCTGTGAAAATGCCAGAGCTAAATGCACTTCTTCTCTTACACTATATGCTGACGATAGAAAAAAAAAAATATCGACCATCGAAATGCTCGATAACTCAAGAAATATACCAAATCAGTTTTGAATTGATACGCATAACTTGGGCCTTGGTTCATGAAGGGCTAAACCCGTTGGGAATTATAAATCAGGCAATCGCCGAAGATTTGTTAAATTAGTGTTGCATACTTTTTGTCTTTTTTGGCACCCAGATGGCACCCAGGGGGCACCCAGAGGTATTTTACGTGTAAATACGTGTACATTATTATATTATTAAAATTAATTATTAAAAAATAAGTTTTAAAGTAAAGTCTTTGGCATCAAAAAGTAACTTTGCGATTTTTTCTATAAAAACTGATTGGATGGATTTAATTCAAACCAATTGTATATTATAAAGTGTCATTTAAAAAACATCCACTAAGCGATTGCTTGAACAGAAATAATAAAGGAAAACATTTTTTGAATGAAATTATGTGTTTATTTAGGCCAAAATAATATATATTTTGATTTTTTTTTTTTGGGGGGGGGGCATAGTTTGGGGTGGGGGAAATGGGTCAATATATTCCATAGTTTGCCATATATGGCTCTGTATGCATGTATACTAGGGTGGGTCGATTTGGGAGCCCAAAAATCGTATAGGGGGAACGTATTCTTGGAATGATTCTAAGCAACATTGTCGAACAAACTTGTGGTCTAAAATGACGTTTGACCCCCCCCAAACGCGAATGAAAATTACTGGTTTTTTCGTGAAAAATATCATAGTAGCCAGCACAGACATATTACTGAATTTGAAACCCCTATTTTGCCTTGTTAAAAGGCGACTTTATCCAAATACTATTTAAGTTTAATTACGTTATTATTTATCAAATATTCTTTCAATTTTGCGGTTTTCTATAGAAGCAAGTAATCTTTTAAAATATCGTCAAACCAAAAAAAAATAATCCACATTTGTTTCTGTACAATTTTTCATTCAGTTTGATAACTTCAACTGAAACGGATCTAAGGAATTTTCTAAGAATGTCTTACCATTTTGGGCAACCAGTAAATTTTTCCGGCTTTTCATTACCTAATATAAGAGAAGTTCTAAATTGTTTCTTTTTTCTAACTGAACAAAAAAAAAAAATGGCCAAATATTTTCGTACAAGTCGTTTTCCTTAGAAGTTTCAAAAAAATTAATCGAGATTTGGAAAGTATTAAAAATTCAACTTATTCATGAAAAAAGTGTGATAAAAAAATTAAATTTATTAATTGACAAATATCATGAGTACTTAAAGCACAAGGATAGGTCAAACAATTTTCAAAACTCACTTGAAAATTTATTTTACATTGGAAAATGCAAATGCGATTTCCAGATAAACGGTTGCTTTTGCGAAAAAATTCCGTCAAATATAAAATCGTTCCTTATTGACCAACACCGCGACCGAATTATGACAATTGCAGACATAGAAGTGGAATCATCACCTGACTACTTAAGCCAAACTGAGACGGGCAATGAATACACAAATCAGTCAAGCGAAAAAAGTTCGATTTCAACTGATCTACCTTTCCGTGATGTAGGTTCTAGTCAAGAATCGTACACAAAACGATATAGTGCCTTTAATTTCGCAATGGTCTGTGATCGATTTGGAATATCGGATAGAGTCGCCTCAATTTTAGCTTCTTCCCTATTTAAGGATATAAACTACACCGATGAAAACGGCGATCTAGTAATAATGGATAAAAATAAAGTGGCCAGAGAAAGATTGAAGTCGCGGGAAGCTGTGCTACACCAAAGATTCAAGACCAACAATTCCAACATTCTGGCCTTTTCATTCGACGGCAGAAAAAATGAGTCATTGGTCACGAAAAAAATTGATGGAAAGCCTCATACTAACTTAGAAAAAGAACCACATTTGGTGGTTTTGGAAGAGCCGAATGCCAAGCTCTTGGGGTACCTAAAAGTTGATGCAGAGGATGCCAAAACATTACTTCATGTGAAAGTTGGTGAAATAGTTTCTTTTGTCGTTGTAGCATAGAAATACATTGCATTTCTCACAAAAGGTGTATGAGCGGAAAGAACAATCGTTTTTGCAGAGATGCCTTTGCTTTCAGTTCATTGATACAAGTTGAAAAATTGGTATTTCCTTGAAATGGAAAGGTCATATCGGTGCTTCTGTCTTTTTTCTTGACACTGGCTTTGGCTTGGCTTTAGAAGTGTACCTCCGCTAAAAATGATCGGATTTTCATTTTGATTTTACATTTCGCTTAAGAAATAAAAAAACCCGCCCCCTAAGGAGCCCTTTTTTTAATTTTATATTTTTAATAATTTTTTTCGATAGTCCAACGTCAAAAAAGGCGTTTTTCACCTTAAAAATTTGACTTTCGGCTTAATAATAAAATGTTTAAAGCAGGGACCGTAACTGTTATGAGTTTTATTTCAAAAATCACATTTAACAGTTATTTTCTGATTCGTAAAGTAAAACTCAAAGAATAACTAATATTTTTTGAGTTTTATAATAAAAGTTGACAAATAACAGTTATTCGTCGTGATCAAAAATAAACTCAAACTTGATTAATGGCGATTTTGTGGCTAAAACAAATTTTAAAAAAATATAGTTATACAATATGCACGGTTGGCTTTTTTTTAAGATTTTTAGTAAGTTATATAAAACACGGTTAGCATGTTTTTTTTAATTATTTCATTTATTTTTATATGTCAAGGGAATAACTGTTATACATAAAAATCAACAAATAACAGTTATTTTTTGAGTTTTATTATAAAAATCAAATAAATAAAAATCATTACGGATTTGTAATTTACAATGACTAACAAACATAGTGGTGTATTTAAAAATTTTTTAGGACTCTTCTAAGTGCATGATTTTTTTGGTAAGAAAAATTTACAATAACAGTTATTTTCGGTCCCTGGTTTAAAGTGTAAAAATAAAAAAAACGCTTCCCAGGGGTCGGGTTTTTTTAATGCAGAAAAATATGCGACAAATTTGAAAACGATCGGTTGAGCCGTTTAGAAATACCGATGAACACGGACTTTCAAAATATGGTTTCGAGAAAAACGCACTTAAAGATGCACTTATGTACCTAAAATTGGGGTACTAATTTTGCCATAACTTGTAAAGTTTTTGGCCGATTGACTTAAAACTATTATAAAGTTAATCTACAAGAAAAAAAAAAGATTTTTTTTTGCAAGACCCTACCACTTCCTTAATGACTCAGAATCTGACCTTGCACAGTGGTCGCTGCCATAGGCCAAAAATCAAAAAATTGATTTTGAGATATTCCATCGAAAACCGGTTCTACGATCAGCTGATTGTCCAAGCTTTACGACGCAATAGTTTTTTTTTGGAATTTCTAACGGGACTTTCTAACACTAGAATGCAAAGTGCGAGAACGTGCTTACTTAATTTCAATTTGTCAACAGTGCAGTGCAACGAAGTGAATTTAAAAAATTCTAATAAATTATAAAACACGGTTTAACCCCATTCAAATATAATGGACATTGTTCATAACGGTATGTACTTTGTTTATAAAAATACATGAATTAATAACTTGTGCTGTGTTTTGTGTAAGTAAGTGGTAAAACGTGCGTCCTATTTAGTTCGTAAATGTTGTGCGTTACAATGTTTTAGGTAAAGTTTTAAGTGCTTTTCCCCGGTTTTCCTCCAATGATGTTTATATCCTGTTTTTTATTAATATTTAAAGAATATAAAAATGTTTTGTCCAGCTGCAGAAAGGTGCCGCTGCACTTGTGGTATTCAAAAATGCAACCTAACCTCATTTATTTTAGCAGGTCTATCTGTGTGTGTTATTGTTGTATTGTTTTTCGCTTGTTGCTATTTGTTTTGTATTTTTTGATTGGAAAGCTTTCTGAAGAAGCCGCTGAAGCAAGAATAATGGATATTTAACAATTATAAATTTAATAATAATTAATGCACGCATAGATTCACGGGTCCCCTGAAATACAAATTTATTTAACTGATTGCTTTTAAATTCTGATCCATTTATTAGTGGACAAAGAAAACTTAGTTATAACCAAAAGTCAACTCTTTTAGAGTCAACTATTTTTTTACTTGATCAAACAATTTAAAAATTATAAAATTTTGTATTATTGTTTTTTTTTTGCTATAAATTTTTTTGGTGGGGGTGGAGTCCCTCCCACATTTTTTATATTGCAGCTCTAAGTTTATAAATAACTTACAGTAAACAAATTATTCTGATTCTGATTCCAAAAAATGAATTTGTAATTGTTCTCTCTTGTAAACGTAACCACTGAGAAAATCGTTCCTATGGAAGCAATAAGATATAGAGGTACGATCTGGCCAATTTTTGTAACATATCTTTATAATATTTATGTAGATTTTTGGTAAAAGTTTCAAAGCGATAGCACATCTAGAAGTATTTATGGCCGCGGCTCCATACAAGCCCGACCACTGTGCACTGTGCCTTGGCAGAAGATTTGTTAAATTAGTGTTGCATACTTTTTGACTTTTTTGGCACCCAGATGGCACCCAGGGGGCACCCAGAGGTATTTTACGTGTAAATACGTGTACATTATTATATTATTAAAATTAATATTATTGCCCTTCAATATCATGTGAGTAACTGTATAGTAGAATTTTTGGCCTTTTTATGGCACCGATTTTAACAGAAATTTCGTCAAAAACAAAGCAATAAATGGTCCAAATACGGAATGTCATACATCGTTGTGATCGTAATTAAATGCCCAATCAATTGACATTGAAACCTAAAATTTTCTATTTTGTAAAAAATTATGAAATTCAAAATCTGGCAAAAAATATTTTATTTTAATATCCGCCGAATATCAGAATTTTGGTCGAAACAATGAATATAATGGTCCAAATATTAAGGATGTCTTACTCGTTGAGCTCGTTATAAAATTCCCAAAAAAATTGGCATTCAAACCTAAACTTGTATTATTTATGACAATTTTTTGCAAAAAAATCATGATGTTACCCCTTACAAAAAATTCAAAAATTCACAAATATTATTTTTTTTTATCTACACTTATAGAAATTTTCCGGTAAAATCGCCCTAAAAACACGGAAAATCGCCCTAAAACGGGGGTCAATGGCTACTAGGCAACAAAACAAGGGCAAATTACCCTAAAAATACGGGTGAATTTGTCATACATTTAGGGCGATTTTTCGTAGATCTAGGGCGATTTTTCTATTTTCAAAGGTAAATGCCCTAAAAATAAGAAATGAGACCTTTAAACTAAAGGCAGTTTCCTTTAAAACCGGGGCGATATTTCTGGACTTATAGGCGAATTGCCCTGGAAATCGGAAAAAATACCTTTAAACTAAAGGCAGTTTTTCATACATCTAGTGTGTTTTTCTGGATTTTAAGGCGAATTGCCCTAGAAATAAGAAAAAATATCCTGAAACTAAAGGCAGATTTTCATAAATCTAGGGCGTTTTTCTGGATTTATAGGCGAATTGCCCTAAAAAATGCAAAATGCTCCCCAAAATTTCACGTCTATTTTTTATAAATAAAAATACGATTTTATTATATTTTTTTTGTTTTTTCTTTTTATATTTTTGTTTGTTGTTATGTACACAATTTCTAGTTATATACATTTACATACTTTTCTACTTATTCTTGTTGCTAAAAGAATTACATCGATCTTAAAAATAATGTTTGGGCTTAATGTATTTTTTGGTCCGCCGGAGGGAATTTTAGGTCTTTTAGGTTTATTACAATAAGTACTGATTATCAAATTTTACTTCTAATTGAATGCATAGAATTAATATTTTTTTTTGGAATAAACAGATTGTTTCTTCAAAATAGTTACAGTTATAAGGTTTTATAATCGTTCAAGAGTTCGGATAAAGCTTTACCTTTCTTATCAGACTCTAAATTAATTTCATAAAACATTTTTTGGATAAATGTCGTGGTTTAAAACAAAAAATATTTTGAAGCACACATCAATACTTTTTAATAAGGTTGGCATTCTATAAAAAAACCTCTGATAGGTAAACTGGAAATTCACCAAGGTCAAAAAGGGCTTGTTCCCACGCTGCAGATGGATGATTGCAGTTTCGGCTTTACGGATTAGCAATTTTCCGTCAATGCCTTTAGATGTGTTTGCAGTTCCCCAACAGTAGCCTTCCAAACCAAGAAACGGCTTCGCGGGTCCGCAATGGTGTGCTTCGAGTTCTTGCTCCCGCCGTCCTTTTTTGTCCTTGCTGTCGCACCAACACTGAATGGATCGCAAGCCAAATTAAAGTTGATTGCATCTCTATTAAATGAAAAAAGTCTATTTATTGAATGAGAAAAGAAAAAAAGAAAAAGCACATACCTTCAGCGTGGCTTTCCAAAGATTTGAGCAGTTTTATTCCCTGTTGCTCCCTTACTTTCGCTTTTAAAAAGTGCGAAGAGTGGTTTGCGGAAGCTGGATCACAAAGACGTTCTCAATCTAAAAAAATAATAAAAATTGTTAGAAATTAATATAAAAATGCACTACTAACAGTCAGAATTTTCATTTAGCCTGCGATTGCGTTTGCTGCTACTTCTGGAAAAAAGCAAATTTCGATTACTGACGAAATGACGCAATAGAAATTTGGGGGTTATTTTGGCATATGCACTTGTGAATGCGGTTTGTCCGGTGCATAAATACAGATTTCTGGTAAATATATACTATATATACTATTTTCATGAATTTTCACACGATATGGTTAATGTTAGATAAATTATTTTATTATTATATCAAAGTACAATACTTAAACTATATTTTCTGAAATTTTCATTGAAAAAAATTAAAAAATGAGCCGTCTGCGGCCAATCTCCGTTGGCGCCTCCAAGAAAAGAGGTTTTGCGGTGAACAGCATAACTCATTACTGGATCAGAAAAATATAAAAAAAAAATGTCCATTAGTTAAGATGTTTCTTAAGGTAATCAGGTCGAGTTTTTTTTTTTTTTTAATTTTTGGATTTTTGGTAACACTTTGAAGTCAAAAACGTGATTTTAGCCAAAAAATTGGATATATTAGTTATTATAAAATAAAAAATACAAAAATTAAAAAAAAACTCGACCTGATTACCTGCGGATTTAGGTACAGAAATTATGTGCGAAATTTCAGAATGATCGGTACATTAGATTTCGATGGACAGTGTTCACCGACTTAAAAAAACATACTTTTCAGGGCGATTTCGCCCTAAAAAGAAGGAATTACTTTTGGAGTCGACTCATAAAAATTCGCCCTAAAAAACAGGGCAAATTTGCCGTTTTCGAAAAACTAACCCTAAAAAATATTTTCCATGGCGATTTTTCGTATACTTAGGGCTAGCCACCCGTATAATAAGAAAATTTTTCGTAGTTTTAGGGCGACCTCGGTTTTAGGGCGACTTTTCTAGTATTTAGGTAAAAATTTCTATGAGTGTACTCAAAAGTGTTGTGATTCGTTAGCTTAGGTTATTAGGCTAAAGAATTAGTTGACATTTTAGATGGGGCACCGCTTTTAACAGAACTACGACTAAAAAAGATTAAAAAAACAACAATTTCGCCATTAATTCCTAATTATATTTTACCTCTAAAAAGTCCAAACAAATTGGAATAAAATTTCCAGAATCCCATTTCGCCCTCCAGTTGCACTTAAGATCTTCCATCGAATATTATTCTCAGCCCTCGGCAGCTGAGCGCAATCATCGCACACATAGCACATAAGATCGGCGCGAATTACTGTAATTTAAGGAAACATATTTTAGTAAAAGTTATTCAAAACTTAAGACTATATTTATCATCTATTTGTTTTGATTATTATTCCTATAAATACCTCGATAATCATAAAAATCGGCCTAATTTGGAATCTCTAGGCTTGTTTATGATCTGATATAGGCAATACAGTTTTATTTATTGTTTTTTATAATGCCTATTTTTAAATTGACCCAAATAGTTCTTAAATTTGATACACCCATGAGTTCCTATTCGATTCTTTGGAAACTTTTTGATCAGCAAACCAAAGTCCTTGAACAATTAATATCTTTTTAAGGAGAGTCTTTTACGTAAATAATAAATATATCTTTCACAACTTGGGGTGGTGGCCGATGGTGACGACGTGATCGTGTGGTGGTGGCATGGTGGTTCTATTTAATTATCCAAAAACAATAGCTCCTCTAGGTAGTACGTCCAACTATGTCGACTTATCGCTGGTAACTGAATTTAATGACAAGCTCGTGGGACAGACTAAGTAATCAAACACGTAAATATCAGCCCTCATAAAAAGCTCCAAAAAAATTACTCATACGCAGTGGGTACTATTGCTTACTTTTACCACGGAAAGTATCGATACGTATCGATAGAAATAACTTTAATTTGATTTATGGTTTAAAGCTTTTATTGGTTAAAGCTTTTGAAAAATTCGAAAACCCTTGCCATCAGGAAATTTTTTTACTTTTTCTTTAATGACTCATTGACTATAAGGCTACCCGAGATTTACCTTTTTATCTACCTTTTTTAAGACTTGGCTAATGAGTCATTATTTTTAGGGGACTTTTTGTTTACTTGCAAAGAATTGTAAAAAACTTGTATAAGAATTATACTTATTTATTAAAAAATTCAAGAAAATGCTTTAAGCATTTCACAATCTGTAAAATTATTTAAATACTTTATATTTATTATAATTAATAAATGATGATTACTAAATTATGATTTAGTCTAGTGATGAAAATTTTAGCAATTAAAATTATTATTAAATCGCAAACAAAAAAAACCGATAATAAGCCGAAGTGCAAATATTTGAGCTTGGTTAAATTCCATAATCTCTTAAAAATACCTAAACTCTAATCAACACAGACTTAATCTTGAGAAAATATTGTCCAGCCAGTTAATTCCCTCAAATATTTATCCAATTTTCAGCCCCCCAGTAAAAATTTACAACAATTCTTTGCATATTTTCATTTGGCTTGTAAATATTTTGCAAACATTTGCACGTCTATTATGCAAAGTTTGCCCTCGAGGGGCAAATATGAAATGCATTGCCAAGGCAAAAACATGATAATTTCGGCAGGTCAATCAAAACGTCTCTCGAGTCTTTTTGAATCTCAATCACTTGAGCAAACAAATGCAGAGTTTTTCGATTTCATAACCAGGACTGTGGGTCTTTTTTTCTCGTTAATTGAGTGGTTCGTGCTGCATTTGTCACTCTGATCAAAGTTTAGGGGTTGGCAGGGGGTTAATCACGGGGTTGGGGGTTAAGGGTTAAGAGTTTGTGGGCCTAAAAAGTTAAACATGCACAAAGTGGCAAACGAGTTTCGGGCAAAGTTTTCTACTGCCGCAAAAGAAGGAAATGAGTGCCGCATAACTCGCAACATATCGACTGAGTTTTGTGGGCGGGGGTGTGTGCCGAAAGGGGCGTGGCAGGCCGCTTGACAGCGCGTATCCAATGTAATGATGCCACTTCTTTCAGCTATTATACTCTTTCAAATGGATATTAAGATTCAAGAGAAGTATTTTATATTTTGAGATTTTAAAATTTTAATTCCACATAATTTGCTGCATACTTTTAGGCACCTTTATAAAATATTTTAAACCAATCAGCACTATTATTTTGTTAATTTTAATTTTAATTTTATTCTATACAATTTCTTTAAGAGTATTAAATGCCTCGTTGTTCTGTCCTGAATTTTCCCCATGTATTTTTTAACTCTTCGCCGGCTGCTCCTTATGCATATTTTAGGAAATGAATTGCAAGCGAGTCCTGCGTCCTGGCAAGATAAAATGTCTCCGTCTCCGAGTCAAGAATCAGAATCAGAAAATTGCGGTTTGGAATCGGGAGCTGAATCTGAATCTGAAGCTGAGACTGAAACTGAGGCAGCGCCTTCGAATCGATAACTGTCAAAAAATAAGCCGGCAAGCAACATGCAAGACAGGCAGAGTCGTAGAGGGGGCGTGGCAAAAGGGGGCGGCTGGGAATGGCGTGGTTCTGGTGGTTTTTAGCGGTGGCGGCGGCGTCGCACAATTTAAATATTTATGGCGCTGCGCTTGGTGCACAAGAAACGGAACCAGGCACACGGCATATCCAAAAAACCGTAACCGTAAACCTAACCGAGAAACCAGGAACAGCAGCTATCCGAAATTCCGCAACCCGTGAAAGTACAGAGAAAGAAAATATAAAATAAACTATAAACTATTTAGGCAATTTTAAAAGAAATTATTTTTATAAATTAACTTGTGTGTAAGATTGCTTGCCTTTCAAAAAAATGAAATATTCCACTAATATTTGTTTCATTATAATTAATTTAATAAGTTATTATTTAAAACATTTTAAATTAGACCATGCATATTCAAATTGGGATTGACTTAGAAATCTCTAGGGTAAGATGTCTAAAAGTATGCAGTTAAGGAAGAACATTATCTCATTATTGCATTCTTTTTGATATATTTATTTAAAAACCTAAATTTTATTGACTTTAATGAATCACTAAAAAAAAATCATAAGATTTATTTAACCCCAAAATTTGGAATAAATAATTTTCTTCCATATTTTCTTTTTTTAGTGCACCAGCACCTCCTTTACGAGGCATCTTCAGCGGCGGCGTCAGAAAACGCATTTCCTGCTCATGTCATGACATGCAAGCGCGGCTGGGAAAACGCGTAACGTAACAAGAGTTGGCGGGAAAATCGGGGAAGTTGGAAAATCGGGGGGTGGTGCAGAAATGGGTTACCCAAAAGGAATCATTGCTTTTGTCGACATGTCATGGCAATACTCGTATCTGGAAAGTGTTTTTGGAGGAGGGTGGGCAACATTTTCGAGAACATTTTATTGAGCTACAGTTTTCAGACATTGGCTGTGAGTTTATGATTGATAGAGTTGTAAAACTGAAGTCGGGAAGGTAGGGGGTGTCTTGGCAGCTTTCAGTGAAGTCATGTGTAGTATAATATATTTAAGGCTTAAGTTCACAAAGTGCAGCAGAAATGTCTCTATAATAAAGTAATTTTTTCACAGTTTACAGACAAGCAACAAGTCAATTTCTTTGTTACAACTAATAAATAATATTTATTTATAAATATAGAACTTACAAATTATTTGTTCAATTATAAAATTTGATTTCCAATTTTGTAGAATATAACAAGAATATTTTAATTTATTTAAGAAAATTAAAATCTTGTAAATTTAAGTCTAAAAATATTTGTGAATTTCTGTTGAAGCTTAACAGTTTGAGAAGCACTGATGCTTGCATTCCTGTCAACTTTTAATTGAAATCTGCCCGCAGTTTTACAGCCTTTGGAGTGCACCACCCAACGCCTCTCCCACTTAAGGCCATTAAGGAACTTGTTAATTTGCATTTTCCATTTCCATTTGCATGAAATTTGTCTCTGTTCGTCGGGCGCAAAAATTAACCGAAAGAAACAGGAATGAAGAGAGTGAAAAGTTGTGCCTTTAATGAGCTGCCTGCGGTTTGCAAAATCCCCTTAAACCCCCCCAAAAAAAAAACATCACATATATTTTCATTCATTTCTCTTGGCCCCTTTGACACCCTAGACAATTTCCGGCTTTCACTTTCTGGTAACGCTTTATAATTGCTTTTCCCTTATTGTCGCAAAGCACACACAACAAATATTGTCCCAAAACATTGGTTAAACATTTCCGAAGGAAAACGGGGGGACACCCATAAAAATCGGAAGGATAAATTCTGAGCACAAAATGTTTGGCAAATATTTTGTGTGACGTTGTTGCGTAACACAAAGTGACCAACTCTCTGGCCACGCCCCCACTTGGGGTTTCCCCCGACTACGCCCACCGATTTTTGGCCAGCCAGCCAAGTGGAAAAAGCATCGTCTGTCCACTCGAGTGTGCAATTAGGTGAAAATAAGTGGTTCAACAAACGCCTCCGAGTATGCAATCATTTAAATTTCACTTCATTTGTCCTTTTCATGATTTGCCCCTGGTTTGATGGACTTTGTAACACTGAACAAAAATTGACGATGTCTGTATTATTCTTGTATTTTATTGCAATGTGAAATTTTATTTTCAAGTTTTAAACCTTAATGACTAAATGACAAATTACATTTTTATCAAAACGTGTAAGTGATCACGGATATTGGAGATATTATCATGGGACTTCACTATTCCACGCAGGTTTCTTGCGAGAAAGGCGAAGAAAATATAATATATTTTGAATTTATATAATTTGCGAAACTGCGAACCGCGAATGCTGCCAAAGACTTTCGAAGAGCCCCTTAATAATGTTTGTTTATATAGTCTTCAAATTAAAGGTATCTTAAAAATAGAAGTACCTAAACATTGGCTTAATATTTATCTAGTGCTAAAAATGTTTAGTTCACACGCCTAAAGAACTCTATATTGTTTATTTTGAACGTATAAACACTTAAGAAGCACAAGAACACATTGTCTTGCTTATTTTTACTAATAAAATATTAATAAAAATAGTTTCTATTCAAAACAAAATAATCAAAAATTGTTAGTAAATTCAGTAATATAGTGAGTATATTAAAAAAATATTTTCAATATTATAATAATATTTACCACAATATTTAATATATATTAATAATAAACCAATTCAATAAATTTATTTTATATATATTTATATATGTTTTTTCTTAAGGACTCAACAATTTACAACTGGCCATTATTTTCTCCAGTGGACATATTTTCCGGGCCCATTTCTCCCCTTGTGAAATTACAGCCGCCAGACGAAATTATTTTGATTTATATGCAGGCAAGCACCTGCTCATTCAAGTTCCGTGTTTTCCTTTTATTTTCCTTTTTTTTTGCTGCCCAGATATTTTCCCTCCCCGGGATTTGTCTAAACTAAACGCTTTGATTTGCGAAACTCCCCGCCACGGAGGAACTGCCATTCGTTTCTCGTTTCCCGGATGTCAACAAAATGGGGAATTTGAAATGCAAATTTAATTTGAGACAAGACGCGCGACTGAAGGCCTCCTCAAGACCAGTGGTTCCTCGCTTTAATTGCCCCAATGAAAAGGGCGAAGGTCCTGCTGGGGCGAAAATCGGAAAATGTGTAGTGGTGGTGGTGGGAAAATAGAGGAAAATTCTGAGGAGCTGACAGCTAAGCGCCTGCTTTGCCTGTTAATTTTGCGCCAAATCAGCAACAACTTTGATTTCGATTTTATGCCATGTGCATAAAATTTTTGCGCTGACTCAAAAAGTTCGCACAAGTAAGTAGTATGTGTGTGGGTGGTTTGGTTTGGTGGGGAGTGTGCTGGGGAAAATTCCAAGGGAAAATCAAAACCCTAGCCGAGTGTTTGGCCTGATTGAAATGTTGGCAACTATTGCGCCAAGTACTCACAAGTTTATTGGCAAATTGATGAAGTGTGTTCGCCTTTGCATGCGCATGAGTTTTCCACAGCCTGCAAAACAATTTTCCATTTTCATTGCATGCCGCTTGCAATTTGGCGGCGCTGATATGCAAATTAAGTTGTTGCACTAAACGACGTGCCGGGAAACAGGGAAAACCATGGGCGGTGGCAACTGGGGGTTTTTGGGGGCTTGGGCCTCTCCTGTTTTGGCTCATTTGTATTACAA
Organism: Drosophila lutescens; assembly: GCA_037075285.1. Classification (NCBI taxonomy): domain Eukaryota; kingdom Metazoa; phylum Arthropoda; class Insecta; order Diptera; family Drosophilidae; genus Drosophila; species Drosophila lutescens. Next base: position 665,340 of record JBAMCF010000408.1, on the reverse strand, counting down.
TTCGTCACTGAAAATTCCCCCATGTGCGTGTGTGTGTGGGGAAAAGTTTGCCTGGTTATGAGCAGCAATGCCTTTTCTAACAGTTTTTTGTAAGCGAGATGGGCGTTTAAAGTTATTTAAAATTATCTATTGTTATATATTATAATTAAAAAAACTGTAATATTTTTATTTGGTTCTTGCAGTTTTTGTACACCAAATGGCATGGCACTTTAAAGTTATTGAAAACTATATATGTGTAGGTAAAAATTTTAAAATAACTACATTTTAAATAAATTTAAATAATTTAAATTTATAAAAAATGGAATTTTTCTTATATTTAAAAACTTTTAAGAAAATATATTTAAATATTTATAATATGTTCCTTCAAAAATTATCAAACAAATCTTTGACAAATGGGAATCTAAAAATATTTAAAATTATATTTTTTGTGTTGTAAAAATGAAGTGAAGACAACCTATAAATTTTTGCCCTTTTATATTATTTAGAATTTGATTTTATTTCTTTCAAATAGTCGATTACAAATTCTTCTTCTTTGACATCTTTAAATCTACTTGAACACTTGCTTTTTGGGTTACACCTCAAGTTTTAAGGGGCCTCCATACTCCACCATCCGCAGCTCAAGTTGCCTCAATCAAAGACCCATTTACATTTCCCGACCACACTCCCAATCGCCACTCAACTCTCAATCGAAACACCTCAAGCAACCTCCTCGCATTTGGATGATTTGTTGCCGACACAAGGGTGTTTCGATATATGTTCGTACATATATGTACTTATACGTTATAACGCTATTCGTGGCTAGATTTATGGACAAATCGAGGAAGGGAACTGGATACTCACATGCATTTCATTCCCGCATAATTTCGAAATAATCTCGAAACGCAAAACTGAAATAGCAAAGAGCGAACGGCACGAAAAACTCACTTCATTAGCTCAATAATTTGACGATAAATTATGCGGAAACCGAAAAACATAAAAACCGAAAATCAGAAATGACAAGAAAACAACTAAAACAACAGAGCCAAGAAACATTTCAAACGGCAAAATGCAGAATAGTATTTCAAAACAAGTCGAGTGCCTCGACTATCGGATACTCGTTAACTGTATATTTGTACTGCTTTTAGATGTAACTGCTTTCGTTACATTGAAGAAAACTTTGAAGTAGTACTGCATTGATAAAGCCTATCGTATATTTTCTATAATCAGTATGCGATAGGAAATGAAACGTTTGCGATTACTATATAACGGGCCGTTGTTCATAGTATCTCTTCAGTCAAAATAGAGATCAAGTGAAGACATGTGGATTTCCGGAATATTCTTCTGCCTGTTGGTTCATATTTCTTCAGCCAGTCAAAATGGAAGAAAAGTTTGCACTCTCCTATCCGTTTGTGATAATATTGCTGACTTAAAATCTGAGATGGAAACTGTGCGGTAAATTCTTAAGGTCTTTAAAATCATACCCATATTTAACGATCTATATTTGAAATAAAATGGCAGTGAAATTTTGGAGGAGCAGCAGAAAAAATACCCTGAAAGCTGTGCTGATTCCACGAAGAGTAAGCTCCTGATCCGCTTGTCCGAGTACAGTGAGTTCCCCTTCGAGGTGTCTTGCGATCAGCTCAACTACGGTGGAGGTTGGACTGTATTGATGCGACGAACTGATGGAAGCGAGGATTTTTACCGCGATTGGAAGGACTACAAGTACGGATTTGGCCACTTGAACAATGAGTTCTTCCTGGGACTGGAGCTATTTCATGCGCTGACCTATTCGGAGCCCCAGGAACTGATGGTTGTCCTGGAGGACTACGAAGGAAATAAACGCTACCAGCACTACGACAACTTCAGAATCGGCCCAGAGAGTAATAACTACACCCTGGAATCGGTGGGATCTTCTTCTGGAGACGCAGGAGACTCATTTGTACATCATATCGGCATGAAGTTTAGTACTAAGGATCGCAAGAACGACATCGATTCAGCAAGGGATTGTGCAGTTGTATTTAAAGGCGCTTGGTGGTACTATCGTTGCCATTTAAGGTAATAATTCCTTCTAAAGTGATATTTTTATATATACTAGTCTTAATATTTTTCATTTTTCAGTGGTTTGACCGGTGTTTATGGCGATAGTTCTTATGGACAGGGAGTACTTTGGTCAACATCGCATGGGTTTTATTACTCACTCAAAAGTGCAGCAATGATGATAAGGCCAAAATCGTATTCTTCTAAATAAACTTATTTTAAAGCAAGTGGAAACACTGACTGTTGACAAATTTTAAAATAAATGTGTATTCAGATAATGCCTTCAGGTATAATGTTTATCCATGTTACAGCGATTGCCAAAAATATATTTCACATTTCGATATATTTGGCTTGAAGATACGAATATCAATAACAATATAAGCCTAGCTAGCTAACAAGCGGAATATACCCTAAAAATACCCGAATAAACCACATATAACAAAGTTTCATTCGGCGCAGATTAATCTCAAAAATGTTGAAAAGGAAATGTTCATGTTCCTGATGGTGGTTTCATCGCCAACGGGGTCGAAAAAGGGGGTAGAAAGTGGACGGGCCATCATGTCGTATGCGTAGTATTGTTTTGCCCCGAAGAACCGAAACGCCAAACACACAAATCACGAATACCGAATCGAAATTCGCCATCTACAAATGGAAAATCACAATTTGGCAATTGCCAAAATCGAAATGCATAACGAAATTATCAAGGGATGGGCGCCAAAATGGGGATGGGGGTGGGGGCGATTGACCTTGTCAAATGTCAAATTATATGCTGAACGACGCTTAGCGGCAACGGAAATTCACATTATGAGCTTTCGGATGCGAAAATTTTAGTTAAACGCAGCCCATCGAAAATTTTGATTTTTACTTATCAGCGAGTGAGACAGATACATCCGGGAAACGGGAGAAAGAGACGGGACGAGGGTAACAGAAAGAGAGCACAGGACAATTGGCCTGGCTGATTGGGTCGATGGGTCACTGCGTATGGCTGCAATTTTAATTAAAATTTATTGATTTACAGTTGAATAAATGCACATTGCAACTGCATCGTGTGTTCGTGCAGGGGCTCTATAAATACTGATGTCCCTTCCACGAAAGGAAACCCCTTTAAAGGTTTGTCACTTGGAATGTTACTTGGTTAAAAAAAATAAGGGTGCTTATATTTCAAAAGTACAACATCTAAAAAATTTATTTTATATGTTTAACTTTCTTAGAGACATGTTTAATATTAAGTAAAAAAATAAATATCAAAGTATCAAAGTAATTAATTCAAAAGTTATATATTTTAATTCTAGGTTTCCTAACCAATCAATTAATCCTTAATTCCTTTTCCATCTCTAAAGAATTTCCACCTTTGACATTCCCCTCCCACCTTAGTGATCCGTTTGCTCTGCTCTTTATTTCTGGTTTTAATAATACATTTTCCACTTTTAATTAAAGTTTTAGTTGTTCACCGAATTTTTTCGAGAAAGTTTCGCCCAAAAACAAACAGCAGCACACGACAAAAAGCAGTTGGCTGAGGATTTGGCTAAGGATTTGGCTGCAGATTTGGTGGCTGGCAGTTTGTTGCATTTGTTGTCTCTATCTCAACACTGATAAACAAAATGTTGTATTAATAATATCGAAAATAAATATTCTGTCATCTATTTCAAGGAATTACTTTATAATATTAATGCTGGCGAACATTTTGTATATTATTAAAGTAATTATAATCAGGTTATTTTAATAATATTAAATTACATTTAATACCATGAAAATTTCCCTTGTATCTGTTTAAAACTATATGGAAAATCTTAAAAAAAAAATCCTTTGATCAAAAATTTTTTACAGTGCATTTCTACGTGCCGTGTGCCACGTCATTAACAGGTGAAAGGTGAAAGTTTTCGCCATGGCACACATCATTTCGTAGCCGAGAGAGAGTTTTTAGGCAAAACAAGCCGAAGAGTAAACTCTGTGAACACAATTACAATTGCGGTTCATTTGACAGTTTCCATTTAGTTTTTGCCAGTCCTGCTGCAGATGGCAGGGAAGCGAGGAAAGTCAAGAAAGGCCGGAGGAAAAATCCAAACAGCAGCAGGAAAAACATCAGCAGACGGGGGCTGTTGCATAATTAACGGCAACAAAGTGTTAAGGTGTGCATCAAGCAAATGTTAACTGCCCAACAACGGGCGGGAAAAGGGGGCACAAGGGTTAAGGAGCGGGCTAAACTTGCGGCTGTAAATCAGCACAAGAGAACAAAAGGCATGTTCGTTAAGGCATTTTCCTTTTTCCATGCATTTTCACAATGAAAATGGCAAAATAAAAAGGGTGGGGGAATGTGGATTAAAAGGGGTCCTAAAGAAAAGGCGAAATGAGCGGAATTTGCTTTTGAAAATTTTAAAACTTTATAATAATAATATAAGATGCGATAATTTTAAAAAATAAGAAGAATAGTTTGAAAGGAAAGTTTACATACTAGAAATAACATTTTTATTTTTGTAATTTTTTTTTATTAAGATTATTAGATTAAAATTTTTAATTTAATTAAATTTTAAATGTTAAAGATTTGGTTTAGCTTATTTTAATTTTTCGTAATCCTATTTTTGTATTATTCATTAATTATATTTTATATATTTTATAAAATTTTTTTTTAGGAATGTGCAAATTTTTTTTTATTAATTTATTGTTAATAAACCTTATATTTTTAAATGTGAAAGAATTCTTTCTTAATTTTTAACAATGAATTTTCTGTTTTATTTATTACGTTCAAAGTTTTATTTTTGTTTTATTCATTTTGTGTGGCCTTTAACATCTGCCTCTAAATTTCACACTCTTCGCTTGGGGAGAAATTTCGCGTCTTAATTACAATAAAATATTTAACAGCTAGCTCTAAACTTTGCTACCCGTCAAGAATTGGTGCTCTTATGACTTCCTCCCCGAGAACACATATCCTTGGGTAATTTGATAGTTATGTCTGCTCCCCGGGGGGCGAGAAAGAGTTTTCCTTTTGCTCAAGGCAAAGTCAATTGAGGCGAGGCCTGAAAGGAAAAGTCGGGAAACGAGGCCTTTTGGAATTTCGCTCGCATGAATATTTAGTTGCGTAATGTGGTGGCCACGCCCTCGAAACAGTTTAATTTGTGCGAAAGCAAAACAAAAACAAAGGCGAATGCTAATTTTATTGACATCCAAAACTCAAGAAGGCGGCACGGAAATTAAAGTCGCGAAGGGGGCGTGGCCCATCCCACTCAGTCATTAACACATTTGCGGAAAGAAAGAAGCTTCCACCCACCCCCGACTTCCGCCCCTTTTCGCCGCCTGCTAATTAACACGTTTTGAATTGTGAATTTTGAAATGTGTTAAATAACGAAAACGGGGGTGCAAGAATAACAAAACAATATGCAAAAAGGATTTGGTGTTAGGGATAACAAATCGAGGTGATATTCGGCACTAAAAGCGAAGGAGAAATACTCTATCTTTGATTGAATGTATTACAGTATTTTATGTATTTTACCTTTCAAAGATCATAATATTCAAAAAATATTATTTCCTGCATACATCATCTAAAAATAGTATTCATGACTCTCATTATAAAGTGTTTATTGTTATCATAACGATACGAAAGAAATATATATACATACTTACTTAAGTATCATATATTTCTCAAGATCATTATTTCTGTCAATCGATGGAAAGTATTATCTGACTTTTTCACATGAACTGATTTTTAAGGGTGAACAATTTTTAGAATGACAAAGTAATGCAATTTTTTTTGTTTAATATATTTTTATACAAATAATATTTAGACTTTTAATTCAACAAACAGTTATGGTTGGTATTTCATACAATTGGATGCTTAGCATACCATTTTGGCCTTATCATCATTACGGCCCTTTTGAGTGAGTAGTTAAAGCCGTGCCATGTTGACCAAAGTACGCCCTGTCCATAAGAACTATCGCCATATACACCAGTCAAAGCGCTGAAAATCGGGTAGGAATAAAAAATATCACGTAACGAAAATAAAGTTACTATCTCATAGATTTGGGTTACTATCCTCCTCTTAAATATTTTAGCAGGAATATTTACCTTTCATGGCAGAAATAGTACCACCAAGCTCCTTTATAATGAACTGCACATGCCTTTTCTTTATCGATGTCATTCTTGCGATCCTTAGTACTAAACTTCATCCCTAATTGAGCACGAAGTGAATCTCCGGCGTCTCCATAAGAAGATCCCACCGATTCCAGGGTGTAGTTATTACTCTCTGGTCCGATTCTGAAGTTGTCGTAGTGCTGGTAGCGTTTATTTCCTTCGTAGTCCTCCAGGACAACCATCAGTTCCTGGGGTTCCGAATAGGTCAGCGCATGAAATAGCTCCAGTCCCAGGAAGAACTCATTGTTCAAGTGGCCAAATCCGTACTTGTAGTCCTTCCAATCGCGGTAAAAATCCTCGCTTCCATCAGTTCGTCGCATCAATACAGTCCAACCTCCACCGTAGTTGAGCTGATCGCAAGACACCTCGAAGGGGAACTCACTGTACTCGGACAAGCGGATCAGGAGCTTACTCTTCGTGGAATCAGCACAGCTTTCTGGATATTTTTTCTCCTGCTCGAATTTTTTGTCAAAGTCTTCCACAATTTCCCTGCCATTTTGTTTAAAATATAAACCGTATATACTTTGTACCAATAACTAAAAAAACTTGAGTATTTACCGCACAGTTGCCATCTCAGATTTTAGGTCTGCAATATTATCGCAAACAGAGAGAAGAGTACACACTTCCCTTTCATTTTGACTGGCTGAAGAGTTTAAAACCAACAGACAGAAGAATATTCCGAAAAGCAACATGGCTACACTGCTGTTTTTCCCAGACTGAGAGACCGATCTTAAAACCTTGCCTTTTTAAATTAACCTTATCGATGAATGAGTTATTTATTTTACTTATCGTTACTTGGACTACTTCAGGCTAAGATCTTTTGCGAAAAAAGCTTTTGTGACTCATAAAAATTATTAATAAAATAAATGGATTAATTTTAAGAAGAAAATTAAAGTACTGGCCATTAATTTGCGAATACTAAACAAAAGAAAAATATTTTAAAACGCAACTTGGCTTTAAATCAGCTCTTTATAGATTAAAGAACTTTTTCACAATTTAAAATAATCTTATCAAAAAAATTATCGCTACTTGAATTGAACGATTATGGGAATGATTATAATAAAATCGACCGTAATTCGATTTAGACAATAACAAAAGTCTGGGAATTTATGAATGAATTGGTTCCGTAAGAATAGATGAATATGTTTAAATATTTTGGGCAGACTTTTAACACAGATTTCGGAGCATAATCTAATCTTTACTAGTAAAGAAAACATATCCTCCCAAAAAATTTATCATAATACATTTTGGTCCTGAAAGTGTGTTCCTATTTCCAACTTTCTTCAATTCCCCAGGTTGATTAGACCTTCCCAATCGTTTCTTGATTCCTTGATATTTTCCCCTAAAAACCCCCCTGAATTTTCGACCCCCAAAGGAATCGTCGGAAGTTGTCTGAGAAGGGCGCAACCTTGAAGGTGTCAAAATAACATATTCTCCCCTTTCTCCGATTTCATTACCCCATTTTCACCGCCCTCAACCGTCTAAGAGGTCCTGAGGTGGGCGTGGCACTTGTAGGCACCAAATGAAATTAAAACGCGCATAAATTATATGGCTAACACAAAACGTTGACGACGCTGATGATGAGGCCTCCTTGAATATATTAACGCATTCGCCACGATTCGTTTGGCTTTCTGTTCATTTCCCCATTTTGCCTAAAAAGTTTGGTTAATTTGGAATGCAGGGGGAAAAAAAGTGGGTGTTTATTAATAAATTCCTGAAAGAACCCATATAAAAATAGTAAAAAAAAAATATAAATATATTGTAAAGATTTCATGATATTTAATTTCAGTAACAATAAACCAAAAAATATTTAAGAACATTTTTTATACATATTACATATTTTGATTTTTTTTATTAAATTTTTTAAAGTGTTATCAAACCCCTATGATCAGTATTTAATCAAGACATTTCATTTTTTCCGGTGTAGCTTACTTTTCGGAGTCACTGTTTCTCCGACTGCATAATTGCTCAATAGTGCGGTGGAAAAAGGAAAAGGCGTCGCTTTTGTTTAAGCAATTAAGTGCGAATTGGTAGCTGGGGGTGAAAGTGGGCGCGTCTGCTCTGATTTATGTACCACGCCCCCTTTTTCGCCCCCATTTCCCAGTGTGTTGTTCCCAGTGTGTTCCATGTCATTTCACATTTGATTAACTGTAGTTGCTGCTGCAGCTGCAACCAAAAGTATTTCGCTACAATTTTAATTCCATCTGCACCTCTGCATCAGTTTTCCCCCTCCCGTCGCTTAATTTCCCCGCCGTCACGCCCACTTTTCCGGCGTGGAAAATGCGCCCACGCATCTTACGTGCATCACATGCCAAGCAGCTGCTGTCATGTAAATTAATTAAAAATGTTTAAACCGCCGCCGGTTCGGCAGCTGCTTTTCCTGCAACATTTTCAGCGGGGATGTAAAAAAGATTGAGGCTAAGGAAAATGGCCTGGAAAATGCATTTAGCAATAACAATACATTTAAAAATGCCAATAACTTTAAAATAAAATAAATTAAAAAATAAGAAAACCTTACAAATAACTTAATTTCGTTAAATATATTAACAGGTCAGAAAACAAATTCTAAAGTAAAAGTTTTAGAAAAAGATAATTTATTTCTTAATAATAATTTTAATAGTATAACTTTAGATATTTATATAATAAGAACATAAGCCAACATTTCAACATCTTTTTTTTATGAAAAGGCTACCTTACAAAATTTTAAATCAAAAGTCCATAAAATTTGTAAATGTTATGACTTAAGATAGCCTGTTTTCTTTATAAAACTGAACATGTGGTCATAAAAAAGTTAAACAAAAATATATATTCGCTACTTAGAAGCCTTTTCCTACCTTTGACTATCGTGGAGAATGGTTATAAAAGTGTTGACATATTTTTATGTATTTTATACATTTTTTTTATAGACCTCTATCAAAGTTCAAAGTGTTGTCGCATTGCTGGCTTTTTATTTAAATCGAAAAAAGTTTGCACTCTGAATTGGCGGGGTGAGTAGTGAAAGTATTGAGTGGATGGTTGGGCTAAGTCGAAAGTTGTAGACAACTAAGGAGTGGTGCACGTAGCCCCTTTTACAGGGAAGATGTCAAATGTGTGGCATTGGCATGCAAATAATAGAAGGTCTACGAGCGAACTACTCTCCAGTACACTGGAGGGTAAAAATAGTATATACAATTTAATTGAACTGTTATAATTTAAATATTTTTAATTTGAATCGTTATTAATATTTTTTAAATCAGAAAGAATTGATTTTTATATTTTTGTTTAATTTTTAAGAAAATAAATTTTTGTCTAATACTAAAAATATTGTTATTAATATTTAAATACTTTTTAATTAGTATTAATTTTCATATTTCCTTAATATTAAATTAAGTTTTCCAAGGATTTTCTACTGTGATCACCTCAGGCCTTCAATGCGACTCCTGCTGAATGCTTTTATGACAACTCAATTTCGAAACACACTTTAGTTTGCCAGCCTCAACTGTCTGCCTCCTCACCGGCTTCTCCACCCCCTCTACTCAATTTTCCAACGCCCCACTTCACCCCCCCAAATAAAAATCTACCACCTAACCTAACAACCAAAGTTGAGGAGTTTTCGTGGGCAACACACAAAACGCATAAATTTATGTCAAACATTTGTGAGGCGTCTCCACTTCCGCCCTCTCACTCACTTCGCTCTATAGCTATCTCTCTTTCGGTGAAAGAGAAAATTTATTTATTTGGACTTTTTAACAACTTTTGTATTTGTCTCTGTGTGTGTGACTGAGGTGTTGGCACAACCTTTGTGGCAGTCACTTTTCCCCCTCTTTTTTTGGCAAAACATGCCACATTCAGTTTGCAAATATTTTTTATGTCCACGACATATTCTAAAAGGGGGGTTAAGGGGGTCAAAAGAGGTTCTGCCAGCGAAAGGTGGGCCGTAAACTACTCACAGAATTTGGCTGGAGTAAAATGCCAGTCACTTCTGTTGATTGCTCGAAATATTCAGAGGGGCCTAAAATATATAGTTGGCTTTCGCATATAAACTCTGGAATATATCAGCAATATATGAGGTTCATTTGAAATATTATAAAACCTTGGGCCCAGAGATCTTTTCGACTGCACTAGTCAGGCCCAACTGTTGATTCACTTTAGTAATAAAAACGAATGCACTTTCGAATGCAACAAATCAACATGTTGCCAAAAGAGAGATTTTCACCGAGAAAATAAGCGAGAGAAAAATCTCGGGAGAAACGAGAGAGAGGGGAACGAGTGGCAAGGAAACGGATTCTCTCCGGGAAAGTTAGCCAGGATTGGATTGGCAAAAAACTTGGCCAGCAACCGAATCCCAACGATTATGGTCCAAAACAAAATTTCGTGAACTCAGCTTCGTGTGTGTTTATGACCATAAACAATAAACTTCGACTGACCCCAAAACATAAATAAAACAAAAGAGCAGAGAGGGCAACAACAAACCAGAACTAATAAATTAAATTCATTAAAAATAAATATAATATTTATTTGGAAAAAAAACTATTACTTCGTATTACATTTTTTTATTTTTAGTGCTGACAGCTTTTAGACTGGCAATAAATGTATTTTTAACGACTGCACATAAAGCATATCTGGACAATTAAAATTGCATTTTTATAGATTATATTAGATAGAAAACAAAGCAACAAGCTATATAAATCTATTTTAATTCATTTGTTTTGTTTTGGGCCAGAACAATTAAGATTCGATTTGTAATTTGAGCAAGTGAATTAGAAACATCTGTTACAAAGCAAACTAAATAGTCATTTATATAAACTAGGAAATAATGTAGTTGTTACTATAAATGACAACATTTTGCATTAAAAGGAAATTAATAAATATTTAAATGAAAATTTGAGACAAAAAAGTTATCAAGAAAAAGGTTTGAATTAATGTAAATTGGTAAGCTAATTAAGTGTATATTTATCTATATACTTAAGCCATTGGTGGACAATACTTATTAATGACAGATGAGTAAAAAAAGATCAATAAACTATTATACTTAGTCAACATTTTTTAAGTTAAGTGACAACATAAATTCATAAACGATTTCTAGGTCTGCTGCTTGAATAATTTGAGTCCTAGGACAATTTGCGGTTCTTGCTGCCGAATCCCGTTTTCTGGAGTCCCTAACCTACCACAAGGGTCCTGCAGTGGTTTATCCTTGCTCCCGAACTCAAACTTTCTCCTCGCGAACTTCTCGCTCCCTTGGCAACATGTTGCGAAGGCTTTCTCTCTCGGCGCAGTCGCCCCGCGAAATATTCAACAACCAAAAATTGGCGACTTCGTCTTTTCGCACTTCGTACGTTCTGCCGAAGTTCACTGTACTCGTGTAGCGAGCACGTTCGTCATAGCGAGCTTCGTTCTTAAGCTGGAACAAAACTGAAATTGCAGTTAGTTGGTAAGAAGCGTTCTGCGGCCACGGGCGGCAAAGCGGAAAATCGGGAAAAAATCGGAAAACAGTCCTAGGCGAAGCAAACTAAGGACCTCAAATATATATATGAGAAAAACTCGCGAAGAAACGCGAGTGCGGAAAAGCGTTGCAGTGGAAATTGCGGACAGGCGGAAACCGCGTTTCGTTTACATGTGCGTTTGTAATTATGCAAATTGCCGGGCAACTCTTTCGACAAATGGCACTCAAGTGCAACTGTTGCCCCGCTTTTCCCCGTGACCTTGCCCCCGGTCCCCTTGCCACCTCCCTTTCATCCCCCTTGCATATTCATGCCGCCAAAAAGCCAGAAACTGGGCCAAAACTAGTGCAACAGAAATATAAAAAAGTGGAAAGCCCAAAAGGGGCCAGCAAACAGTGACAAACAATTTCTGCTCAATTTAAAGCCGCTGCGGAATGTTGTGCTCCACTTACCTTCGCTCATCTGTCAAATCCGTATAATTTCCTACTTTTTTCCTGCCTCGTTTGTGTGCCAGCAACTTGTTGTCCTTGGTCCTTGGTCTTTGGTCCTAGCGAAAGAACCCTAGAAACCCAGTCAGAAACGCAGACTCCCAGGCTCTGCAAATAAAATGCAAATAAATTATTTTTATTATTCCACTGTGACAGCTGATTTCGGGGCTTTCTTTGGCGTTCTTTTTATTATTTATTTTTCGACCATTGTTATGGCTGCTGGTATTTTGCGATGTCGTTGAAAGTGGTTTAGCTTAAAGTTTCTGGCCATGCATAAGCGAATTATGAGCTGTGCCAAGGACTCACGTCGTTAAATTCGCTGAGTTATGAGTTGCCCAAAGTTGCTCTATTGAAATATGGAATAAGGAAAAATGAGGCCTCTGTAAAAAGCCGTAGATAAATTGGGAACACAAAATGCAATACATTTTTTATTGATTTCCCAGCTTGTGGCAGAATAAAATATTTAAATGGAAACTCCAAAGAGCAATAAATGTCAGTTTAATCGGTTTGTGATAATAAAAGTGCAGAGAAAACGTCGTTTAAATGCCAATTAAGACGTTTTTTTTTAATGCTTTGTAATCGCCTTTAGTTTCGATTTTTAAGAAAAATAATAACATCTTTTAGATATATTTGAACATGTTTCTTTGTAAATTAAAAAAATAAGAAACATTTTGTTTAAATGGAAAAAAGTGAGAATATTAAAAGTGTATATTAAAATTTGTTGATTAAGTAGAAGGAAATGGAATTGAGAAAAAACCCTGCCAATGGTATTATATGCGAAAATCGGATTTTAATGTTTTTAAATAAGGAAATCCGGCAATTGAAAATTTTTGATTTAAAAATGCTAAATCTTTAATCTAAGGCTAGGTAAAAATAAAAAAGGGTTTTTATACAATGACTTCTGTAATGATTTTAGTAAATTTTAAAAAGTTAGCATCAAGAAATTTTCCAAGAAACCTAAACAATTGTTGTTTTTATTAAGGCAGGCACTTTGCTAGCTATCAATTAATAAATACAAACAAAAAACAAGTGAGTATCTATTTAAATTGCTGATTCTGAGTTCACAAATCAGAACTAAAAAACAGGCTGGCTAAATAACCCATAATTAGTCCGCATTTAGTGCGGAGTAACGCAGGAGATTTCCATTAACAATTGTGTCCCCTCAACTCGGGTTTAAATAAATAGCCCGGCAATTGCCGAGGCTTGGCCAGAAAAAGGAGGCCCATCAGACACTCCAGAGGAGTGGGATATGATAGTACGATGATACCTGGGACCAGGGGGGCTCCGGGAGGCGGATGAAACCTAATAAGTTTGGAGCACGCAAGCGGTGGGCCATTTTCGAGCTGTTTGACTAACATGCTGGCCGCTCATAAGTCGCTTTTTGCCCGGGCATTGTAAACATGAATAAGACATTAGCAGCCCGGTTTACATGTGTAGAAAAGCCAAACTGACTGGGCACAATTCCATTTGCTGTGGATCCATCTCTTGGCTCTCTGCTCTCCACTCTCGACTCCTGGAAATTATTATTATTTGGGAAATATGTTAATTTAATGCCTGGGCATGGCTTCAATTGGACCTTTTCCTTTTCGACCCCCTTTAGCAGGCCCAAATTGAAATGTCTGAGGCTTTAAATATTCATTGCCTACTTCTAGGCGCCTTCCATCTGCATTTTGCATGAGCCTGAGCATGTGTGTGTGCGTCGCATTTAATTTAATTGAAACATTTAATTACAGTGTCCTGGCATCTCGAGTGTCTGAATATTTGAAATAGCATTTCAACATTGCAACTGGAAAATCAATTCTCGAGTGAGCCTTTAAAACAGAAAACAGAAAATTGGAAAGGAAATTAAAAACACAAAAAAAAAATTGTGAAAACGAAAACGCAAACCGCAGAAACAAAAACAAAAACCGGGAAATGTGTCTCGGGTTAATCGTCATCGAAATTGCATTGCCATTGCATCGACATTAAAATGCAATTTGTGCCAAGCGCCGGACTCCAGTTGCTGTCAAACTGTTGCCTCTTTAGCGGATTAATTTTTCTGTAAATCGCACGCAAAAAATCAAAGGAAAACGAGAAAAAACGCTCTGAAAAACAGAAAATTCATCAGCAACACACACAGCCAAACATGTCGACCATAAAGCTGCTCATTATCGGTAAGTTTTATCTCACAATTAAACAGAAACAAAGGGGTAAAAAAAACATTAATGGAGGCACGAACTCGAAATCAGGCCGAAGCAGCGGCTGCTGCGGTTTATTTTGTTTTCTCGTTTCAATTTTATTTCCATGACCTCTCCCTGAGGTTTATTTTTAAGGTGCAACGGAAACAAAATGTGGCAACTAAGTGTAGTTAATACTATTCGTTTATTTGTATACCTTAAAATAAATTAATTATTTAAATTGACTGTTCAATAGATAATTATTGAATTACTTGGATTTTTGTAGTTTTAATAATAAAGTCAAAATAAAAATACTCCTAAAAAATATTTAAAATATACGATTTCACGATAATATAAAATAAGATATAAAAATGAATTCATATTTTTATTGATAATTTTATAATAATTTTGCTCTGTATTACAAAATATAAATTTGACGTAAGTTGGCTTCCGATTAATTTGTAAAAAACCAAACTTAATAAAAAAAGTTCCTTCCCCATTCAGAAGCCGCTTTTCTTTATGCCTTGAGCTATTTTTTTACCTCTGCATATTTTTTAAGACTTTTCCTCCTGTTCTTGGGATGCAAAATCCCCTTGATTGGAGCCATCGCCATATGCAGCTTGTTTTTCAGAGCCAGCCGATTGCATTCTTCTTGCCTGACTGACTTTCACCTTTAGCTCCCTCTCTCCCTTTTGCATTTCATTTTCGCTTTTTTTCCACCCTGCCACGGCCCCCGTTTTCCTGGCCACTTGTTATCTGCCCCTTCTGGCGGTTTTCATTTTTATGTGCGCTCTGGGAAATTTCACAATGCCGCAAAAGGCGTTTACGTGAAGAGGGCGGCGAAGTGGGCTGAGTGACCATAAACAAAAGACACCACCCACTCATCAACAACATCATGGACATCATCCTTCTCCCAAACTCACTTCGCAGCTCCAAAAAAAAGAGAAATTCGGTTAACAATTCATTTCCGCGCTTTGGGCTCCATAAATTGCTTTTATTAGGCAGGCGCAACGAAAAGTACGAACTGCGTATATATGTATATATGGGTAATAATAATATACTTCAAGTTTTTGCATAACAAATAAAACGAATCAAATTAAGAGCTTACGAGGGGGCGAGGGTGTAACGGATCTCCTCCACGGAGAAAAAATTAAATCATAAAAAAGGGTAATAAAATAGTAACAACAAATAAGCAAACAATAGCTGCGAATTTCTATTGATGAATAAAAGAATAAATAAATTATAAAAGCATAGGTATGTAATGATATTTATACCATATTGTGTTGGATTTTTTTATATATTTTATAGGTTTTGTAGCGTTAGGATATAAACAAATAAATGAAATGAAATATATTTAAATTATATTTCTTTATTAGCAAACACTCAAAGCAAAGACTATAATTTATAATTCTTATAAAACATGTTTTCATTTGATTTAAAACAATATACTTCTTTCCCTAATATATTATTTAAATATATGTATATATTATAAAAGTGGTATAAATAGTATTATTTTTCAAGATTGTACAAATCTCTCTCTTTATTTCTTTACTCCACAAATCAAGGGTATCTCTTTTTTTCTCTGTGTACTTTAGCCCTTGAGGCAGTGACAAGTTGTGAAGCGGGCCAGTCAGGGTCAGCTTTTGGTTTTGGACCAAGTTGTTGACAGCGCGTCCTGGGCACGCAGGCAATAAAATTCAATATTTCATTAAAACGCACGTTACGCATACGCAGCGTGGCACGAGTCCAGACCAAAACCAAACGAAACGAAATGAAACGAAACGGAAAAAGGCAACCGCAGACTGCGTGATGTTGTTGCTTTTATCACACGCAGGTCCGACGTTCAAATCGGATTTCGTGTTATTAGCACTGGACTCACCGCTCCCTATTTCCCATTTCCCACACGCTTTTCCGCGTTTTCCTATACGAATTTCCATGCACCGAGGAAAATAGTTAATTATTATGGTTTTACTTCTCTAGCTTCTTATTTTATTTATGAATTAAATTTAAATTTAATTATTATGGTTTTACTTCTCTAGCTTCTTATTTTATTTATGAATTAAATTTAAATTTAATTCCTAAAATATTTGAAATTAAAAAATAATTATAAAACCCCTCCAAATTTTAGTTACCAGGGA
Organism: Drosophila lutescens; assembly: GCA_037075285.1. Taxonomy (NCBI): domain Eukaryota; kingdom Metazoa; phylum Arthropoda; class Insecta; order Diptera; family Drosophilidae; genus Drosophila; species Drosophila lutescens. The sequence continues at coordinate 648,997 of JBAMCF010000408.1, read as the reverse complement.
AATAAAACATTTCTATAAATTTTTAAATATATATATATTATTGTACTAACATAACTTAATATACCTGCATTAACTAGATATTTTAAAATACGAAATATTAATTAATTATAAACCATTTTAAAAATTCTAAAAAATTTGTAGGTACATATATACTTAATTTTTTCCCTCAGTGCCTCTCCCATTTTTGATTTGTCAGACAGACCAAATGTCGACTGAGAGTACTCGAATTTCGCCCACGAATTGAGTCGTTTGTCGCTGCGGACTTCTCAGTGACATTCTCCGGCTGTAGTGGCCTCTCTCTCCTTCGCTTTCCCTGTCGCCATCTCCTTCCATCTCCATTTCTCCGGGCTCTGGGATGGGGATTGGGATTGGGTTTGGCTTCGGGTGGCCTCCGGTTTTTGGTTTTTGGTTAGGCGGCTGCGACGCTGACAGATTATTTGCTTTATTATTCATAAGAACTACAGCGAGAACCGGGGTCATGAGGCACTGCTGTAATTCATTGTGTTTCAGGGGGTAACAAAGGGTAGATTGTTACGACTCCATCACAATGAGAGTTCAGTTGTGCCCGGAATGGAATTGCAATTGCAGAGGAATTGAAACGGATGAGCGCTCCTTCTTGGATGAATAAGAAAGAAGTTACGTTTCTTGAAGAACGATTGTGTTTTTAATTTCGCAGAACAATATTTTTTCATTCACTTTTTTTCGGTGAATAACCCATATTTTTTTAGTGAATGAAAACATAAATTTATTTGTAATCATTCTTCTATTTTTATTAAATTTTTTTAATATATGTTTGAACTTTAAAAATTTTTAATAAAAATATTGCCTAGTCTTTCGGACTTTGAAAAGCTTACAATTTAAAAAAATTATTGCCTAGTTTTTTGGGCTCCTTAAGTAATGGCGGAAATATATGGCAGAAAGCAAAAATGTAGTTTATCTAATATTAAATAATATTAAAATTAAAAAACATATATGGAACATATCGATGTATTTTTATTTATCTAGTAAATTTACTGAAATTCTTATGAATTCTTATTTTACCTCACCATAAAATCTTTTAAGTTTCAAAATCTGGATAATTCCTTAAAGCCAAGGGTAATTAACATAGCCCTCGCCAGGGGGCGCCCCACCAGCTTAATGACCCCTAGAGGGAGCCACCCACACCCGTCGTTGATAAAAATCATTTAAATGCTTAATCCCCTCGAAATGGCTTTTTTACAGGGTGTTTGGTGCGTTCAGGCTGCTCGGCCAGTGTCTTGACTATAATGTGTAGCTACTCATTTGGATTTATTAATTGCGTCCTGGCATTGTGCGTAGCAAGTAAATTAATTAGCAAATACTTGCTTTAATAATCATTTTAATGGAATTTGTAATTTAATGCGCCTAACGAGAGAGTTTTATTGCGAGCAGATTACGAGCGAAAGGAAAGCCCAATTCCCCCCCTCTTTTATTGATTTTCCCCGTAATGAAATCGCTCCGTCTGCGCTCGCAATGTTTTACTGTCTGACAAGTCACCGCATGACCAGACCACAATTTGTTTAAGCGGCTTTAAATATTTCAACATGCCAACTTGCCAATCGAGCTCGCAAATGGAAACGGCCAGGGATCGGGGTTCGGGGATTGGGGATCAGGGGTCTGGGGTCAGGGGTCACTCAACTCCACTCGGCAAGCGGGACAGTCAATCACTTTATACAACTTTTTATGGCACGACATTAATTGATGGCCAGCGGTGTTGGTGATACTAAATAGTAGCACTCGAAAAAAGCAAAATTAACAGAAAGACTTCACACAAGTTATATAGCAAAATATAAATCGAATTAAAATAAATCAATAATTTTGTTTTGTATTTACAAATGGCTACTTTTTCTATGCATGAAAAAGATTGAAGGAAAAAATGTTTTCACATTTCTCAAATTTTAGTTATTTTAAATTGAACAAAAGGAATATATTAATATATTTTATAAATTTCAAAATAATAATATCTAAAGTATTTAAATGCGTCTTTATTTATGGTGCAGTACCTACACTAATTAACATTTTTATTATACCCGTTACTCGTAGAGTAAAAGGGTATATTGTATTCGTGCAAAAGTATGTAACAGCTAGAAGGAAGCGTTTCCGACCCCATAAAGTATATATATTCTTGATCAGGATCACTAGCCGAGTCGATCTAGCCATGTCCGTCTGTCCGTCTGTCTGTCCGTCTGTCTGTATGAACGCTGAGATCTCGGAAACTATAAAAGCTAGAAGATTGGCGTTTTGCATGCAGATTCTAGGAGTTCCTACGCAGCGCAAGTTTATTTTAAAAAGGTGCCACGCCCCCTCTAACGCCCACAATCGCTTATATACGATTTTAAAAATTTCAATATTTCGGAAAAGTAAAAATGCAGTTTTATTCTGTTTATCAATACCTATCGAAATGTAGAAGAAATTTTTCAAATCGGACCATTCGTTAAAAAGTTATTCGTGTTCAAAGTTTCTATCTCCATCTCCCTCGCACTCCCTTTACCTGAGTAACGGGTATCTGATTGTCGGGGCACCCGACTATAGCGTTCTCTCTTGTTTTTATAATTAATTCACGATATGATATTTACGATTTGAACTTTGATATTCAAAACTGTGGGTAATAAATTAATAAAAAATGCCGCATGATTTATTTCCTAAATCTGTACTGCGTATTTTTTGCGAGTGCGTATAAGGCCAAAATACGCATCCTAAAAGCCAATTGAAATTGTTTTTTATTTGCGAGTGGCAGGAAATAATTATTTGCGTGCCTGCCGAGTTTTTCCTACTCCCCCGAACTGCCGTTCGCATTTTACGATTTGATATGCTAAATAGCCGAAAAGTTGGCCATAAATTTTTAAAGCTTTCAATTATAATGACGATAAGCGACACGTAGCCATGGCACCTCTCCAACTCTCCAACTCTCCGAAAACAGATAAGTTTTCCCGGAGTTTGGGAAATATATTTTCCAGCACATTGCACGCACTCGACTGCAAAGCTCAAAAACACCAACCCACACACACAGATGGACAAACTCGAATTGCATACATTTTCCAAAGCCAAAAGCAAAAGGGGCGCAGGCGGGGGGCGTGGCCGAAGTTGGCCCGATAAACGCTGCAAATGCTTTAAGACTTGTCAAATCATTCCCACACACGTGTGTTTCTCTGTGTGTGTGTGTGGGCTCTCTCTGTGTGTTTGTGTGTTATCTTTTAATTAAACATGAAAGTGAGTTTGGCGAGCAAATTTGCTCAAACACACTGCAAGCAAACAAACAAACAGGCAAACAAACCGCCTGCGGCAAACATACAAATCATTAAAAAACGAAGGCAAACCAAGCCAAAGGAGACGGGTATAAAAAGCACCTAAAGCTTGAATAAAAACTCCCCACATTTTGGGGCAAGGTGAGTGTCAACGAGTTGAAGCTGCCTTTGACAGCCAGCCAAAAGTCTCACTTTAAATAAACTTTTCGAAATTTTGCAAGTTTTTCCCAGCTGCTGGGGAAATTTTTGGTTATTTTTTAAACTTGTCTGGTTAAAGTTTTACACTTTTTAAAGCGACGGGATATATAAAGAAAAAACTGTCGTACAATTTCACTTAACAACTACTAATTTAAAAATAAGTTTTCAACTTTTATAATAATTATAGCACTTTAAAAGCTAAAAATATTAACATACTAAAAAAATCAAAATCAATATACATAAAATATACATAAAATATACATATTAAAATATTGAGTGTTAAGTTGCGGCACTAATAATTTTTTAAAATATAAACTAGTTTTTTACACATTTTACAAAAGTCTCTAGAAATAAATCTACTAAAACAGCAATGCAAATAATTAGTTCTCAGTAAAAGAAATACCTTATAAGCTAGGTTCTTGACTTCTTTTGAATTGTGTTAAATTCCGCGTAACTTAGTTTACCCCAATCAATTCTGCCACCGCCTTAAAGCCTTCCCCCTCTGCGACGTAAAGCTTATCCAACCAATTTAGACAAATTCCTGTTTGCTCAGTGCGAGAGAAGGAGAACCCAACCGTGGAATCAACCCACACACATGGCCGCAAAAAAAACGGAGACACAGAAGTTCTCAGTGTGTTTGTACCTTCAGCCATAAGTCCACGCCGTACAAACATGTCAACCGAGCACTAAACCACATTAAGAGGAGCTGGGGATGAAGCCCACTTTACGCCGCCCCCTGAAAATATAGACAAAAAAGGGGGCGGGCTAGGATCTTTATGTCCTGGAAACTCAAATAGCGAACGCAGACAGCATCCGACATGTGTGACAAGACAATGGCATTAGTTCTAGCTGAAGCTTCCTTATGTGGGAAAAGGAACCACCATAAGTTATGAAAGTTATTCCAAAATTTATAAGATTTTTCCACCTTTTCCACACAGAGCACGTCGCTTTGCCGGGGCAATAAAAACGTGGCAAAAGTCCTAAAAACAAACAGCATACGCATGTCTAATTGAAGCTATGCCAAAATCACATACCATACGAATACCTCCTGAAAATGAGAACGACATTTTACACAGACGCTTAAACCAGTCTGCAAAAAAGGAGGAGAAAAAATATAAGAAGTCGTTTGAAATCAAAGGCAGCGAACAAACCGCAGACACAATCACCAGAAAATGTCCTTTGGGTGTAAAATCGATTAAGGCTCTTGGAGGGGAGGGAGAGAAAGAGAGCGGAAGTCAATCAGCGGGCTGGGGATATGGTATCACTGCGCCCCAGACATCGGGGAATTACACATGCTCAGCATTACAGGTGTGTGAAGGCATGCGAAAGTGCCTGGCTAATAAGCCAGCGACATCTCGAAGATTCCCATCTCGGTTTTTGTGTCGCCGACATTAATACTTGTGGAATGGATAGAGATTTAGTTGTAATTCTAACGACTAGGAGATACCACTTAGGAATTTAAAGGAAAATATTTAAATAAATATATATAATAGTTAGTAGAACTACAAACATTTTTTATATTTCATTTCAAATATTCATAAAATAAACATATTTAAATATACCTGACCAAGTATGTTCTCATTTTAAAGCTCTACTCTGCTTGTATAGGTGACCCTCCCCCTGCCTGCCCTGTACTTTATATATTCCGCCTTCTAATAACTTTACTACAAATTATAAAGCTCCCTCATCAAGGGTATCAAATAAAGAACGGATGTGTTTGGCATTAGTAAAAGAATTTCCCTCGTGTTTGCTGCGATGACAGAAAAAGCGAGTTGGAATTGGAGTGGGGGAACCAAGGGAAGACAGACACGATGATGAAGGGTGATGAAGGGATGGGCGGTCTCCTGTTTGGTGTATATGCTTGGTTTACTGTAATTGCACGACAAAGTAAGCGCGTAACTGCATATTTACATATCACTCTGCGACGACGACGTCGACGTAAACTCGATGAGAAGCGCGGAGAAGGGCGCGGTGGCGACACAGAAGAGCGAGAAGCGCGGAGAAGGGCGGGGAATGAATTAAAATAAATTAAAGCATGCTTTCAGGCTTTCAGTTCTCCGCTCCGCGCACATGTAAATAATGCAACGCAATTTTTCTCACGCGAGAGATCCCGACAATGACTGCTTCTTTCCCTGATTGATATGTCCGTCGTCCGTCGCCAGTCCTCCGTCGTCCCGCTCGAAGGATCTTATCCGCTCAAGCTCAAGGTGTTGAATCATTTAAGATGTCGCTTTGATTGCACCATCCCAAGGATGCCCAAGGATGCCGATGAAGGATGTGGCCCCCAAGGCACTCGAGTTATTACGGCTGCTCGTGGCATTCCATTCCACTCCGCGCCCTAGGCGGATACTCTCCCCTTGAAAGGCAAATCAATTAGATACATGAATCTGTTGAAACCCCGAGATGTATATATGCGTACACAAGCCCCCGGGCGTTTGATTAAAGTGCAGGGTGAAGCGACTGCAAAGGAAAGCCATTAAATGCAGAATGCAAAAATACGAAGCATTTGATACAGAGTATATTTGCAATAAAAACATGATAGGATTTTCATTTCCAAAAATAAATCAGTTAGTATTTTTCCTTTTTATTGATGTTAATCCTTTCGAAAATTTCCAAAGAACCGCTAGGTATAAAAACCAACTTTTAATTCAGTATTTCCTGCCAAGAAGGACAAACACCAACATATGTACATTCACAAAACCGAAAGCCAACTATAAATATTCTGCCAGATAACACACATATCGCACAACTTTTGCCGAGCGAACAGAGAACATAAATTATGTGGAAAACTATTGCCAAAGCGAAAAGGAAAGCCACGGACTCGGACTCGGAAAAAACAAAAAGCGAAGAATTCGGAATTTCAGCGGAACCGAGTTTGCAGCACCTTGGTTACCTTTGTCCACTCTTTATCCGTTCTTTGTCCGTTCTCATTTTGTGTCAGGTATTTCCCCAGGTATACCCCTAAAACCCCCTCCCCTCTAGCAACAACTGTCAACCGTACCCTCGACCATGTCTTGGTTACGCATGCCCCACTGTACCGCCCTCATGTGCTCCTCTTTACCAGCGGTAGCTTGTTAATCCACATACAAATATTGCGCATACGCCCCGTGAAGCTGAAAGCAAAAACTAAGCGTTGCACTTTACGAAAATTATTGGTATTTTAGTTATAAATAATTATTAACAAAACAACTGAAGATTATCTTGATAAATAAATAAAGCCAATCACGTTCTTCTACAGATTCCAGCTGCATTTATTGCATAAATTAAAATCCATAAATAATATTTATATTTATTGTTCTAAAAAAATTTTAAAAAATAAACAAAATAAAAGATGATTTTTAAATAGTTTTGAGATTTATTTCCTTAATATAAATAAAACATTTTTTTCTCTAAATCATTTTAAAATTCCTGCCCCCTGCTAAAATATTATTTAAAAAAGTTACAAAGCAATCTGTGTATTTTCCTGGACTAATTTAATTAATTATTTTGCTCGCAAATAGTTTTGCTTATTTGCAAATATTTTGTGGTTTCTAGTGGAATTTTTGGATTTGATTTTCTGTAGTGCAGTTTCGTTTGCAACTAGGTGAGCTTTGTTTTGCTTTTGCTTTCGCCCTCGCACTGTTGTTTTATTAACCCAATAACTAAATGGCAAAGGCGCCCCCTGTGAAACCCTTGTGAAACCCCTTTGAAGCCCTCCACATTCTATTCTCTTTTTCCGCGTGTCAGCCGTGGGCAAAAGCCAGAGTCCAAAATGAGTGGAATGCGGGCGTCTTGTCTTTGTTTTCTGTGTGTGTTTGCTCCACTTGTCAACTGCAGCAGTGGCTACTGTACAGGCGAGCCCCGTTCTCCGCTCTCCATTCTTACCTTTTATTATATTTTTTCTACCCGTAGCTACTTATCTAACACCTTTGACTCCATTACGCCGCTTCCTGCGGCAACCAGGCGGCTTACCTGTCATGGCAACCCATCCAGAGCTTGGCTTGTCGGGATTTTAATTAGCACTGGAGATGCAACAGGACCCCCTCCTGCTCCTCCCCCCCCCTGCTTTTCCAGGATGTCCAGTGCAGAATTTCCTGCATGTCCTTGCGCTTCACACCGTTTTACCTGCTCGCTGGTTTGGCAAAACGTTTTGGCCCCCGTTTTTCCACGGCTTTCCTTTCGTTGACACGCTCTTGTCGCTCATTATCCTTTATGAATTTTTCATAAAATGCAGGAGCACAGCGGCAGCAGCAGGAGCAGCAAGAAAAAAAAATGGAATAAAAAAGGAGCAAAGTTGCCAAAGAAACTTCCAGCAATTGAAATTATATATTATATATTTTTTTTCGGCGGCAAAGGATAATTTCTTAAGCACGTGCCGGGCAAGCTAATGCCACAAAAGGCAGAGAAAGACGGAGCCAACCCAAATTAGATTTAAGCAACTCCATTGAAGTGTGGATCAGGGGAGTCCCCGGCAGCCGTAACCTTAGCTTAGCTCAGCAGAAGTCGCCCCAAGGATTTCCGCCTTTCTTTTTTTCTTTGGGTTTCCGTTTCCCCAACTGGCATTTCGCCCTCTCGCCACGTGGCGCTGCATTTTTTATTACAATTTCGCACTTCCGCAGCTCTTTTCTTTTGGCTGGGGGTTAAGGCAGGGGTTAAATTCTTAGGAGTAGGGGTTAAGGAGTAGAGTCTCCCCTCTCCAGGTGCTGGCTGCACTTTTTCGAGGCTCTCTTTCTGTTGTGAAATAGTATTTCGGTTTCTTATTTTAAATGTCAAGAAGAGAATATTTTTTAAGAGGAATATTTTTTTTTTAATTTTTTCTGTTTGCAAAAATAGGGAATAAAATGTACATAAAATATTATTGAAAATACACAAAGCTACAAAATATTAAAATATTTATTTTGAAACCAGAAGTATATTTAATCTTTTTTTAATTGTTTAATAACTAGTTATTTATCTAGAAGATCAAATCTTTTTTCAGATAACTTTTTCTAGACCCATACCAAACTCGTTCTTTCCATAAACCCCATTTCCTTTGACTCCTTCGTTTGTAAAACCTTTCGCTATCTTTTCGCACCTGTCTAATTGTTTTTCCTCCAGTTAATTACTTCCCACAGGACCTTCTAATTTCCAGGGTATCTCCGAGTAACCATCTCTCCGAGGACTTTTCCCCAGGTTTTTCCCATCCGGCGGCGGGAGCTGTGTGCATAATTTCTTTTTGTGCAAATTGCAGCGCTTAGTTTTCTTATTTCCCTCGTCTTTTCAGCATTCCAGTTGCTGTGTTGTTCTGCTTTCAATTAGAATGAGCGAGGCAACAGTTTGTCCTCAACCTTTTTTTTTGTCTCAGCACAGAGCCCCGCGGCAATTGTCTTTCTGTTGTAAGTGGGATGCTAAATCTGCGGCAACTCCTTCGTTGTTTTTTTCACGGGGGAATGGGGAATGGGCAGGGGGAAAACCCAGAGAAAATCGCTGAAAACATAGGGAAAACCCAGGCCCAGTTGCACTTTTGTTTCGAGTCGCTGAGCCACGACACTCGACAGTTTTTGGCCCCGAGGCCCCAGACGGATGCTCCTTGCCATAACTAAAATAAGACACTCGGCGTGGGGCTGCTCTTTCCTTCAGGTTCTTCCTCCTCCTCCTCAGGTTTTCCCCCGCTCATTTCGCATTTTTCATCTTGCATTTCGCATTTCGCACTCCCCATTCCATTCTGAATTCCCGCCACTATTGTTGTCTTCCCACCGCCACTCGAGTGGCACTTTTCGCACTGCACATGCCGATATATATGGTTCTTTTCGAGTCTCTAATTGTTGTGCTCTTTCGGAGGGTGTTTCAATATTTTTTTCCATTTATAAAATATTTTAATATATTGTTTTTATTTTTCAGAAGTCCGTACAACCAGCAATACAAAAAAAATCATTTAAACGGAATAACTGTAAAAGTTTAATCAAAATCAATCCCTCTAGAAAATATTATGATCTGTCTACTTTATATACTACAGTTTAAACTCTCATATATATATATTTTAAAAAAGTTGTATTATGAATTATATTATGATATAACTCAAATTTATACACAAACCTTTCTGATATTTATTTTATAATTTATTTAAAATATATGATATCTTAAAAAGTATTATGTCCACCTCATTTGAGCTACCTAAAAATATTTTTAATCATATTTTATGTATTAACTAGGTAAATAAAAAATAAATATCGAAAGAATATTCCCAAGTCGTTGATGATTTTGCTCCTCATTTATTATGGCACCTTAAGCTGGGCATTAGAGAAAGGCCTTCTGTGCCACTGGCATTGTTTTGCCGTTGCCTGTTGTTGACTATCTTGGGGTCTTGGATCTGGGATTGTCTCCTTGGCACCTTGGGCAACTTTGATTACAAAAGGACCAAATCCAAATGCAGCGGTTACACAGGGCGCCTCGTGCACTTGCACCTGGCTTTTGTCCTTCTCTGCATCTGCTTCTGCTTCTTCTTCGCCTTCCTTTCTGGGACTTCCCCTTTTAATTTCTCAGGTCTTCAGGACTTCCTGCGACGATGACAGCGGCAGCGCCTTCGCACTTTCGCTTCAAAAGTTTTTCTCATCATAAAACCCCGCGCCAAAGGGTCTTTGACAGTTTTAGAAGGCGCGCGTTTTTAATCAGTCGCATGAGTCTTGCGCCTCGCTGCACTTTACAACACTTTACAACGAAGACAAAACCCGTTTTCCCAACTTCCCACTTTGTGGCGTTCAGTTTTCAGTTTCCCGATTTCGGGGTTCATCGGGTGGTTTGCCAGGACTTTGAGGGCATTCCACAGCGATTTGTGTGCGATTTGCGGTTTGTTATTGAATATTTGAGATAAAGTTGGCTTACAAGGGCAAACTATCAAGTTGGGAAAGTTGGGTAAAGAGTTTAAGGGCCCTAAGGGAACTATAATTTAAAATTTCATGACAGGTTTAATAAGCTTTCGAAAAATATTACCCATATTAAAAAAATAGATACTAAACTTTATTTTTAGGAGCATTTTATTATAAGCTCTTGAAAAATGTTCAAAACACGTAGATACACACAAGCATTTCTTGCCATTAAAATCATTACTTAAGAATACCAAAAGACTGACAACCACAATCGAGCAATTGAAATTAAATTGCCAAGCGATTTCCATCAGCAAATTGTTGTTCCCAACACTTATTTAATAATTTACCAACACCTCAACTGCTTGCCCAGTGTCCATTGCTTAATTACTCAAATATCGCAATTACAATGGAATTGAATTATTCAAATACCTGAGCAACGGCAGCAGCCAGCGTGTCTTGTCTTCGTCATAATCAATTCACTCGCTTAAATATACAATATTTATGGATTAATTATTTAAATTGCCAGTGTTTACACATCGCAAACGCTCGAGCTGAATTGAATTGAATCAATCCCATCAGACAGACAGACATTGATGAGCTATAAGTGTGTCAACACGAATTGCAATCGTGTATAATACAAACGAGTACAAAAACACCTCGCTTTCGAAGTGATGTAAACATTTGTTGGGTTCGTTTTTTAATAAATTTTAAATAAACAGCGAGTCGCGCACAGAAGGCAAATATTTGCATTAGATGCGATACTTTTTTCGCTTTGAGTTGGGTCTCTATCCCCATCTCCCCTCCTATCTCTTCACCGTTTTGCAACACTGTTTATGGCGTACGGCGTATTGTGTGCCAGGGACAACTTCTCTGTTTGCTTTATAAATTATTGACACTTTATTGACAGGCGTGTGGAACAATGGCGCATCAACTTCATTACGCCTCTCGACGCACATTGATTGTCAGACACATTTCCCCCCAGCTTTCCCAGCCAATCGGTGGAAAATGAACACCTTTTAAGCCCTCACGCACAATTGGCCAATTTATAAATTATGAAAAAACTAACAGAATGTGTGCATAAAATATTTAAGTGCAACTAATAAATAATAAATGTCACAGACAGAGAAAAAAACGAAAAAACGATTGCAGCGAAAATGATAATATGAATTAAGTCCATTTGACACCTTTTGTTGGCGTAAAAATCTTTTTTCCTTCAGTTTGGCACGTCGCACGCGGCGGCAAAGCAAAAAATAAAATTAAGTGCAATATAAAGTTATTTATTTGCATAAATAATTAAATAATTTGCGTGAGTGCCGTGGTGTGCGTGGGTGGTTTGCCAAACAAATTGATTGTGGAGCGCAATCAAGTGGAAACGCCCCCATCGAACGGCCATCGACTGACTGAGCAGCTGAAATTCAAATGAAAATATCGAGTCCGCAGTGGGAATTGATTGATTACAAAGCAAAACAAGAGAGAACGCTATAGTCGGGTGCCCCGACAATCAGATACCCGTTACTCAGGTAAAGGGAGTGCGAGGGAGATCGAGATAGAAACTTTGAACACGCATAACTTTTTAACGAATGGTCCGATTTGAAAAATTTCTTCTACATTTCGATAGGTATTGATAAACACAATAAAACTGCATTTTTACTTTTCCGAAATATTGAAATTTTTAAAATCGTATATAAGCGATTGTGGGCGTTAGAGGGGGCGTGGCACCTTTTTGAAACAAACTTGCGCTGCGTAGGAACTCCTAGAATCTGTATGCAAAATGCCAATCTTCTAGCTTTTATAGTTTCCGAGATCTCAGCGTTCATACGGACAGACGGACAGACAGACAGACAGACAGACAGACAGACGGACAGACGGACAGACGGACAGACGGACATGGCTAGATCGACTCGGCTAGTGATCCTGATCAAGAATATATATACTTTATGGGGTCGGAAACGCTTCCTTCTAGCTGTTACATACTTTTGCACGAATACAATATACCCTTTTACTCTACGAGTAACGGGTATAACCAGCTCATGGGATCAGTTAAGTGTATGGGTAATTTATGTGCAGAGAAATCGTGAATATTTTTGAGAGAAAGTAAGGGATTATTGAAGATTACTTGAGGGAAAGCTAAAATAAAATGGATTAAGAATATTAAAAAATATAAAATGGAAATTAAAAAATGTTAAGTAAATTTCCATTCCAGTTTAAAATTAATTTAATTTAGTTTTTGAATATTATGTAAGAAAAGTTTTTTTATTCTAATATTTTTTGTAAATATAATAACTAATAACTGGCAACCAAAAAATACAATTTTATTACTTTTAAGCTCTTTAACGTTACCATTTTCATAATAACCATAAATAACTAAAATCCTCAATCTAAAACAATACCACTTTAAAAGCATTTTAAGTACTTTTCCATTTTCATTTATATTTAATTTAAACAGTTTCGCACATGAAACGTAATCCCTGAAAAATGATTTTCTTTCAAAATCACTCTAAATGTATATTGCCATGGCAAAGCAAATATGTATTTATTTAATTATATTTTAATCAGTTTCGACCAAATAATTTGTTGATCATTTTTTGAGCTGCAAAAAAAACGAGAGACCTCTCTTGTCAATCAATTCAGGCGGCTAATTGCACAAATTTTATATTCCATATTAATTTACATATCATATAAATTAATTCCCGCACTTGGCTCGATGTGGTGGGGATTTATTCATGAAGTTGTCATGGGAATAGGGCATCGCGTATTGGGCATCCGAATGAAGTGACATAAGCTCCATTTTTTATGGACCCTTTTGTGTGCGAATTGCGCATTCGATAGCATTTAACTTTTATTTGCCGATACCCCGACGATTACGATTCGTCACTTTTGTTTGTGCGACAATTGATTTATATCAATTTCCATGAAGCGTTTCACTTATGTAACGTGTAACGCGCATGATTAAGCGCACACACGGCTTTATGAGTTAAATCTGTTTGCATTAATTAAAAGTACAGAGTACAGAAAGTACAGAAAGCACCCAGTACAAATGATGATGATGATGATATTGACGAACTGTATTTGCGGTAATGACTTTGGCATGTTTATCACGAAATTTATGGCAAACAAAAAGGTGGAAAACCGAACCCCAACTGAAAACCAAACGCAATCACATTAAAGCTCTTTTTAAGTAAGAACTTATCCAGCTCGAATTCCATTTCCCATTTCCAATTTCCCTCATCATCGTTGGGCAAAAAAGAAGAACGTCAATAATGCGTAAATAAAACACAATTTGTCTCAATAAATTTTCAATTAACGTTGAAACATTTCCAGCCACAGACAGCTACATTTTTAGCTGCGAGGGGTAGGCGCTTGTCTAACTGATTGACAAGAAGCGAATCAAAATTGAAATATAAATGAAGCAAAGGGGGAAAAATCCAGCGAGGGGAGAGCGGAAAGGCGCTGGCAAGTTTTCCGAAAAGCAAGCCGAAAAATTCGCAATATGAATTTTAGCCCACCAAAAAGAGAAATGCGGAAAAGTGCTGGGGACGAACGGCGGATGAACTTGCAACTGATGGCATAAATAAAACAGGAAGCTGCAATTTGTAAATAAAGTGTAGATAATTTGGAATGCTCTGAAACAAACAATTTACAAAATTAAAATTCAAAAGTAAAAACATATTAATTTTTGTAAATCATTAAAGTTAGTTTTCTATTTTTTTTGTGTACTAGTTTATTTTTAATTTAAATTTTTACTCTTAAGAATGGTCATAAAAATGTTTAGTAACTAATATCGATGGCTAAACTATCTTTGCATATTTTTTATTGACTGATATAAAAATTTTATAACGAACTATTTTGTTAAGAAATCAATCAACCAATAATTTATCTCAGGATTTAAATGTTTAAATTTTTTTTGTCTGTAATTGACGTTGCACCTGTCCGAAAAGCACACATACCCGACAAACTTCTGTGAGGGCAAAAACTAAACAAGTTTTTGGCGTTTTGTCAAAAATCAAATTACGAGTCTATGACCGAATGCAAATTTTTTGCCCGAAGCCGACGAGCATTGATTGGAAGGGAGCGGGCCTGGAAAATCACTGCAAAAAAAGGGGAGGTTGAAGTACGTTGACAGAGAGACGCACTCGAAAAGGCTGCCAAAACTTTAGCAATTTATGGCTGCAACGGGGCTTTCAAAATCGGAATCTGCCGGTTTTATAACCGACATAAGCATGCAATTGACAGGCTGTCTGCTTTTAAAACTCCAAGCCCACTTCCCTTTTCGGAGCAGATCAACAGGATATAATGAACATTAAGCTACCCCCTCTCCGCCCCGAAATGTCAATGCACAAAAGCTAAATGAGTGGATAAAATGCCCGGGGGAGGATGAAGTTAGGATCTAGCTGGGAGTGGTGAGCGTTTCATCATTCAGTTAGCCAAACAATGAGCAGCCAGGATGCGGGGGATCCGGGGCCTTCAGGAAGCCGAAGCTCCGGCTGCAATCAACATAATCGTCGAGCAGGAAAGACCCGTCCACCAACAACAGCGGGCCATGACAATTTCAAATGAATGTTAAATACCAGCGGCGGAGGGGGTCCATATTTTCAGGGGGCATTTCCAGGGGTGGCGGCACAAAACAGAAACAAACGAGCGACGACAAACATAACAAAAACAGCGGAAGCAACAACAGGAGCAGACTGAAAAAAGAAATTAGTTGGAGGGGTTATAGTTCGAATGGGGGATACCCAAGATTATTCGAATCTGATATATTGTAGAAGAAATGTCATATAAAAGATGGATTTTTAATAGGATTAAATTAAAGGCTTGTTGATATTTATCTTAAATATTTTCAAGAATAAATATAATTATTATTTAGCATTAAAGTTTCGGATACATTTTAAAAAGTATTAAAGTTTATTTTCACTAAGGTACAGGTTTACTTTATTTTTTATAAATTATTATATTACCTATATTTTATTTACTTCATGAAAAAATGTATTGTATTCTTCTAAAGTACTTTCAATTAAATACTTGCTTTTTACCAAATTTATCTTCAATAAATATCTATATTAAAAGCCTCTTTAAGTTACAAAAAAACATTATCCTAATAATTTTTAAGGCGGTATTATTCCCATTCTCCAGGTGTCCCGAACAGACAATATACCCCCATTCCTTATGAGTACCCTTTATAAAAATGTAAAAACAAGCAGGACAAGTAAACATTTTTGCCAGCAGCAACAGCGGCAACAAAAGCCTTGCCACATGCTGCGACGCCAGCAACAAGCAGCAATAACAATTGCTGCAACAGCAGCGGCAACAGCAAAAACAGCAAAAACAACAACAACATATCAACCGGCAACAATAGCAACAATATCTGAAGCGGCAACAACAAAGTTGCATAAAAGCGCAAAAGGCAACGCACACAAAAGGACAACATGCAGTATACAAAAACAGGACATCATCATCTGTTTGTCTCCGTCTCTGTCTGTCTGGGCAGCAGCCTACACAGAGAACAAATCTTGTTAAAGGAGGTCTTCACTATGATTTTTTGTATTACTTTGGATAAGGCGCTTAAAATAGATATTTGAAAAATATTAAAGGTGTCTAAAAGTAGGCAACAAAATATATAGTATCCAAAAAACTTTCAATATTTCTTAAAGTCTTTGCATTTTTTAAGATAATTTTTTTATGATTTTGATAATCAATTTGATATTTAAAAAATATTACAGGTGTCTTAAAGTAGGCAACACAATATATGGAATCCAAAAGTAATTTATTCTTTCTAAAAAACTTGGTTAATTTTTGACACTGCATTTAGACACCTTTAAAAACTCTTAAAGGTTCAAGAATCCAAGTATTTTAGCCATTCTTAAATATAAATAGTAGTGGTATATTTTTTTTACTTGTGTAAAGCACCCTTAAAGCCCACTGAAATCATCAGTGGCGGTATTGTTCTGCAACTCTTGCCACAGAATGCAATATTTAATTGCCGCACGTTGTTTTCGAAGGAGTAAGGGAGGAGCAGGAGGTGTAGAAGGAGGGTCGCAAGGACCTGCTCCTCGAGAATCGGGAGCTAACCTGACTGAACTGCGAACTCCGAAAAACGCTGCTCGTCCAAAAGCTAATTAAGCTAAAAGTCAACGCTGTCCACCAAAGTTCTCCCCCTTCCCTCCTCACCGCCCCCTTCAACACACCACACCACCCATGTCCCCTTGACTATAAGTCCTGCGAAAGTTTGCAGCGCGCCAAAACGGACGACATTCATTTAAAATTAATTAAAAGAAAATTCGCTCAACTGTAAAACGAAAAGACAAAAGAACAAAAAAAAATAGAACGAGGTAAGGGAAAAGAAATAAAAATTGAAGGATTTTTCTTCGTGTTTCCGCTTATTTTTTTTGAGGTAGTTGCTGTAAGGATCGAAGTTTAAATTCTCTCGAAAAATAGTAAATGTGAATGGCATGGGAATGAACTTGTTGGCTTGGCAACAAAAATAAAGGGAGAATTGTGGAGCTAGAAATGTTATGAAAAACATTCGGGGAAAGGGAAACTTGAGACTCTTTCAAGTAAAATTTATAAACTGAATGCAATAACGTGATAGGGTAAGTTGTTAAAGCAATAGTTAACTTAATAAAATGATTGTATTTTTAATGAATTGTCAGTCACTTAAGTAAATAATTAGAATTATAATTTAAAAAGATTTTAAATAAAAATGTTGCTAAACAAACAAAATTTATTTCTTTCAAATTTATCTAATAAAATTATTTATGATTTTTGTGATATTCTTCAACACAAAAATCAATCATATATTTCATTAAACTATTTTGTATGATAAATTTACAAAAAAGAAGACCCATTTATAGTTTTCGACCCCTTGAAAGGGCATTGTCTGAAATCTACATTGTTCGTTATTAAATGGCCGAAATGAAAATCTGTGCAAAGTATTTCCCAACTGCCTTCGTGGAAAATGTTGTGCAATTAATGTTTATTAACATTTGGCTTGAGCGTTGGTCGCCATAAGCAGCTTTTCCCCGATTTTCCGTTTCGCATATTTTTTTGGTGTTCTGCAACTGCCGGATGCTTTTAAGTATCTGTAAGTGCGTTCACATCCCTTCCCCTCCCCTTTTTAATTGGGGTGGACAAGTGTCTCGACGGAAGTCTAGACAACAGAAGTGAGTCCAGCCCGGTGCCAAACTCATTTATTTGCAATTTTCGGCTGGAAAATATTTGTTGTTTTCTTTGAATTTCCGGAATTTTATTCGCATGTGCGGATCACATAAATTATGGCTTGCGGAGACTTAAGACCTTTCCTCATATCCGGCTGCCAGACAAATTGGCCCCTTCACTTTCTCTACTATAAACATAAATACATCTATTCGTAATTATTATTGTGCTGCAGGCACAGAGGAAAAATCCCATCCAATCGGATTTGACTGCCTTTTGTTTGTATTCAATTTCCTTTTAATTTTTGGCTTAGCCCAAAAAAATTTCCAACACAATGTTCGGTATTGGGGGAAAATGGGAATTTAATTGAGTTTAAAATTACAACCGACACAGTGCAGGAAAAAATTGAGGACTGCCTACTTGAATTTCACAAAAAGTTGAGCACTTTTTTCCACTTCCAGTCACGGCCTGAATTCTCCGTCTTCACTCGCAAAAATTGAAAGTGATCCTTGCCAAATATTTGCCAGCCATGTGTGTGTGTGTGCTTTCTCTCTCGTGACTGTTGGCATGGGGCTAAAGTATCCGTCTGTGTCAGAAATAATTAAATCAGACACACGAGGCGCACAAAACTCGCACAGATAAACAAAAAAATTACGTGAGTTCTGCAGAAATGCTAGCCACTCGAACGGAGGCCATCTACGAACAGCGAATGCCCTACCTTTCCAATATTATTTACCGAAAAATAAATATTATTAATTGGATATAATAAAATAAAATAAAATTTATTATAAAAATAATAAATATTTATTTATTAAAATATTTAATTCTACCTTTCCAATATTGTTTTCTGAAAAATAAATATTATTTATTGCTCAGAATCCAATTAAAACAAAATCGAATTATTAAAAGAATAAATATTTTTTTTTTTTATTAAAATATTTAATTTTAAATAATAATTCCACAAGCAAGTGAAATAATGTGGGTTGGATCAGTTACGAAATTTCAGATACTCCGACAAAACAATTTCATAGATAGAAAAGAATGCAATTTAAGGTGCTCAATATATATTAAATTTCAACCAAATAAAATTCATGGAAAGCATACAAAATTTGAGTATATTTTGAGAAGAACTGAAATATAATTTTGTGGGTCTATTTTTATAAGAATAAATGCGGTTATCGGCAAATAAAAAGTGTACACATTCTACAAAAATGTTAGCAGTGAAATATGAACTTGCCTTTCAACAGTTGGCTAGTTAGACAAAAGTTTCGACTAACAATTTCATACTCATATTTTTGTACCGAATCTCTCATGCGAATCGCCTTAATCAGCTTAATTTCTGACCCATTTCGGTGGAAGCAATCCGATTAATGTATGAATACATCTGCTGCCGTTGCGGCCCCCCTAGAATTTCACACAAAAATTACCTCAGTAAAATGAATCTCCACCGGGTATTCTTTTGCACTTGAGAATTCCTGGCAATTTCTTCCTTTCCTTCCTTTTTTCTTCCATTTCCATGTTTTCACGTCCCTCACCTGTCTGTCTGAGGCCGAACACTCGGCTGTCAGGTGGAAACGGACAGCAACACCTAGGAAACTGCATACAATTAACAGCGCCCCCGAACTCCTGCATCCTGCATCCTGCCTCCTGCATTCTGCCTCCTGAATTTGTATCCTTTGTATCCTGGCTATCCGCTGCCTTGGCATTCTAATTTGCATTTCTGCATCTCCCAGCGCCTCGACAGCCTCAATTGAATTTTGACGCGGCCGATCCGGCTGCTCTTGGTCCTTTTGGCTCTTTGGTCTTGGTCCTTCGGCTACTGGCGGCATTATCTGCAGCTCTCATTTTTTTACGGTGTGCCATGGCTTGCATGTTTTATGCATGTCTCCCAACTCTTGGGAAGGGATTCAGATGCACAGATGAAAGAAATTCTTTATTTTTTTTAACATGTTCGAGAAGTTTCCATAAATGTAAAAAAATATAAGAAAAGAAATTCAATAAAAAAATAATTTAAAAATGTTAACATAAATCACTAGTAATAACAAATTAAACTGATATGGTAATTTACTAAAAAAACCAGATAATTTTCCTTTTTTTCTGTGTATAGATACAGCCTCAGTTATACGGGTACCAATACAAAAGTCAGGAGTGCAGAGCCCAAACGCTTCCACCATCACCAAGTACAAAAAAAAAAACGAATTGATGAAAGATCTGGGTTTTGTGCAGGGAAATGCACTCCCAAAAATAATTATAATTAAATTCTAAATTTAAACCTTCACTATTATGATTTGTAATATTTTATTGTTTATCATTTTTATCCTTAACCAAGTACTATTACAAATATAACATAATTTGTTAGTACTCATTTTTATACTCGCTTAAAAAATTTAAAAACAATCTTTTATATTCTTTGATCTTAAAATAAAATAAAGTTTTTGTATATTCATTTAAATTTAAACTTGTATAAATATCCTACACTTTTCATCGCATCGATTACCATCTAAGACCGTTTTTTGCAGTACAAAAAAGTAGAAAGTTGCATAAAAAAGTATCTGAAAGCTTGAGCTTTTGTTCGCCCTCTCAACTTAACGACGGCAAAGGATGGCTGCAATTTTTTCCGTGTTTGTGAGAGCAGGACGATTCTTAAGTTTCGGACGGGCGTGTTTGTTATATTTGTAGTAAGCAAAACACACCTCCAAGACTCCCCGTCTAAAGTCGCCGTACTTCAAAGTCTGATTTAGTTTTATCTGTCGCTGCTTTTCAACGCGTGTGATTTTTCTCATCCTTTGCGGGATTTTTCGCCCCTTTTTTCCCCCCTTTGAAAATGCGATTTTCTTGTAGCGGACATATATGCGTTTTTTTTGTGTTGTACATTTGGGGAGAAGGAATGCAGATTTTTTGGTTGCACTGCGTTTACAACTTTACTTATGCTTCGCTATTTCAATCCCGCTCATTTTTCCGCACTTTTTCTGTAGTTTCATTGCTTTTTTCACTTCACTTTTTTTTTCTTGTTGTTGCTTAACTATCACATTGCATTGGATTTTTCCCTTTTAGTTGTATTTTTCCTTCGTTGGCATTAAGGAAATTTTCTTTGGTTTTTGGTGCTTTTTTTTTCGGCCGGCGTTTTTCCTTTCTCCCCACTCCCAGTTGGTTTTGTGGCCAATTATGTTTTTCTGCTGGCTTTTTCCTCTTTTCCCTGATTTCTATTTTTATTTCGCTTTTCCATTTTCCATTTTCAGAGTTCCCTTATGGCTCGTAGTTTTTCTGTTGTTGTTGTGATTGACATTTGACGTTTAAATGCCAAATTAGCC
This sequence comes from Drosophila lutescens, assembly GCA_037075285.1. Taxonomy (NCBI): domain Eukaryota; kingdom Metazoa; phylum Arthropoda; class Insecta; order Diptera; family Drosophilidae; genus Drosophila; species Drosophila lutescens. The sequence continues at coordinate 628,252 of JBAMCF010000408.1, read as the reverse complement.
GGCATTTTGTTCTGAGGGTGTGTTTGTTTTGGCCCCCAGTTTGATTTGTTGGCTTAAAGATTTACACGAATTCGTTGGGAAAACTTTAAGGGAAATCTTTTCAGGGCAGAGCAGCTGCAACTGCAACTGCAAGTGCCGAGATGGAGACAAGTTTTCCCGGAGCATAATGAGTGGAAAAGTTCGCCCGTGTCTTTGCTGCGAAGGTAAAAGCAAACAGTGAGAGCAAGTGTTCAAGTTGGATTGGCTTTTGTCTTAAAATATAAGACCTTAAATGTCAAACTTAATACATTTTTAATATTCCTTTAGTCCTAAGAAATTTAAAATATAATAATTAAATTACTATACCTGGATTTTTAATAAACAACTGACTGAAAATATATTTATATAATTATATCATTTTTATAACCTTTGCAATTACAGTATTCCTAGCAATTTTCCTGCCTTCCAAAAATCTCCTTCAACAAATGAGCCCCAAATTTATGCGGGCGCAATAAAAAATGTTTTAATATCAATAAAAAGAAGCGCAGAAAGTTGCCAACTCGAAGCTCAGGTGCAGCTGCTTCATTGTGTTTGTCTGCTCGGGTATCTGTGTGCTAGTAGGGAGTATCTGTGTGCAGTTAACGAAACAGAAAATGCAGCAAAGGATCTAGGATGTTGGATGGGTTATGAGGGTTTGAGAGCCACTGACGCAGCCGAAAAGTTCAACTACATAAACAAGTCACGTGTGAGCAACGTGTGCGAAGTGCAGCGAAATGAATCGAAGGTAGGGAAAATGGGAGGGGGTGGGGGAGGTTGAGTAGGGGGAAAATGAGGAAAAGCGGTGGTAAAGGGGTATCACCTGCAGACGTTTATGTGGCACTCGTAACCGTAACCGGCGCCGCTTTTGTTTCCACTCGCCAACTTCGCCGTTTTGGGATCTTTGTGTTCTGAATGCACTTGAAAAAACAATTGTCTTAAATTTATTTAGAAAAACCTCTACAGATTTTTAAGATGCGATTTACGTAACTGCCACAGTAACTAGGGATTTAACACGAATTATAAAGGTGACTAAAAGGATGCAACAATTAATTTAGAATTCAGAGTAGAAATAACGTTGTTAACTGCATACTTTTAGACATTTTAATTGGAGATTTCAAAACCCTAGCGAATATTCTCAATGGATAAAGTTTACTTATGGGAAAATTACGCAAAAAAGGTTGTTAGAAAATAAACTTCCAAGGAATAAATGATTTTTGTTCCTTTAAAAAGAAATAAGAAAATCTCCTAATGTTAGTTCTTATTCTGTAAATTTTTCACACTGCATTTTCTAGCTCTGGGGCTTCCTTCGCTTCTAGTTCTTCTTGCTGCATATTTCACACCATGTGGCAACGCTCGCAAGAAGTTTTCCAGGCTTTCCATTCCATTTTCCACCTGCTGCGAAGCGAAGCGAAATAACCGCAATGGCACTGAGGGAAAGGGGAAAACACGCCCACACACACCCAATAAGATTTACTACTTCCACGGCACTTCTCCCAAACATATTCCCCATGGCCACCCCCCACCCCCCACAACGCCACCCCCACCCCCCTCGTCACCCGAGAAGTTCTCCCAGCTGGCAGTAAAATAGTAACTGACGGCATGCAAATTTGTTTGCATTCGCCTAGGAAGAACCCAGAGTAAGAACAAGCACAAGAAGAACAATGCAGCATTGGCAGCGAAAATGGCAAGCGGCAACCTGCTGGCTGGGCTTTTATTATTATGGCTACAGGTAACGCCCGGAAGGAAGATCCGACAGGAAACGCTAACCAAATATTATCCAATTGAATCGTATATGCCTTGAAATCTTGCACCAACAATTGGGGATGCCGAAGATTATGATATTAAATATCTACGAGGTGTTGAAATATTATAGTCCTTTATTTAAAATAAAGTCTGAAAAAAAAAATATTAAAAATGTTATAACTTTTTAATCTTGCTCAAAAGAAAAAAAAATTTGATATCCAATATCCAAATATTTAAAAATGTGCCTAAAAGAATGCAGCAAAATGAATTCCCAGCTTAAAATATATAGTTGCATACTCTTAGGCGAGAGATTTCAAAAACAACACTGTTATTTTTATGGACATTTTACTGTAGAACACACCCCACGCCGCCTTCCATGTTGTTGTCGCATAAATTTTGCGGCTTCTTAAGTCGCAAGCAATAAAATAATATTAGCTGCATAGTCTATATGACCCCCGTCCCCCCTTTTTGACCAAAAGTGTGCAGCACGACAGTGCTGCGCTGGCAATATGATTGCACTTGGCAGGAGCAGAAAGGATATTTTGTAGGAAAGGAAGTATACGGGTCCCCCACTCAAGACAAACGCATTTGTCGTATAATTTATGACAAGAACTGCAACCTTGTTGCGAATGAAGGTTAGCTGAGAGCTAAAGGGGGTGAAGAAAAGACATCGAACTCAGATAATAAATGTAATATTAAAATTTTAAGAGTATTTTTGATAGAAGAAGATTTTATTGATGCTGAATTTTGTTATATTTTATTTTAATAATTAAATATTCAAAGTGAGTATTAATACGGTAATTAACTAGTTAACTCAATATGCTCTTACATACCACTTATGATGTTCGAATTAGTAGTCTCCCAATTATTCCCAGTGTATGAAAAGGAAGAGAAACCCTTAGAATTAGGAACAGCTTGCCGGATATAGTGTGATGTGTGAAATGCAATGTGTGGCTGTTGGCCCCTTGAAGTGTTGCATGTTATTTATGGGAACCCCGAGAAGCCCGGACAATTTGATTGCCAAAAACTGCATGTCAAACCCCATTGCCAGTGGCCATAAAACTGTAGGTCAAGTGTTTCCTTCTCTCGCTGCCTGGCCTGCAATCAAAGTAATGCCTATAAAAAAGTTTAATAGCAAACGAGGGGCCCCGGCCAATAGCCATATAAGTCTTAGGAAGCCCCCCGATAAAAGTTTGATGGGGCTAACTGGGGGTTAACGAGTCTAAGGGCCGAGGGGCTAAAGGAGTCGTAAATCAATCATTGCAATGGGGGGAAAATCATTTGAAATTGCTTAGATGAGCACAATTTTTATTTCGGTTTAGTTGAATTGCAGTAAAAGCTGGCTGAAATTGAATCACAGGAATTCCAAAGGGATTAAACTTTTGATAATTGCATTGCACTCAAAAATCTAATAAAAGTTCCAGGGATATTTGGCATTTATCCATTATCTTTAGGATTTGTGTTTGTTATCCTTATAAAATCCTTATATTAATTTGCAATTATAAATGTATATTTTTATACTTATACATTATAAATTCATATTATAAAATTTTGTGAAATTCAGTCAGGATACTAAGGACCAAAAATCGTAAATTCTTCACTGCAATTGCTAAATATATCTGTAGAATTTTGTTAAGCTTCCATTAGATAAATCTATATAAATGTTACCATCAGTTTGCAACAGTTATCTTTGTTCTCTTTCCCCCGCAAAATTACTCCTCAAAACTGTTTCACAGGTAACTGTCAAGCCGCAATCAACATTAGCTCAGATGTCCAACTATTCCTGGCCCCTATGCTAACTCCCTCCCACCAGCCCGTTTAGTTTTCCCACCCATTCCCCCGTTTTCCCACACCTCCCTCCCCTTTTCCCACCCCCTTTTTTCGCCCCAAGCTGTCACAGCAGCCAGCTCTTTTGCCAAACTGTCATTATGGGCTCGAAGATAAACGACTCTCTGGCAAATTTTTCTTTTTCCCTGTCTGCCGGGTGGGAAAATTGGGTGAGGCGGGGGGTGGTGGGAAAATGGGGGAGGTGCTGCCGTTGACTTTTCATATGGCCGCGGTAGGAACAATTTAAAGTTTTGGCTATTAGTCGGGGCGAACGACTGGTGGAGGCTGCCGCCTGAAAATAGTTTCAAGTTGGCCAAAGTTTCAATAGTAAAAGTAGCACAAAAACCGAAAAAAAATGTAGGGGAAACCTGGAAAAATGTGGGAAAGCTGAGGAGGGGCGGAAAACAAGAGCAGCATCGATTGACATTGCAGTGAATGTTGCAACTCTTTTTTCACCGCCTTCCTTTTTTCTGCCCTTTTCCTGAGTGCCTGTCATCAATCTGGGGGCCCAAAGTTTGGCTCAGCTTGTGTCTGTTTTCTGTATTTTTGCACTGCAGGAATTTGCGGTACAGATTTAATTAAAAATCAAAGAGTGCCTTAACATTTTTTGTCAAATTAATTTGTATTTTTCATTGCTTTGTTAAAAAAAAAAGCGATTTCAATTCATTTAAAATTGTGTCTAAAAGTATGCAATAAAAAAATAAAATCATATTTCTGGATAAATAAAATATTGTAGCATACTTTTAGACAGTTCTATTAGTGATTTCAAAACCTTAGTGATTTTTCTAGCGCAAATAATATCCGAATTTTAAAATTTCCCCCACTGCATTTTTTCTGCAATTTTTTCGCTCAAACCATTTTTGTTTATAGCATGTCAACGCCTAATGACGCGGCCATTTTTCATGCAAAATTTTCTGAAAAAGGCCTGGATGGGTCAGCTATCATTCCGCCCCTTCCTCCCCCTTTCCTTAACCCCTTCTCCTTGAGAAACTCTAAATTTGAGCCATCCCAACACTTGCACTCACATGTGAAGGGGGCAGGAAACGTTTAGTTGCAAGATAAATTACCCAGCCAGCTGGATGAAGGGGGCGTGGCACGTGTCTGGAGGGGGGATGGGGTGGAAAAGTGCTAGAGGGGGTACATATATAGCACTACTGACTAAACTGATTTCATGCAATTTGGCTCGCAGCGCTGGCCAAAAGTTGCAACTGGCAATCGTAAATTGTTCGCTACCAACATTCGTACTTCCTGGCACAGTTTTTCCAGTTTTCCGAGGGGGTGGGGAAAATGGAAAATGGTTGTGGGGGTGGCTAAAAATCAGAACATAAGTGAAAACTTTGGCCAATTAATGGCATCATTGAATTTCCACTTGACTTTTTCTTTTTGGCCCTCCAAAAACCTCCCACTTTACACACACACACACTCTTTTTACGATTTTATTTTGTAGCTGCCAAACTGGACGATGACTGGCCAAAGGGAGTTCAATTTTCTATCCTTGGAAAGTGTGGAAATGCCGCCCCTTTTCCCTCCCTCTCCTATATATGTATGGGTGAAAAGTTTGCTGGTGAAAAATGGCCCTTCGCATAGATCTTCTAGTGGAAAGTCTGAGAGTCTGAGTTTGAGCTGGGATAAAAGTGATAAATGAATTTTGCACAAAAGTAATTAAAAAGTAAAGTAACTAGCCTCGTGTGTTGTCTGCCGGCGAATTGGAGGGGCGTTGGAGGGTTAAGAGCCGAGGACTCCATCTAAAACTTTGCCATCAAAGAAATCTAATAAGATGTTTTAATAGTTGGGCTGGATGAAGCCCATCAAAATAAACCAAATTTTGAACAAAAGATTGATGATATTTTCCATGTTTTTAATTTTGGGCGTGGGGAATTTTTCTATAATATTAATTCACGTACAAAATATTTGTTAATCTGGCAAAATATTTATTTATAAATAAAACGACTTCATCGACCAAAATTCCTCTTTGAATCCAAGAACTCGAATCTGTTTGGTTGCTTTAAAATTCCTCAAAAAAATATTTACATTCCATTCGTATGCCCAAGAATATTTCTGCAACTAAACTAAACTCGGTCCAGATCCTTTTTCCGATTTTCAATTTAAATTGATGATGTTGATGTTGATGCTGGCACTCACACACACACACACACACGCTGTTAGGCGCAAATGGAAAATGAAAATCATTTACTTATTAAATCCTTTAGGCAAACATTAATTTCCCAGCCACAGAAACAAAAAGCGCCAAGCTAACCCCGAAAACAAGCAAACAACTAACGGAGGAGGAGGAGGCGTGGCAAAGTGCTTTTCCACCAGGTGAGGAAAAGGTGCGGGAAAATCCGAATGAAAATCGTGGGAGAGTCAGACAAAAGCGCAAATTAACAGTTTGATTTCCACCATCATCTCACCCCCCGCGCTAAACAAAAACGCAACGAAAAATCAACAAAACGAGCGCCGGCCAAATCGATTTGAGGGGCAAAGAGGAAAAGTGGGAAAATCGGCCAGCGTTGGGTTAAAGATGGGGGTCTGTTTTGGCAGGGGCTACCACTGTTTTTCGGGTAGCACTTTGTGAAAATCAACGAAACAAAATCAAAGCTCTATTGAATTTTCTACTAAATGGCATTTTGAAAGCAGTCAAACAACAGCGGGCACAAGAAAATGGAGGGAGATGGAGGAAAAAAAACAAACAGAGGGTCGAAGGTTGCCCTTTCACCTCCGCCCCCTTTAAAACCCCTTCTTTTTCTTCACCTATTGGGAAGTCATAGAAAAGTGCACGAAGAGTGTTACGAAATGCCAACAAGTTCAAAATGCTTTGACATGTGCTAAAAGGGTTCCCCCAAAAAAAAAAAATTTACAGCCCCACGCATATAAATAAACATGCACTCGCAGAAAAATGTTAGACTATTTACAGGTATGGCAAATATTACGTAAAATAAAGAAAAAATTTACAAACAAAATTGCACAAAATTGTAAAAATGTTTAAAAATTGTTTATAAAATACACCTCAACATTTTTATTAATATTTTTGTACTATATTAATATTTATATTATTTTATACAAATTAAAAAGGAAAACAAATGATACAAATTGTGTAAAGAATGAAAAGTTCTTAAAAACTATTATATTATTAAAACTAAACTAAAAACTAAAATATTATTAAAGTACACCTCTTCGTTCTTATTACTATTCTTTTACTATATAAATAACTATATTATTGTTTAAAAAATGTGTTCCCCGTGTAAAAACATAAAATAGAAAACAGAACTATGGAAAAGCCGGCAAAAGTCAGCTTCACAATATTTTGCCACAACACTTTTGGGTTCCAGCATTTTGATCGCACACACACAAGAGGGCAGAAACAGAAACTTATATGTGTGTGGCCGAGGTGTCACCTGCCTTTTGGCAGCGACTGTGTGTGAGTTAACCCTTGGCGGGCGAGGGGGGTCGAACAGGTGGGGGATGTGGCGCAAAAAGAGGGACACCTTCACGACCTTTGTCAACGTGTTCAACGACGTTCAGACAGCGTTTAGTTTTGACACACTGAAAACCGTTGAGATGGCATGGCCAAAGGGTTAAGGGGTTGCACTAGCGCGTGGTCACAGGGGTTAATGGGGCTAAGGGTTTTTGGGGTCAGCTCGAGTGTATTTTTTAGCGCGTAACAGCAATTGAAAATGGGAAATAATTTCCATAAATGTGTCATTGAGAAGGGAATGTAACGAACTATAAATGAAAATATAATAAAAAGGGGTGGGAAAATAAAATCCAGAAGGGGTAGTGATATAAAAATTCAGCGAATTCATGAAGCGGAAAAAATATAGTTTCTTTATTAAAAATGGGAAAGGGAATTTATTGAAAAAATAAACATAAATGTTATTTTCACTCAAATTAAATTAATCAAAATATTTGAAAGACGCCAAGATGTATTTCAAACATATTCTAATGCGTTCGAAAATGTTTATTATTCACCACAAAAATTGATTCCCGAACATTTCCCGACAAGCGGAAACGGAAATGTCATATTCTATGTGCATATATGGCGAATATAAAAAGTATACTATCCCATACAAATTTATTTCTGCACTTTCGCGTACTGTCATGACCGAAAATAATGGACCACGTTTCCTACAAAATTTGTTTGCGTGCCAACTTTTTTTTTCTCTGACCTGCACGTTGCCAGCCACCAAAGAAAAAAGAGCAAGCTTGGGAAAATCGGGGGAATGCGGAGGAAAAACTGTGCCAGTCATTACATTTATTGCGAGCACATTCAATATTGAACGAATGGCCCGCATGGATTTTCTATTTGAAATTAACAATTCAATTTCATTTGCATTTCAATGGCAAAATGTGCCAGACAAGTCGAGCCTCGTCCACCAAAAGTGGGCGTTTCGAGGACGGCCAAGGGGGGCGTGAAGCTTTTGTTGCAAGCGAAATTTATTTAACACTACAAAAATTGCCGGCAAAAGAATGTGAAAGCATATAAATTGAACATAAGTGATGCAATGCAAGAACCGAAAAAATAAAAGCGAATTTCCTTTTGACAAGCCAAATTTAAATGGCATTTTCACTGAGTTTTCTGAGTAAATTAATGTGAAAGAAATGCATGAAGCATGATATAAATGTACTTTAAAAGAAAATTATTTTGTGTTTAAAGCTTGAATTGTAAAATCAAATATAACAAACAGTTCAAAGACAGCTGATTAAAATTAAATAATAGATAATTGTATATTTTTGAAAAATTCCTGATAAATTCTATTTTTTCATCTCTATCATTTCCAGAATAAAGTCACAATTAAAATCACAAATATATTCCCATTAAATGGGACTGTTCAGCATTTAGGCCACACTTCAAATAAAATATGCAAATAGAATAGAACACAATATTCGAATTCCTTTATTGATAGATGCGAATTGAGCGAACGATGCATTTTTTATGCATGGAAATTTTGGGAAAACACTTTATTTGTCAATGGATTCGGCACACTCTCGTGTCAGAATATTTGCATACATCAAAAACGGTGAGCTGGGCAATTTTAAAATTGAGGGGAGCACCGAGGTTGAGGGGTCAACTCGTTAGGCTAAATTGAAAATTACACAATAGAGGCACAAACTGGATTTTATTCGACTTTTTTCAATTGCTGCTTCTGCTGTTGCTCGCATAATTAATGCTGAGCGCAGTTTGGCAGCCACTGGACGAATGGTTGATAAATAATTAAGGCCCCAAAACACGCTTACAAATCTCTCCTCAATTATTCATTCACCAACTCGGCTTGCTGAGTGTTTCGCGGGGCATTAGGGGGTTAAGGCTTAATGAAGCGGTGGGGGGGGCGGCTAAAGGCGAGGGGAAGGCGTGAAGCTGTGAAGCCCCATTTAGAAAAGAAGCAAAACTTCTGCAGAGAAAAACCGGGTAAATATCGAAATCAGTTTTGCCAACCTGGCCACTTTCTAGCTAGTTAAAAATAATAATAATAAAAAGCAGGAAAAAAAAAATGTTTCTCACGATTTAAACTTAATCTTAATGTATTTCGAAAATAATTTATTTTTCTTAACTTTATGCACAAAATACTCCATCTGTTAATGATAAAATGCTACATTTTTAAAATATCCAAGAAAGAAATCAATAACTCTTAATTTGACATTTTAATATTATTACTTATTTTTATAATTTGGTATTTTTTTTCATTATTCCGAAAAAACTAATTCTCATTTCCTCCTAGAAATTAGGCATCACTAGCTGCGAAAAAGTAGGTAAACCGCACAACAAAAGTACTCGGCTAGAATAGATGAATGTTTAGAAGGCCTTTCAATTCTCAACTCATTTATGAATTTTAATCATTTCCATCTGAACGAAGTGAAGGGAAGGGGGTTATGCAAAACTTTTTCAATGTTTTGATGTGTTATTTGTATTGCCTTTTGGCTTGTTTGTTAATTGTTGCAACAAAAACAAAAAACAAGAATCATGAACAGGAGTGGAAGCTAAAGGATGCCTAAAGTTGAGGAACATTTTTTAACTTTAGCTTGCAATTGCCGAGTGATTTCATGGAGCGCATAATTACGCAAATTAGCATAAGTGAGTGCCAGAGAAAGCACCAACTTCTCGTGAAATGTTTACACACCAAACTGAAATTCTTTAAAATTAAAAAAAAAAATGTTATAGGAAGTGGATTTTTTAATTTAAATTAATTTTACTTGATAATTAACTGACGGTAAATAATCTAAAAAAATGTTAAAAAGGTTTTTAGTGATTGTATTTTTTTTAAATAAATAATAAAAACCATTATTAATTGTTATAATATATTTTAATCATTTTATTTTTCAGCTTTCGATTCTTTAAATACATGTACCCTATCGTTTAGAGAGTATTTGACAAAAAACCCAGACTGCGGGAATGCTTAAAAAGCCTTTTTTATTTGTTGGTTGTAAATTATTTTTGCAAATTTTATTCGATGCAAAAAAAAAACAAATTAAGAGCGGCGAAGGAGTAGGTTGCAAAAGGGAGTGCCAAGTGTTTGCCGAGCCAAAAAGCAAAACATTAAAATAACTCGACCCCCTTCGCACTCATTCAAAACTCCCCCTCTTCTTCGCCGCCCAGCGGGCGAAGCAAAAAGTCATTTCAAATGTTAATGAGCTCGTGTAAATAGACAAACAATGGCAAAAGAGGATTGGCGGGGGAAGGGTTTTTCGCCAGCAGAGTAGTTAAAATTTTTCCAAGTGAAATTTGAAAACTGAAAATGTAGCGGGCAGAAAAGAGACAAAAGACAAAAAAAAAGAAGAGAGATGCATTTTATGGCTAACGCCATCAAATTTGCATGCTAAGCAAGCGAAAGAGACGCCAGCAGTTGGGGTAAAAGAGACGCAGAAATTCGGGGGATAAGAGCCTCTTCTTGAAGTGGATTATATACCGAAATCTTTGCCCGACAAGAGAATTTAATAACTTGCGAAGATTCTCTTGAGGAAGTTTTCTATGGCCTTCTTCAAAAGACGAAATAAGATGTTTGTAAAGCGAAGAAAATGAAAGTCGAAAAGAGTCTAGGGATTAAGTTTAATGGGCTAAATGGCTGGAAATGTTTTCTTAAGATAGAAGTTCTAAAGAAACTATAGTTATGAAAAACTATCTCAAAAACATTTTATTACTATTATAACTATGATTATAATCAATACATTACGTAAACTTTCGATCCAAAAATTTAACCCTGGAAAAATGCAATATTACTGACAACTTTTTCTTTTAAATATATTTTGATTTCTTTGGATTACATTAATTCAATTCGTTTTGATTTAAAACATTTCTGTAGCAAAAACCCAAGGTTCTGGCTACATTTGTGGTCTATCATCTCCTTTTCCTTTCAATGATTTTCTGATTCATTCTAAGCCCAAATTATCTGACCAACTCCCGAATGCAAAGCCCTCAAAGCTGAGACGGCCATTTTCGGCTCACCCTTCCCGTTTCCCGTGTTCATTCCCATTTCCGAATCAATCCCCACCTTTGGATGGCTCACATAAATCATTAGGGCGGCTGTGGCGTTAATTGTTTGACCAAAGTCCGGGGCTCAGAGAATCGAAAGGTAAATCAGGAGGAGGAGGACTGCGGGAAGGACAGGGCAGAGGGCAGGCCACTAAGGAGGACTCCTGTCAGAGGGACATTATTGATGGGGCCGAGGACAGGACAGCCCTGGCATAAATGATTTGATTTTCGACTCGGGCTGTGGCCGTCAATTCTACTGTTTCAGCTGGTTTTGTATGTGTACACAGGTATATCATATAGCTAGGATGCACTTTGGTTAATTCTATTCGTTCTCATTGAACCACAAATATTTAAAAAATATTAGAGCGTTAGTAATAAAAACAATTTTATAATTTCCAACGTGAATAATAAAAATAATTTAATAAAAAAATAAGAAGTATTCGATGATTAACGAATATTGAATAATAAAAATAATTTAATAATTAACAACGTAAATTGTAATTGAATCAAAAAAAAAATCTCCATACTTTATAAACATTTTCATGTCTTTACAAGCGCTATATAAGCTATATTATCGAAATCATAGGAAATCTTAGGAAAACGAAAAACTAAATGATCAATGAAAATAATCCCTAAAAGTCGCACAGTTAGCTTATCTAAGTCGGTCTCTATTTCGGTAACTATTTTCCTGTGCACTTCCGTCCTGACAAGCACACATGGCGTATGCGTTATATTTTTGTTGCTAACTTGGAATCGTGTGACGAATGAGCTGAGGCGGTTGTATTCATGGGGGTGGGTGTTTCGTTGTAATGTTAACAGCTCGTAGCAAAATGTAAGTAAACATACAACATGGTCAAATAGGGCTCCTCCAGCGGATGTTGTTGTTGCGGTTGTTGTTGTTGTCGCATAATTCAATATTCGATGTCAATTGGCGAGAGTGTGAGTTTGCTTGTCTAATTAAATTGACACATTGACAAGTTCGTGCTCATTAGCCAAGACATAAACAACCAGCGAGCCATGTTCTGGTTTGTTCCACGATTCCCCCCCTTCACTTGTTAGTTTTGTTTAGTTTATAGATTTGCGTTTATTTATGATACACAAAATCCCCCTAAAAAGGAGGCGTGGCCGAACACGCAACACACACGTTAATAGGCCACACGCCATAAATCATCAAAGGAACCTGGAAAAAAGGAGGCGGCGTGTGCGATGGTCAGCGGGTTCACAGGTCACTGTATCAGTATATCAATGCTACACACACCCACCCACCGCCCACTTGGAAAACTAAAACAGCAAACTTGGCTCGAATTATTTATATAAAAAATGGCTGAACCACGTAACGCGTGATTTATTTACTAAACGTGCAACAAGGCGAAAAAAACCTCAGCAGAAATTACAAGTGCTAGGAAGGGATACCGTGCACTCAAAAAAATATTTCAACAATTCTTATAAGATTTTTAAAACTATAGCAAAAAAGGTAATCAAAATAAAAAATATTTCCTACATCTATAAAAACTCTTTAAGCCATTTGAAGATTGCGATTTAAATATTTATTCGACACATTTTCTAAAATAGTCCTATAATATCACCTTAAATAAGAAGAAAACATTTAAAGAACGGTTGAGATCTTGTCTTAAATTCTTGAATTTTATAAGTGTAAACGTATAATTTTTGCTGGTGTATAAAATACGGATACTAAGGTTATGTCGTAAGATCCTGGGCATTGTCTGAGCCCCTTGTTCATAAATAATTTTTCTAAGCCGGCCCAACATGCACAGCAACATATGTTATGAGTTTTGGCCCTGTTTCTGGGGGCTGTGGGAAGTATCTATAGAACCGCCATATATCTGGATGTTTATGTGTGTGCCCGTGTGGGGTGAACCGACAAAAGCATTTGTCACAGTTGAACGCCGTTAACGGTTAACAAGAAGGAGAAAAACAAGAAAAAAAGGCACTGAGATGGCCAAAGGAAGCACCTTAATCAGTTCAGGCAGAATAAACAGGAAACAAAGGAGCTGGAGTTCTGTGGTTTCTGGGGGGAGTTTTCTGATTGCCAAACTTTAGCTGATTGAGCGCAAAAAATTCCCCTGATGACGAAATGGCCACAAGTAATCAAGCAATCAATCTAACAAATATTTGACTTGTTGAGAAGGGAGTTGGGTAATTGAAATAAGAGGCGCAATCAAAGTTGGTCAATCGCTGCCGGATCGCGAAGAAAACAAACTTAAATAACATTAGATTCAATTATATAAATTAAGAGTACAGAAAAAAACCTTTAAAGATGACTTGAACAAATACCAACATAACAAGATAAGTGACATAAACATCTTACAAAAAAATCTACATTTATTTTTAGAAACCCTATACAACTATTAAAATTCCTTGATATTACTATATCTTTAAAATAGTTATATATACATATGTAAAATACTCCCAACTAATTACCAGTCTCTCCACCCCTTTCCAATTTAAACCCCACCATAAATAGTTCCGATTTCTTGTGCGACAAGGCTAAGTCATCATTTATGACAGCATCTGTTTGACAATCTTCCCCCCACCGCCGCCCCATTCATTATCTTTCGCTAATTGAGTCATCTGGCAGTGGCTTATCTATCATCTTATTTGTGTGGGCAATTTGGCCAGCGCCTTCCGCCGAACGCCGTTTGAGTAATATCGGTGCTGGAACTGCGGGTTATGGCTGCCTTCAATCATATTCCGGGAAATGAGCCTACTACCCCCTTGAATTCATATATGTACACTCGCATCATGTCGGCCATTATTTATCTTTTACTCCTTTCAAAGAAGGCCTCTGCATTTTCCCTTCACTTTCAACTCGGCATGTTGCTTTCCCATTTGTTGTTGCTGTGCGTATATTTTTGGCACAAATTTCCTTTCCGCTTCCTATGGCGAGTTTTTATGACAGCTACGCGAAAAACAGTTGAGCACCCCGGCAGAAAAAAAAAACAAAAATAGAAGCGAATGTTGAAAAAATCTAGACAAGAAAAAAAACGAATGAGAAAATACCGTTTGAGTCCGCTCGTGCACACAGCTTGAAACAACGTTTTCCTTCCCTACCATTAGTTTGGTTTTTGTGTGGGATTTTGGTCCTTGTTCTTAAGCATTTTCCGGGGCACAACGCACTTCCTGCTTCCAAAAGGCCAAAAGGTTCTTGAACTCAGCCTAGAGAGATTTTCCGCACGATCTCCGCAACTGTTTGTAATTTTTTGAGTTATTTTGGTATTTATTTTAGAAAAAGGGATAATTTAAGGAAATATTTATTACAGATCTGCTTCAAAGTCCGCTATAATTTTTAAGAATATTATTTTTTAGAAAAGCTATTTATAAATATCGAGCCCATCCTGTTTTGCTCGAACTTTATTTCGCTGCAGCTTTTCCTGCAGGGCCTATTTTTTCTGAACCCCGTTTGTATTAAGTCTTTTGGCCTATATATTTTTTCGCAACGGCCATGTGGTCATGTGTCATTTTGGTCATTTGTTTTAGACAAACCCCCAGTCGAATGGCCCTTCTCCTCCCTTCCCTTCCCTCGGCAGCCCATCTGCACTGAAGTGCATTCAAACGTAAACGAGCTGCATTGGCCGCAAAACAAAGCGTGCAACAACCAAAAAAAATATGGGGGAGAACGGCAGAGTTCTCTGGGTGAAAAGAAAAAAACTAAAAAGCTTAAAAACCTAAAACACAAAAATTGCGGCCGGGGCAACATCAACAGCAGCAGAAAGGTACACAGAAAAATAAATTATGTAAATACTATTTAATTAGATTTATTAAGAAATAAATCTAAATTTTATTAATTTTTTATTTTTAGAAATGATCAAAAACATTTAATCAATTTATATAAAATTAAAAACACCTCATAAAGAGTAAAAAAAAATATGTGCTTTTTAATAGTGAATATCTTTAATAAAAATATTTCACGGATCTTAAATAAATTTCCCATGATAAGTGTGCAACTGACATGCTTCTGTTATTTTTCCCCCGTGCAGCAAACCGAACCCAAAACTCCACTCAAGCTGTGTGCTAAACTTCAGCGACACTCTGCCCGTAACCCCCTTTTCCAGTGCCCCTTTCAACCCCCTTGCCGTCGTCCATTCAGTCAACAAATATGTTCAACATGCCAGAGCTTCGTGCTGGCCCATTGTGTTTCTGATCCTGATCACTGCGCTGTGCATTTTAACGCTGGCTTCGCTTTTTTGCGGCTTTTCTCCTTCTTTTTTCCGGTCGGGGTATGCGGGAATTTGAATGGGCTTGCGACAGTCGGGTGGGGGCAAAGGAATTAATTCGTGTTTATTCATGGTGGATTTTGGGGGAGATCGAAGGAACTTTGAATGGAAATAAAGTTGGCAAAAAGATGGTTACTGTTTTCGAAAGGGGGGGTAGGGGTGGAAATAGGAGAAATACACAACAGAATTTAGTGCTATAACTTTGAGAAATATTTTTATAAAATATTTTTTCTACTCTATAAAATACATTATATACTCATTATTTTTAAACCTTTTCATCACGTTTATTCCGACTTTTTGGCCTCTTTGTCTTAGTTTGGGTTTAACTTTAAATGAATTTCTATTATTCTTGTGTTTACTTGAGCTGGCACTCTCTTCTCCGAGATTTCCTCGATTTTCCTCCACATTTTTCCCGCTGCAAGCTTGGATTCCTGTTCTTAACCTCGTCTGCTGCTGTTTTATTCTGGCACTCATTGCTCTCCTTGGCTTTTTTCTCGTGTTTCCCCCTATTTTCCCGTTGTTGTTTACTGCTGCACACAACTAAATTGGTATATCCGTTTTTATTAAGCAACATTTCCGGTTTCTCTAGAGTGTTTTGGGGGCTGCAATGGAACGTCGAGAAGGAGTTGGCGGAGGAGAATGTACAACTCTCAGCCAGTGACAATTTTTCATGCTGTTGTCAGTTTTTCTTTCACGGAAATCTTACCCCTCGCAGTTCGTTAGTTTTCCCCTCGTCATGTGTGCAAGAGTGTGTGTTGGTTTTCTTGTATTTATCTGTGCTGTTAGTCTGTGTTTTCTTCTCGCTTTTTTTTTTGTACTCCTGCTGCTGCTGCAGAGGAAAAAATGGAACTCATTACGTATACGCAACGTGGCGTGTCACGTAATTCACGCTTGGCTGACATCGGGCAATTGATTTGTGCTCCACATTGATTGCCACACTGCCCCCCGAGGCTAATATCTAACTAAAGTCCCCCACACCAATGGCTCTCAAACTGTGCGGTATATACCCATTGTTTCTCCTTCAATGCGGCTCATTATAATGCATGCGTTCAAATTAAATTTGTTGGAGTTGGCGAGAAACAAAAAAGGCAGAAGAAGAAAAGGTTCTGGGTCTAAATGCTCAACGCTTATCTCAATGGAAATCCTTGAGGACCTCATAAATATTTACACGGTGAAAAATTAAAGATTGAAATATATTTACTTATATAAACACTTTGAAAATGTTATAATTGTAGGTATCCTTTAAATAGAAGTAATACTTTTAAAAATATTATACTTCGATTAGATATTGCAGAGATTTAAATTATATAATTTTTTTAAACACATCCCTAATTTTTTCCCCTGTGCACAGATGTGTGAATAAAATTCTGGCCTTTTTCGTGTGGTCAAAAATGTTTAGCCACATTTAAACTTGTGCTAACCCAGTCTCTCGGTCTCGTTTTCTATCCCTCTGGGGCTGTGTCAAGGCGCAAGATAGTTTCAAAAGTGATTTGGGTACACTTTGGGGATTTGGTTTTCCCATCCTTTTTCTCTTTTTTTTCTTTTTTTCTGGTCAACGGCATATTAAATTAAAGCGTCTGGTCGTTGTCCCTTTTTGCTGGGTGTCCTCGTCCTCGGCCCAAGTGTCAGTTGCAAGTGTCAAAGGTGCTTCTGTTTTTAAATTATCCTCTGAGCAGCACAAAAACATGACAACAAATTTGTGTGAATATGCGTTTCTATCTTTTCCCTAGATAAGAGCGGCTCGTCTGTCCGGGTCGCTCACAAATATGGAACAGGGCAAATTATGCAGAAAACGGAAAATGTGAAAATATGAAAATAAAAATAAGGGTCGAGAGGACTAACTGAAATGCTCGCTTGTAAAGTGAATCTGTTAAGAGATTATTCTAATGGAAAACTCATAATAAATACTGGAAAGCGGGCGAAATGGGGATGAGAAGTGGAGATTTCTTTGGGATTAAATGTAACGGAGCTAAATGCTCTGATGGTTGAATGTTTTGAATAGGAATATGTATGGGGAAAATTAAAAGTAAAACAAACGCCTGAATGGGTAAATTAGGTTTCGAGTGAGGATTGCTATTTAGCTTGTGCAATTCAAAGAGCTTACATTTTTTATGGGCTAAGAAAAAATATATTAGGAGACTATTTATATTTATTTAAAATATTGCATTTTTATATGTTATTAAATTATAAAAAAAAATTCATGTTGAAAATCAAATAACAGTAGATTCAATCTCCTAGATTGATTTCTTATTTAATTTAATTTTTAATTAAGAACAAATGGGAACTTGACAACTAATTGAGCTTTGATTTTTAGGACACTCGTTGTTTGTCAAACAAAGTGCAACAAAGAAAATGCTCAATTAGTCGCGCACTCACCACCAACATGAGAGTTTTCCAGCGAGGAAAGTGCACACAATACAAACACACACACATGCAGAATGGCCTAATTAAAAAGCATAATTTAATTAAGAGGCGTCAGCTGGCCGAGTTTGTTGGTGCTTGACAAAAACAGAAAGCGGCGCCGAGTGGAGGCCAAAACTTCTGGCATATGCCACAAAACAAGAACTGGAAATCCGTACAGCAGGGGTCAAGAAAATAGCTATTAAGATGGTGTTGTAAAAATGCATAAATTTCGTTCTAGTTATTGGTTTTTATTTTATTATGCATTTATTTTGTTTCTCTATTATCCAACAAATAAAAATGTGGTTTTATATATTTTACTAAACATAATCGAATTTATATTTAGGAAACAAATAAATTTTCAAATTATTTATGGCCGTAATACAACTCCTATTCGCAGTACTATTTTTCCTCCCACCTCTGTATACTCCTCTCTCTCGCGGCCCATCGTCCTTTCTCCCTCGCCTGCGTGTAAATGCAGTCATAAATTTTGCGGCAAGTGCAGCTACAGCTGCAGCAGGTTCATGTTCGACTATTGCGCTGCACAAAACATGACAAACATTCGGCATGACTGCCCCTGCTGCATGCAACATTCCGAATATTTCCAAATATTTAGCATTATTTAATTTACAGCAAATTAAGTTTAATGTTTTACAAGTTAACCGCATGATTTATGCAGTCAGCACATTCGTCCGCACTCAATCACGGCGGCAGCCTTTGACAATTGTCGCACAAATTATGCCAAATTAAATGGCAGGCAAAATGATGGAAATGCAGTAGAAAGTGCAGAGGACCAAAGGCAAAGGACAATTGAAATGGACTCTCGAAATTGCATTATGCAGGAAAATGGAGGTCAAGAGTCGAGGAAAATGCAAGCGGATGCTCATCGGAGATGCTTAGATACTCTTTAGAAATAAACGAGAATATCTAATAAAATATTTCCCTTATTAAATAAAACCAGGAACTAATTAAAAGCATTTTAAAAATATTTATACATGGTAAATTCAATATTATTTAAATATAATATTTATTTTTATGAACCATAAAAATCTATAAATTGGATATAAACGAAATGCAGATTATTATCACTCTTAAAATCGATACAAAAGCCCATCACAATATCCATAGCTTATTATCTAATGGCCATTGCATCTCTGCTCACCTTCCTCATTAATTTGCGACACCTCGGAATTCCGTATTCCGGTTTTCTAGACCGATATCTTTGCCCAGCACACTGCATTTGCATTCTCAGCTACCCAAGCGGTCCACTTTGGTCCACAGATAGTCGGTCGAGGAGGATGTGTGGTCACCACAGGCATATTCTCGAGCAGATTCTTGGTTTCTGTTTGGGCCCCTTGGCCCCCTTAACCCCCGGAGCCCCCCTTAACCCACGGACACACGGTTCGTTCGGTCCATTTGTGCGTGCCTTATTGACTCGGCTTGGCTTTCAACGCAACTGAGCCGCAAAGTCAATTCTGTGAATGAATCCACAGTCTCGTAGCCAGCGGATATGAAGATGGACAAGGAGGAGCAAAAAGGGGAATTTTACACTGGGAACAATTTAAAAACCTTTGGTTCTAATAGTTATTAAGGTCTATATTCAGTCACAAGAACTCTCATAAAAAGAAAAATATTTTTTATTATTTTTGGAGAGACAATAATATTTGTTTTCTATAATTCTGAAGAAAAATAAAGTTATTTATTTTATCATGTTAATATTGTAATTGTTATCATAATTTACTACTTTTAATAGAATAATTGGTTGTCTTTTTCTAAATTTAATATTTAATAGATACATTTTGTTATTATTAGGATTAGAGCTTATAGCTTAGACAATATCATATATTTATTTTTAATATAAATAACTTTTTTTTGTGTGCAAGACAGGAACGTAGGCCTCCCCTTGGCTTGCAGCATAAATGAAGTTCTAGTCGCAATGTGACGTTGATTTTTCATTTCAATTTTCTTGCCATTCGAGTCCTCCACGACCGCTCCTTTCTATTTTCCCAGCCCCCTGTTCTCCTATTTTCCAGCCCCCCGTTCATTGTCATCCTCATTCTGAAAATGTTTACTTTGCACTGGTCGCATATAAAACGGGGACCCAACTGCTTGACAGTCAGTCATGGAATCCGAGTGCTTTTAGCAAAGGTATGGGTATGATATATCCCAGGGACCCCCATTTTTGCACCCCCTTTTGGTTTATATATATTGTGTGTGTGTGTGTGGGTTTTAGTTTGCTCGGTTTGCTTTAACTGTTGTTGATACGGTTTCCGTTTGTCTAAAGCTCCGTGCGGCACTTAAGTGAACTTTAAACACTTTTATTAATGGCATATTATGTAATATACGTGCCCTGGATGCCGCGGGAAGCCGCTTTTCCCTTTCCTTTTTCACCTCCCCTCCCCTTTCGGCTCATTTTAAGTGGATAGGCAACTTTTGCCAACATTACTAGCTGCAAATGTTTTAATTAAAGTGAAATTGGGTATTCTGAGTGGCACACAAGTCCTTACATCTTTCCCTTCTCCCCGTCCCCCCGTCTCCGCTGGGTTTCCCTTTTTCCGCCCTTCCATTTTCCAACCAAATCCGCTGCAATCCCAACTGGCAGCCATTTGGCCAGATGTTACGCATACGCAGCGTAAAACTTTTCCCATGCCCACCAAGCCATAAGCCATGAAGATGAGGAAATTATATTTCCATTTCGGGCACATTAGCTGCGTAAAAATATTCTTCAGCACTAAATAGTATTTAAAAATAATCGAAATTAAAGTATTTATTTGGATAACAAATTAATTTACAGCTCGCTTTTCTGCTTAAAAAAATTAATATAATATTTTTATGTAAATAAATGATAGTAAAATATCGCACAACTAAAGCTGCAAATATTTCTTCTTCTAATTTATACGAATATTTATAATTTGAACTACCGAACCAATTTATTTAAAAATAATATAATATAAAGAAAAGTAATAAATCACAGAAATAAAGCTGCAAATATTTGTTTTAAAATATTTATAATCAAAATTTAATTTATATTTTTATCGTGGCAAACTAACACGCCCTTTCGCAATCCCACCTGCATATCAAAAAGACCCCTTGGATTTTTAGTATAGATCCCACGACCATAATCCCTGCACATAATCCCGCTAAGAGCATCGCTCGGTTTATAATTCCTGATCCCCGGCGGTTGATGTAATTGCCTCCGCCCAACCTCCACTTTTCCACCGCCCACTTCCGGTTTTCCACTCAACGAAAGGGCGACCATCGCTTAGTCATCAGCCAGATTTTCCACCATTTCCCACTCCCCCGCCCAGCACCATTTTCCAGCGACGGCTAAGCAAATACTTGGCACTGCCTCACATTACGCATACGCAACGTTTGCAGTTAATTTGCAAATGTTTCACATGCCGACTTCTTAATGAGTTGTCTCACCGGCTGAGGCCATCCAAATGGACCACAAAAGAGCGGAAAATGGGAAAAAGAAAAGCAGAATTCATTATTAAACTGCAGTTGCTTGTTTGCCTTCCGATTGACTGCCGATTGTTCGTCGAACGAAACGGATTGCAATCCATTTTTTTTCTTTGCTCCTGAATCGCTTGTTATGCTTTATGTGCGGCAAATATTTGTCACAAAAGCTGCTCTTTCCATTCTGGAATCACTGGGGAAAAATAAATAGACCTTGAAAATTATCGATATTTTGACAAAATCAAACCGATAATATCGACGTTTTGAAGGGAAAACATAAAACAAATATCGAGAAATAGCCAACTATCGATATTTATTCAAACTTAAAAAAGGAACATAATTTTCTAGATGGGTATTTGAAAAAAAGGGAAAAGAGCAATAATACATACTTAGAAATATCTCGGATATACAATATTTAAAGTATTTTAATTTTGTTTTATTTGATCTAACTTTCATGGTATAATATTTATTAGCTTGAACCCTTTTTTCTCCAAGTGCAGCCTCTTCTCAGGCAGTTTGTGTTGCAGTTGCAGCTGCAGTGTCTTGTTAAGCGTATGAACTGCCACATATGCTTCAGTAGGGGCACATAAACACACTGGATATGGGTGGGCATATCCCTTATGCCAGTTCTTATCCTTGTACCAGCCGACAAAGGATCCTCCCAGTTGCTTTGAGAGCACCACTAAAGACTTATGGCATTAGAGCACAGTAGCAAGAGCAGAAGCAGCAGCAAAGGCAAAAGCAACCGCAACAACTTAGCGCATGTCAGCAACACATTACACGGAACACATAGCCATAAACTTGGATATATTGTATTACCAGGGTTGTAAGTTAAAAGGATTTTATAAAAAGGGGATTATTGAAAAGATATCTGACATGTAGTTACAGTTCTAAGAGTTACCATAACATTGAAAAAAGTAAAAATAAGCTCATAAAATGTATTAATAATATAGCAGTTCCAACTTAACCTTTATATAATAAATTAATTAAATAATATATTTATTTAATATATTTTTTTCCTTTTAACCAGAATTATTTCTGGGAAAATCCTAAATAAATAATTTTTTTCCGCAAAAGCCATTAGAAAATTGCACCTCAAGTGAAATCTTTAAAGTGTCCACCTAATTCCTTTGCTTTCCCTAAAAGTTGGGCAAAAGCTAAGCCCCCTTCAAGAGCAAAAGCTACGCCTCTGACCCAGGAACATCTTTACATGTACGTATAGTTGATTTTCAGCCAGCAATTGCTATTGTTGTAATTGTTATGAGTAAAAATAGAGGAGATGGGGTAAGGGGGGCTTTTCACAAACTCCGAGGTTAAAAAGTAATATATTTTACAACAACAATGGCAGGAGGCGAGACTACATATTATATTTATATGCCAAACACACACAAACACACGGGAAAAACAACAATGGCTGATGTTAAGAGCAGAAATTCGCATTAAGCTGAAAGAAAAGCAAAAGCTGGACAGGGGAAAATTCTAGGGGGAGGAAAATCCAAGGGAAAGCCACAAGTAAACGAGCCAAGAAAACAGCTTGTTTTAAGTGTAGCACACACTCCCACTTCCCCCATTAGTTGCATTTTGCCAAGGGAAGACCGCATCCCATCCCGCTTTTCATCTTGTCGGCGTTGTAGCATGAAATCTGTTTTAAAAACTCCAGACATCACACACAATGCCCGAAATGCCATAATTCTTGTCTACGCACCAGAGTCTCTGCCACACTTTATGCGAAATAAATAATTACAAACAAGTCAAGCAGACACCGCCAGAAAATGATGTACAAGTGTTGGATGTTTCATGGCAGTGTTGTGAAAATCTGAGGGGGGAGGGGGGAGGAAAAGCGGGAAAATGGATGTACAGGATACTCGAATTGCTGCAGGGGAAGTTGTAGCCAAAGTGCAACACACTTCGGTTGATTATGCCCTCTGAAACCCATAAGTACATTAAATTTCCACCAAATGTGACGCACTTGGGAAAAATGTTAGAAATAAATACATAATTATTATCCAAGTAGAGTAGAAAAATATTAGAAAATAATTTACAAAATATAAATAGGTGTAAGAAAAGATAAATAAGGAGATAAACATTATTTTTATGTATTTTGATTTATGAAAATTGGCACGATAAATATTAATTTTTAAATATTTAATTTAGTCTGCAATAATATTTGCTTTTTGAAAAAAACATATAATATTTTATTTAACTTAGGTTTATTTAACAAAAAACTATATTTTATTATAAAATTTTTTTAATATATCTATGAGGCTTCTCCGATAATTATAAAAGATTTTTATCCTATCTTAAGAGCATTTCAGCTTCGTTTTATGCAAAAGACATCATATTTATTCCCATACTTTGGCCTCTGATGGCATTTGTGTTTATGAAGACGCGTCGTCGACCCCAAACAAAGTCCAACTCTTCGTACGCAAAAAAAAAGAAGGAAAACCACAGCCACAAAAACTAAAAAACTAAGCACAAAAAAAACAATACAGTAAAGTGAAAAAAGTTTCATTTTTTTACGAGTGTGTGTAAAGTTTTTGTTGTTTGCTTTGGGTTTGTTTGGGTTGCATTTGGCCAGACTTGACTTTTGCTTTGGCATCTTTTTGGCCCAAACGAACTCTGCCTTCATTTTCCCCCCGTTTCCTACACACAAGGAAAAAGTATCATAAAAAAACGATAGCTTGGATATTAATAAAAATTAAAGTTATACTGTAGATATAAACATAAATAAATATTTTAATCAGATTTAAAAGAATATTAACTTAAGATTTTCAAATGAAAGTAAACACCAAAAAAATGTACTTTTATGTTTTATTTGGTTTTTAATTGAAATGCCTCTGCTTTTTCTTTAAGTGCATTGTGCACTTGCATTTATGAATTTTTAAGCATTTCGAGTCGAGCTGAACTCAACTGAACTGAGTGGAGATAAAGTTTTCAGTCCTCAGTTCTCCAGCGAACAATTGAAAAATTCATAAAGCCAGTCGTAGGAAAAGTGAGACGATGGAAAACTTTACCGAAACTCTAATGATGGCTAATTATTACAAAATACACACACACGAACACACATATGGGCCGGAATAAGTTTTCCCGCTCTGAGTGAAAACTTTCGTATGCAAACAAAGTTAATTTACATTTTAAAATCCATCAGATTGCAAAAGCTTGTTTAAATAATTGCAAAATACATTGCAGCCTTAAGGCTAAAAATAAAATAAAACAAGAGAGAACGCTATAGTCGGGTTGGTGTCCCGACTATCTAATACCCGTCACTCAGCTAAAGGGAGTGCGAACGCTGTACTCGGGTTGGTGTCCCGACTATCTATTGGGGCTAAAGGGAGTGCGAGGGAGATAGATATATGAACAATTTTGATTGCGTATAACTTTTTAATGAATGGTCCGATTTGAAAAATGTCTTCTACATTTCGATAGGTATTGATAAACACAATAAAACTGCATTTTTACTTTTCCGAAATATTGAAATTTTTAAAATCGTATATAAGCGATTGTGGGCGTTAGAGGGGGCGTGGCACCCTTTTGAAACAAACTTGCGCTGCGTAGGAACTCCTAGAATCTGCATGCAAAACGCCAATCTTCTAGCTTTTATAGTTTCCGAGATCTCAGCGTTCATACAGACAGACAGACGGACAGACAGACAGACGGACAGACAGACGGACAGACGGACATGGCTAGATCGACTCGGCTAGTGATCCTGATCAAGAATATATATACTTTATAGGGTCGGAAACGTTTCCTTCTAGCTGTTACATACTTTTGCACGAATACAATATACCCTTTTACTCTACGAGTAACGGGTATAAAAAATGAGAGGGAGAGGGAAAGCCCCGGAAAGACTTCAACACATTTTATAGTGAGTTTTTTCTCGAGCACTGGCCAAAAAAGTGTTTTTCTTGCGACTTGCTCATGGTAATTTTCCCCACCTCTCTCTCTCGAAATCAACTTATATAAAGCAAATGAAATCTATATGCATATGCATTTCATGTTTTCGCATGCACAAAAAAAGGGGTGGCAGAGGCGGCGGGAGGGGCGTGGTCATGGCAATTGAAGGCCCTCGGGGGCCTTTCCGTTCAGTCATAATTATTTGCATGGAAATATGTAAATCGGTAGCCAAAGCAAATGTTAAACACGATTCTGATTCCCAGTCAGCTTTTCCGCTTTCCGCTCGCTCCTCGATTTTCTGTTGATTTTGCAGAATTTTCAAATTACCTGCGTTGATCGAATTGCGATTTTAGCTCACAATTGATTTGATACCGGTTTGTAAAATCAACTGATTAGAAGCTGGGCATAAGTGTGCGTTTTTCGAATCCAACTAGGTGGACACATCAATTTGGCAGTATTATTGAATTCTTTAAAATCTCGTGACAAATGACAAGCAGTGAAATATTAGAAAAAGAACTTATAGCACCTAAAATTTAATAAAAACAAGAGAGAACGCTATAGTCGGGTGCCCCGACAATCAGATACCCGTTACTCAGGTAAAGGGTGTGCGAGGGAGATGGAGATAGAAACTTTGAACACGCATAACTTTTTAACGAATGGTCCGATTTGAAAAATTTCTTCTACATTTCGATAGGTATTGATAAACACAATAAAACTGCATTTTTACTTTTCCGAAATATTGAAATTTTTAAAATCGTATATAAGCGATTGTGGGCGTTAGAGGGGGCGTGGCACCTTTTTGAAACAAACTTGCGCTGCGTAGGAACTCCTAGAATCTGCATGCAAAACGCCAATCTTCTAGGTTTTATAGTTTCCGAAATCTCAGCGTTCATACAGACAGACAGACGGACAGACAGACAGACGGACAGACAGACGGACAGACGGACATGGCCAGATCGACTCGGCTAGTGATCCTGATCAAGAATATATATACTTTATGGGGTCGGAAACGCTTCCTTCTAGCTGTTACATACTTTTGCACGAATACAATATACCCTTTTACTCTACGAGTAACGGGTATAAATAGTATTTAAATTATTAAAATAAATAAATGCAAATTAAGTAATGCGTTATACAATATATTTATATATTTTAATATCTTAAAAAATAGCTCGATACTAAGTTTTTATGAAAAATATTCGCCATTCTATCCTTCCATTTAAAAAAAAGTAACAGGTTTCCCACTTCAATCCAAATTCATCTCAATTATTTAATCCTCGCCAAAAAAAAACATGAAATGAATAAAGCGTTAGCAAACATATCAGAAAAGTATTTTGTGAAAAATACCAACTTAAAGCAAACAAATGCCAGGAGCCTAGTTTTTGTGAATATTTCAAACTCTTTTTTATTTTTGGGTTGCCAACTGTTAATTACAATAACAGTACGGGGAGTGGGAACCAAAGTTTCTACATGATCGAACTAAAAAACGGAAGAGCGGAAGAAAACGCAGCTGGTGGAAAAAAATGTAGCATACATTTGAGCGATGGAAGCAATCGAATCGAATCGAAAATGCAGCCGCAGTGCATTGAGTTGTTTGTATTTTGTACTATGCGTTTTATACACCGAAAAATCCCAGCCAACACAATAAAGCTGTTGCTTCGTTTAAATATATGGCTTTATAGGAAAAACCCAGGAGTAACAATGGGTGGAAGAAATTTTGCACAAACATACATCTATGGATGGGCAGGCAGATTGCACACAAAAAACAGATTTGCCTCAACAAAATACATGAAAATTGAGCGGAGTGGAAAAACAAGGAAAGCGGAGAATATAAAAAGCATGAACACACAAAAAACTAAAATTCAGGCAGACAAATTAAAACTAAGCGCTGCATGTGCAAACAACCCACCACCCCTCACCCATCTTTCCCGGCATTTTCCCACCCCCATTTTCCGGCCAGCACTCGACCCAATGGCCGTCCACTCGACCATTTGCTCCATTTAGCTGAATACACACTCGAAAAAAAGCGAAAAACTCACCAAAACTAAACTGCGCGCTTAGTTTTATTTGAGCGGTGCTGCTAAAACTGTAAAACGACCACAAGTAAAAGCTTCAAAGTTTCACTTCCTCGCACACCAAAAATATATATGTAGGTATATAGATGAAAAAGAAACGAACAAGGAAATGCAGCTGGCGAAATTTGATTGGAATTGTTTCCGGAAAACTTATTTTGCAGATTTTTCACCAGCAATTATGAGCAAATACTTTCGAGCTGATGAAAAACGCGGAGATTCTCATGGCAAAATTAAATTTAATGCCCCACAAAAAAATCTTCGTATGCGGCACACATTATTTTTTGGGGCACTCCATGCGAGCAATAAATTTTATTTCGATTATTTCCGGTTAATTTGACTCTCTGAAAGTTTTTCCTTAATTTCGGGAAAAGACAAAAACTAGGGAATAATAAAGCTCAATGGAAGTGGGAGTGAATTTTGAAAGTATTTTTAATGCTTAAGTACACAAATAAGATTAAAAAAATATTTAATACATAATCAATGAAAAATTTTTTTTAAATCCCAATAAATTCAGTATTAAATATTTTCTTTATTTATATATAGTTTTTCTAATTTCAATATCAAATAAATAAAATAGAAAATTCCCAGCAAACTTTATGATTAAATAATCCCCCAATTTGTGTAGAAATGAAATTCTTTTCGGGAACACAAACCAATTTGGATGCAGTTCTTCCACTCCCTAACCATTGTGTTATGGTTGGCATGGCATGTGAATTATTCATTTTTGTGGTATAGATTTACAATTTCCACGAGTTTCTACAATACCATATATATTTTGTCTTTTTTTTGCATTGTTGATTCTTTATTTTTGGTGCACGGATGTATTGGCGCTGCTCCTCTGATGGTATTGATTTTCGTTTTTGCTCTGTTGCGTTAATAATAGTGAAAAAATAAATCAAATCAGTTTAGCAGCGAGGATATATCAATGTTGTTATATGAATTTGTGTTGGATTTCGACGGGTTCTCTCGTTCTCTCTTAATTAAATGTACGCGGGCTAAAATTTGCACAAGGTAATTGAATTGCCGCTGCCAGTTATCCGGAAACAAATGCTGTGTGCATGAACTGAGAGAAACCTTGGACTTCCTATTTTTTAAAAAGATTATGTTAATAATTAAATAAATAAAATAAATATTAT
>JBAMCF010000407.1:0-67500 GCA_037075285.1 Drosophila lutescens | reverse complement strand
TCAACAGAAATTTTGTATACCCCGCAGAGGGTAGACATTTAAGTCAGAAGTTTGCAACCCAGTGAAGGACACGTTTCTGACCTTATAAAAGTATATCTATTCTTGATCAGCATCATTAGACGAGTCGATCTAGCTATGTCCGTCTGTCCGTCCGTCTGTCCCCTTTTATTCACAAACTAGTCTCTCCTTTTTGAAGCTAATGGGATGAAACTTTCCCAAAAAGTCTTATTTCTATTGCAGGTAGTATATACGTCGGACCTAGGCGGATCGGACAACTATATCTTATAGCTTCCATAAATAGCATCGGAAAAATAAATCGAAAAAAAATTATAGCTTCGATAACTTTTGACATACATAATCTCCTACGCTTGAGTTAATTTTATCGTGTTCTGGACGACTCATATAGTTGCTAGGAACGATCGAAAAATGAACAAGAAATTAATAGGAAAGTAATTATAGTTTTGTTGGTTTTTATTGTATTCCCTTTTATTCGATATGGCTCATTTAAATATTTTTGCATTGAAAATTAAATTTAAATAAAACTGTGTTACAAAATTATTGCTTTTTAAAATTTACCTTGCTGGATGCAATAAATTTGAATTTGTAACGAATTTCAAATTATAGGGCTCTACGAGTTTATCCACTTTCCACCATCCGTTGAACGGATGGTCCGTTTTTGCCGTTCCGAAAATTTCTAGTTAGTCCGCCATCCACGACGGACTTTAACGGGTTTTTTTATGCGATAAGCTAGGGCGATGTTTTTCGATGCAACTTGAATTTTCCCTTGACAAAGAAAAAATGGAACGATGACTGCGAGAACAAATCAAATTGGATGGCGGAAAAAATTAACACGTCAAGTTCATTACGGCCATCGTTGAACTATTTGTAGTTAGTTATGACCGGAAAAGCATTTGCAAACAGGCTACAAGTGTGGGCCAAAATTTAAGCTGTTCTGCGAAAGAAAATTACCGCTAGGCGAAGTCCTCTGTGAATATGGGTCTGCACTTTAAATAATAACTAATATTAATTAAAAGTGTGGCTTTATGTACTTATAAAATTCCAAAGTTGTTATAAATGACCAAAACAGCACAAATTTGGTTTTGTTTACAAATTTTGCCATTAATATTGGTTGTGACAGAGGCGTAGTGGAGAGCGGAGTGTGTACGGGAGGTTAGGCTCTCCCCAGTCAGCAATATGTATGCATACTCGTTATAGGATATATGCTTTAAATGTTCAGATATGTTTTTAACTATTATCTTAATCTATTTATTGCATATTTCACAAAGTTAAATTCAGAGCATGCAATTTTACGACAGTTTTCCGGAGAAATCCTCCTTCGTTAATGTTGAGCCGAGTAATACTTCTTCAGTCAGCTGTTATTGGATGGTGGATGGTGGATGGGAGTTCTTGTGAACACGAGTTTCAAGCATTCGTCATAAATCCCAAACTGCTTCATCCCAACTGCGTTCTCCGAAAAAGTTCCCCGGATACGCTGGATTCTGAGAAAAATTACCTCAAAGTTCGAAATTCAAATTGCATGGGTTTTTTGTGTTGTTAAGGGCGGTGGGGGGTCTTTAAGATCAAAAAATGGATTTTCCAAAATTTTGTATATTATTAA
The DNA here is from genome assembly GCA_037075285.1 of Drosophila lutescens. Taxonomy (NCBI): domain Eukaryota; kingdom Metazoa; phylum Arthropoda; class Insecta; order Diptera; family Drosophilidae; genus Drosophila; species Drosophila lutescens. The sequence continues at coordinate 65,882 of JBAMCF010000407.1, read as the reverse complement.
GTGTCATTTAAATATCATCGACCAATTGTTATAGCCGATACTATCGGCTACTGTACGCAAAGCGACTGCTGGACCAAGTATTTCCGCCATAAACAATCGGATTTATTTTACATTTCGCTTAAGAATTAAAAAAAAACCCGCCACCTGGAAAGCTCAAATTTTAATTTTTTATTTTTAAGAATTTTTTTTGACCTTCCAAAAAAGTACAAAAATAAAAAAAACTCTTCCGAGGTGGTGGTTTTTTTTTATGCAGAAAATATGCGACAAGTTTAAAAACGATCGCTGGAGCGTTTAGAAATGCTCGATGATCACGAACTTTCAAAACGGTTTCAGAGAAAAACGTGACTCAAACTTACAAAACCGAACGTATTTGGCCAAAAATGTTTTTTTTACATTTTTGATTTAATATGAAACTGTTTGCCCCGAGAGCTCCGGAAAAGCTGGCCAATTTCAGCATTTTTCGAGCTTTTATGTCCTTTTTTTAAGAACTTGCGTCGGGGAACTTTTTGGAAAAAACGCAGCTTTGTCTTGGGAATTCGTAACGAATCCAAAAACAAGGCATCCATCGAGGTAAATTTTTGATGCTGCATAGTGTTATTTGCTCGACAAATCGAAGTACTAAAGTAGACAGATAAACAGAAGTAACCTTGCTAAAACGGAACATAGAACAAATTGACATTTGAATTGTTTCAGAAGTTCAAAATATACGAGCGAAATTTGTCATGGATTTTTATATGGTGGCCAATCAAAATTTTTATCATGTATCGACGTATATTCAAATTTGCTACTCTAGTAGAAGTCACAAGTAGATTAAGAAGCTAAAATAGTATTTAACGAAATGGGAAACTACAGGAAATCAAAGCAGATAAAGATTCAGCATTTATGTGTGTAGCTTTACACAATTGGCTAAATTCAGAAGGAGTACAAATTCTAGTTACAACAAGAGAGAAATCTGCGTCGGTGTCCCGATCATCAGATTCGGATACCCAGCTAAAGGGAGTAAGAGTGATCGCGCATAACTTTTTAACGAAATGGTCCGATTTAAATATTTTTCTACATTTCGATATGTATTTTCGATAAACACAATAAAACTGGCATTTCTACTTTCCAAAATCTTTAAAGGTGCGGGAGCCAGACATTTCAAAATCGTTTAAGGCCATTGTGGGCGTTAGAGGAGGCGTGGCCCTCGGCTGAAACAACTTGCGCTGCGTAGGAAGCCCAAGAATATGCGTGGCAATCCGAACTTTCTAGCTTTCGTAGTTTCCGAGATCTTCAGCGTTCATACAGACGGACATGGCTAGACTGACTCAAGAAGACCCTGATCAAGAATATACATACTACAGGTTCGAATGTTTTTCTAGTTGCTACATACTTTTGCACGAATACAAATATACCTTTACTCTCTACGAGTAACGGGTATAACAAGTAAAAACGTAAGAAGATTTCATAAAAAATGGTTAATGAGAAATTTTGAATTATTGGAAGTGAACCACACATTGAATATACACAGAGAGAATTATTTGAAGTGAATTTGTACATCAGATTAAGTATTTTTGTTCTTGGAAATTAAGCATGAACACAAATACACATTCTTGAGTACAAAATATTGGGTTGTCAAAAAGTTCATCGAGCTTTTAGCTCAAAGTTTCTTCAAATGGTTTATAACGGCTTGATGTGACTTAAGCCAGTTTGACCGATGCTACGGCTACTATTATGCGGTTGTACGCAATTTTCTACGACGGCCTTCCTTCTTTGACCACCTCGCAACGAGAACGAAAACGTTGAAACCATCGTTGTGCGGTGGAAATGGAAACTGTATCGTGTCCATAATCTGCACAAATTTTATTGGCGGCTTGAATGCATTTTTGCCTTTATCGTAGTAGTACTGTAAAATATGCCGTATTTTCTCTTTATTTTTGCCCATGATTGCGACGCTATAACTCACGAACGACTTAAAAGAGAAGTACAATCAATCAAACACGTGTTAAGCGCGTGAAATGAGCTTTCCAAAAAGGTATATTATGACCAGATGCGACGAATAAAACAAGAACTACCGTTTCAGCGCCAACTAGCGAAAATACCGCAAGACACTTTTGACAACCTAATACTAACTATCAGTACAAATTTGTCAAATTTTTTTACTTAAATGAAGTACATTTGTTATTTATATAGTATTATTATTTTTAAAATGAGTACAAACTGCACTCATATTGGAAATTATTTAAATAGTATTTTAAGAATGAGTATTGGCTTATTCCACGTGAAACGACAGTTTTCCGTTTGGGTCAAATTCCGAATCAATCGAAACTTTTTTTTTTCGATAGAGGAATGAAATATAAGGATGTGGGCATTTGTTTTTTTTTTTTAATTTACCGTTTATTTAAAAAAAAATTTTTTTTTAAAATTAGCTCCGATTTTTCAGCTGTGCTATCACTTGAAGACTTGCCGGAGTCATTTTTTAATATTTGGTATGCAACTTTTGTGGATATCTTTTAACATTTTTCAGATAAATATTTTTAAAAATTTTTAAATTTAAAATTAAGTATTTTTTAAGGAATTTTTAAATTTAAAAAAATTCTGTACGCCGGAATACACAGCGATTTCCCGAAAAAAATAATTATCTCATTTTAGCTTCGGGTCACCCTTCACGCTAGGGTAAATAAAATTTTGTAATTGCAGCTCGATTTGGGCAAGACAAACGATTTTAGTTTAGCAACTTTTGCATCAAGCAACAACAGCGTATGTGTAAGAAAAAGGGAAAGCACTATTCCTGTTTCCCGTGCTCGTATTGTTGTTCTCTTTTCTTACATTTTGCGCTGTTGTTGCTTGATGCAAAAAGTTACAAACTAAAATCGCTGTCTTTAATAGTATCCCTTGCAATTGCCAAAAATTTTATTTACCACTTCGTGAAGAATTGTTAGCTAAAAATCGGAGCTAATTTAAAAAAAAAATTTTTTAAATAAACGGTAAGAGTTAAAAAAAAACAAAAACCTCCATCCTTATATTTTTACCCTCTATCGAAAAAGTTTCGATTGATTCTGAGATTTGACCCAAACGGGCCCATACGCCTACCGAATAGCCTATTGCATCCATTTACCGTTGAACGCGCCCAAATCCCATACAAAACTTGTCGGCGAGAGTGGGGAGGGGAGGGTGGAAAATTGTCGCGTTACAGGGCTGCGAAGTCAAATTTGTGGTATTTTTCAGCAGTATTAACCAGGCATGTTCATTTTTCTGTACCTGAAACTGATAAGAAGCTGATAAGAAGTGGGTAAATAGAAAACATTTATTGTTGATATTGAATATTTACAGATTTTTATTGAACTTTATTTCGTGTAATTTTTTTTTTTTTATATGCCAAAGGATCTGGAAATAGTTCAATATTTCGAGGATAATATAAGCGCATAAAGGGTAGTAGCAGTACGTTTATCCAATGGAATGGCCCGTTGGTCGTTGCAGCGCAAGCACATGGGCCTTTTTCCCCGGCTCCAAGATCTTGACGGTTGCTTCTTGATTGCGTGCGGCCGCCATTCGTCCATCAAGGCGGGTACAAAATCTGCTTCGACAATAGATGGCAATTCCATATTCAAGTGACACACGTTGAGAGGAGACTGCTGGAAAAGGGCACATCTCCCTCCTTCTTGTGCACAATGTCCTCGTAGGCGTTTTAGCCCCGGCTCGGATTCTGTTCACTGACGTGTCGCCGCAGAAGCTGCAGCTACTGCTGTCGCGGGTCGTGTCAGAGAATTAATTTAATGCCTGTTCAGATCGAAATATATGAACGCCTTCTGCAGCAGATCCTTTTGCTTTCTGCCGTCTGGACTCCCGGGTCCAGATTCTAACGCATTTGTTTGCCGCTACCCGATCTTTATTTGGAGCTCCACTAACTGCTGGCAACAGATGCTCAATCAGCATAACGTGGGATGTGGTAACTGCATTCATCATTGCAGCAATGTTTCCACATATATTTACGCTGTTCAAATGCTGTTCTGAGATTGTATTTATCAATAACAATATAAATATTTATTTATCAATAACATTGCTTACTTTAGCTCGCAAATGACAATAGCAGAACAGCTGTTTTCAGACGCGTTTGCCAATGGAAACACCTCACGTCCGCCTATCGCGTTGCCAATCGAAAATACCGAAAAATACCGAAAAAACCGCATAGTGGAAAAATGCCTTAAGTGTAAACATAACAAAAACTGAACAAACCTTTGAAGTCTTTTGAAAGAAGCTTATGAATTTAATGACGTAATACAAATCCGATATCTAGTAGAAAAACTTAAAAGAGAAATTAATGGAATTTCATTAGCAAAACGCAGTAAGAGAGGTTTATTCAATATTGTAGGATCAGTTTATAAATATTTGTTCAGAACACCGATTTAAACATTATTATCGATGTCATAAATAATTGAATTGAGGTAATCAATCAAAGGCAGACGTAGAAAGGGAACAACAAGCCAGCGTTTTAATATTTAATTTACAACACTTTACAGAATATGTAGAAGATATTGAATTGGGAAAGCAACTGATAAGATTAGGTTTATTCAATCCAAAATTATTAAAACATGATTATTTGAAAAACGTGAACCCTGAGAAATTGTTGAAAATCAAAACTTCCCCTTGGCTTAAAACAGACACAAATGAAATTTTGATTATTTTCATATTCCTTCAGAGATAGTTAAATCTCCCGTTTTTTAAACTATTCCCTATCCCGATGAAATAATAATATTTTAACAGAAAATATATTCGACAAATATTTCTTAAATGAAGATAAAGTATTTAACTAAAAAACAGGAAAATTTGTATTTGACGAACGTATAAATGGAATAATTAAACAAAAGTGAGGTACTTTTAGGGTCTTTGGTATTTCCGAGTATTTTTTTGTATTTTTAGATATTTTTTGTATTTATTTCCTATCGTTGAAGCTCTATACCTAGTAGAATAAACAACACAAACAACAAACACTAGATGTCATTACTCATTACCCCAAAAGAGTTGGTAGGAAACCACGAAGGCGCAGCTTTGGGATAAGAAACTCATGGCACACTGAATCAAACGCTTTGCTAAAATCAGTGAAAATGACATCAGTTTGATTAGAGGATAGGAAGCCTTTATTAATGTAGGTCATAAATTCCAGCAGGTAACTACAACTAGTTGAACGACATTTTGTGAATCCATGTTGATTCGGAGATAATAAGGAGCGACACAGATGCCGCAATTGATCGCATATGAGTTTTTCAAATAGCTTAGGAATAGCACTTAGTTTGGCTATCCCACGATAGTTCATAATATCAGACTTGCTGCCCTTCTTATGAAGTGGAATAATAAAGGACTCCTTCCAAACAGCCGGAAAGGTACAGAGATGTATAGAATTTTGGAAAATCATGGTTAATGGAACAGAAAGTGGATCTGCGCAATATTTTAGAACGGAGCTGGGCACCATATCGGGATATATAATTCGGGTTCTGGGCCAATTTGCATATTAATGGCCCCCGCCCCCTCTCTAATTAGCATATTAATGCCCCCACCCCCTCTCTAATTAGCAAATTAATGGCCCCGCCCCCTCTCTAATTAACATATTAAAGACCCCAGCCCCCTCATCACCGGATGTGGGTTCTGACACAATTAGCATAATCCATAAATGAACTGATTTTAATGGGTTTAGATGTCATAAAAAGGTCACGATCATACCCTGATAATACTGATCACGTATCCTTTTTACTAATTATGATCAATTAATGATCAATTCAACAGGTGAATGCATACGTGAGAAAAGGTCGCTCCCCTTCCGCCCATCCCCCACATCACCATGTAACAATACTTATAACGTGACCTTTTTCCTCATTATAAGCAATTTATATTCAACTGGGATTCCAATGTACGTGAGAAAGGTCACACACCCAAAGTATTCAAAGGTTGTTATCTAAAACAAACATGTTCGATCATGTTGGGGAAAGATGTGTCCTATGATTGTAAAAGTAATTAAGAATTTAAAACAACCCCAAAGTATTCAAAGGTTGTTATCTAAAACAAACATGTTCGATCATGTTGGGGAAAGATGTGTCCTATGATTGTAAAAGTAATTACATTGTCTGTCTGTCTGTCTGTCTGTCTGTCTGTCTGTCTGTCTGCCTGTCTGTCCCTCCCTCGCACTCCCTTTAGCCCCAATAGATAGTCGGGACACCAACCCGAGTACAGCGGTCGCACTCCCTTTAGCTGAGTGACGGGTATTAGATAGTCGGGACACCAACCCGACTATAGCGTTCTCTCTTGTTTTTAGCTTCGGGTGTAGGTGAACAAAATTATCGTTCCGAAGCGCTCAATCGTTCCCGATGATTACGGCGTCGAGTCACTTGTACATGAATTGATTGTGAAAGGATTATAAATATCGTGTGACCACGAAATAAAATTAAGGGAGAATGCTTTTCAATGTATTATATGTTTAATGAGAACAAAAGAAGTATTAAATATTTCATTATTAACTAATTGTATTATATGTTTAATAAGAACAAAAGAAGTATTAAATATTTGATTATTAACTAAATAATGCAATGTGTACTCCTTGTATGTTCACATACTAAGGCACATCACATCACATTATCAGGTGAAGTGAGTCCACACCGCCAGTAAGATGCTTGTGAAGGAAGATCACACCAGTACATATTCGACGGTGCTTTAAAGTTGGCAGATTTAAAAGTCGCAGCCTGTCTCTGTAGAAAGGTAGTCGGCTTTCAGAGTCCCAGTTCAAACCACGTAAGGCCAATAGGAGAAACTGCTTCTGAACAGACTCAATCATGTCTTGATAGTGCTCATACTGTGGAGACCATACGCATGAGTAGTATTCCAGCGTTGGACGAACTAAGGAAACATACAGGAGCTTTGTGATATACGGCTCATCGAATTCCTTGAACCAGCGTTTGATGAAAGCTAATAAGGCCTTAGCTTTATTGGAGATAGTGCTGACATGGCGATTGAAGCATATCTTATGGCCAAATAGGACTCCAAGATCTAGGACGGTTTCAATGCGTTCTAGCGCGGTTTGGCCAATGGAGTATGTACGCACAGCTGGATTGGAACGAAAAAATGTCATGGATTTACATTTATCTGGATTAAGCAGTAGCTTATTGACTTGGCACCAGGATTGAAGGTTATTTATGTCAAGCTGGAGCTGCATGTGGGAACCAGCCGATGTCATATGCCACGATAATTTGAGGAAGATCATTAATAAATAGACCAAATAGCAAAGGACTAAGGTGGCTACCTTAAGGTACTCCGGAGCTTTCAGATACAAATTTTGAAAGTACATTATTAAATTGTACCTTTTGGGAGCGGCCTGTAAGGTAGGACTGAATCCACATCAAAAGAGTTGGTAGGAAACCACGAAGGCGCAGCTTTTGGATAAGAAACTCATGGCACACTGAATCAAACGCTTTGCTAAAATCAGTGAAAATGACATCAGTTTGATTAGAGGATAGGAAGCCTTTATTAATGTAGGTCATAAATTCCAGCAGGTAACTACAACTAGTTGAACGACATTTTGTGAATCCATGTTGATTCGGAGATAATAAGGAGCGACACAGATGCCGCAATTGATCGCATATGAGTTTTTCAAATAGCTTAGGAATAGCACTTAGTTTGGCTATCCCACGATAGTTCATAATATCAGACTTGCTGCCCTTCTTATGAAGTGGAATAATAAAGGACTCCTTCCAAACAGCCGGAAAGGTACAGAGATGTATAGAATTTTGGAAAATCATGGTTAATGGAACAGAAAGTGGATCTGCGCAATATTTTAGAACGGAGCTGGGCACCATATCGGGATATATAATTCGGGTTCTGGGCCAATTTGCATATTAATGGCCCCCGCCCCCTCTCTAATTAGCATATTAATGCCCCCACCCCCTCTCTAATTAGCAAATTAATGGCCCCGCCCCCTCTCTAATTAACATATTAAAGACCCCAGCCCCCTCATCACCGGATGTGGGTTCTGACACAATTAGCATAATCCATAAATGAACTGATTTTAATGGGTTTAGATGTCATAAAAAGGTCACGATCATATCCTGATAATACTGATCACGTATCCTTTTTACTAATTATGATCAATTAATGATCAATTCAACAGGTGAATGCATACGTGAGAAAAGGTCGCTCCCCTTCCGCCCATCCCCCACATCCCCATGTAACAATACTTATAACGTGACCTTTTTCCTCATTATAAGCAATTTATATTCAACTGGGATTCCAATGTACGTGAGAAAGGTCACACACCCAAAGTATTCAAAGGTTGTTATCTAAAACAAACATGTTCGATCATGTTGGGGAAAGATGTGTCCTATGATTGTAAAAGTAATTAAGAATTTAAAACAACCCCAAAGTATTCAAAGGTTGTTATCTAAAACAAACATGTTCGATCATGTTGGGGAAAGATGTGTCCTATGATTGTAAAAGTAATTACATTGTCTGTCTGTCTGTCTGTCTGTCTGTCTGTCTGTCTGTCTGTCTGTCTGTCTGTCTGTCTGTCCCTCCCTCGCACTCCCTTTAGCCCCAATAGATAGTCGGGACACCAACCCGAGTACAGCGGTCGCACTCCCTTTAGCTGAGTGACGGGTATTAGATAGTCGGGACACCAACCCGACTATAGCGTTCTCTCTTGTTTTTAGCTTCGGGTGTAGGTGAACAAAATTATCGTTCCGAAGCGCTCAATCGTTCCCGATGATTACGGCGTCGAGTCACTTGTACATGAATTGATTGTGAAAGGATTATAAATATCGTGTGACCACGAAATAAAATTAAGGGAGAATGCTTTTCAATGTATTATATGTTTAATGAGAACAAAAGAAGTATTAAATATTTCATTATTAACTAATTGTATTATATGTTTAATAAGAACAAAAGAAGTATTAAATATTTGATTATTAACTAAATAAAGCAATGTGTACTCCTTGTATGTTCACATACTAAGGCACATCACATCACATTATCAGGTGAAGTGAGTCCACACCGCCAGTAAGATGCTTGTGAAGGAAGATCACACCAGTACATATTCGACGGTGCTTTAAAGTTGGCAGATTTAAAAGTCGCAGCCTGTCTCTGTAGAAAGGTAGTCGGCTTTCAGAGTCCCAGTTCAAACCACGTAAGGCCAATAGGAGAAACTGCTTCTGAACAGACTCAATCATGTCTTGATAGTGCTCATACTGTGGAGACCATACGCATGAGTAGTATTCCAGCGTTGGACGAACTAAGGAAACATACAGGAGCTTTGTGATATACGGCTCATCGAATTCCTTGAACCAGCGTTTGATGAAAGCTAATAAGGCCTTAGCTTTATTGGAGATAGTGCTGACATGGCGATTGAAGCATATCTTATGGCCAAATAGGACTCCAAGATCTAGGACGGTTTCAATGCGTTCTAGCGCGGATTGGCCAATGGAGTATGTACGCACAGCTGGATTGGAACGAAAAAATGTCATGGATTTACATTTATCTGGATTAAGCAGTAGCTTATTGACTTGGCACCAGGATTGAAGGTTATTTAAGTCAAGCTGGAGCTGCATGTGGGAACCAGCCGATGTCATATGCCACGATAATTTGAGGAAGATCATTAATAAATAGACCAAATAGCAAAGGACTAAGGTGGCTACCTTAAGGTACTCCGGAGCTTTCAGATACAAATTTTGAAAGTACATTATTAAATTGTACCTTTTGGGAGCGGCCTGTAAGGTAGGACTGAATCCACATCAAAAGAGTTGGTAGGAAACCACGAAGGCGCAGCTTTTGGATAAGAAACTCATGGCACACTGAATCAAACGCTTTGCTAAAATCAGTGAAAATGACATCAGTTTGATTAGAGGATAGGAAGCCTTTATTAATGTAGGTCATAAATTCCAGCAGGTAACTACAACTAGTTGAACGACATTTTGTGAATCCATGTTGATTCGGAGATAATAAGGAGCGACACAGATGCCGCAATTGATCGCATATGAGTTTTTCAAATAGCTTAGGAATAGCACTTAGTTTGGCTATCCCACGATAGTTCATAATATCAGACTTGCTGCCCTTCTTATGAAGTGGAATAATAAAGGACTCCTTCCAAACAGCCGGAAAGGTACAGAGATGTATAGAATTTTGGAAAATCATGGTTAATGGAACAGAAAGTGGATCTGCGCAATATTTTAGAACGGAGCTGGGCACCATATCGGGATATATAATTCGGGTTCTGGGCCAATTTGCATATTAATGGCCCCCGCCCCCTCTCAAATTAGCATATTAATGCCCCCACCCCCTCTCTAATTAGCAAATTAATGGCCCCGCCCCCTCTCTAATTAACATATTAAAGACCCCAGCCCCCTCATCACCGGATGTGGGTTCTGACACAATTAGCATAATCCATAAATGAACTGATTTTAATGGGTTTAGATGTCATAAAAAGGTCACGATCATATCCTGATAATACTGATCACGTATCCTTTTTACTAATTATGATCAATTAATGATCAATTCAACAGGTGAATGCATACGTGAGAAAAGGTCGCTCCCCTTCCGCCCATCCCCCACATCCCCATGTAACAATACTTATAACGTGACCTTTTTCCTCATTATAAGCAATTTATATTCAACTGGGATTCCAATGTACGTGAGAAAGGTCACACACCCAAAGTATTCAAAGGTTGTTATCTAAAACAAACATGTTCGATCATGTTGGGGAAAGATGTGTCCTATGATTGTAAAAGTAATTAAGAATTTAAAACAACCCCAAAGTATTCAAAGGTTGTTATCTAAAACAAACATGTTCGATCATGTTGGGGAAAGATGTGTCCTATGATTGTAAAAGTAATTACATTGTCTGTCTGTCTGTCTGTCTGTCTGTCTGTCTGTCTGTCTGTCTGTCTGTCGTCTGTCTTCTTCTTCCCTCCCTCGCACTCCCTTTAGCCCCAATAGATAGTCGGGACACCAACCCGAGTACAGCGGTCGCACTCCCTTTAGCTGAGTGACGGGTATTAGATAGTCGGGACACCAACCCGACTATAGCGTTCTCTCTTGTTTTTAGCTTCGGGTGTAGGTGAACAAAATTATCGTTCCGAAGCGCTCAATCGTTCCCGATGATTACGGCGTCGAGTCACTTGTACATGAATTGATTGTGAAAGGATTATAAATATCGTGTGACCACGAAATAAAATTAAGGGAGAATGCTTTTCAATGTATTATATGTTTAATGAGAACAAAAGAAGTATTAAATATTTCATTATTAACTAATTGTATTATATGTTTAATAAGAACAAACGAAGTATTAAATATTTGATTATTAACTAAATAAAGCAATGTGTACTCCTTGTATGTTCACATACTAAGGCACATCACATCACATTATCAGGTGAAGTGAGTCCACACCGCCAGTAAGATGCTTGTGAAGGAAGATCACACCAGTACATATTCGACGGTGCTTTAAAGTTGGCAGATTTAAAAGTCGCAGCCTGTCTCTGTAGAAAGGTAGTCGGCTTTCAGAGTCCCAGTTCAAACCACGTAAGGCCAATAGGAGAAACTGCTTCTGAACAGACTCAATCATGTCTTGATAGTGCTCATACTGTGGAGACCATACGCATGAGTAGTATTCCAGCGTTGGACGAACTAAGGAAACATACAGGAGCTTTGTGATATACGGCTCATCGAATTCCTTGAACCAGCGTTTGATGAAAGCTAATAAGGCCTTAGCTTTATTGGAGATAGTGCTGACATGGCGATTGAAGCATATCTTATGGCCAAATAGGACTCCAAGATCTAGGACGGTTTCAATGCGTTCTAGCGCGGATTGGCCAATGGAGTATGTACGCACAGCTGGATTGGAACGAAAAAATGTCATGGATTTACATTTATCTGGATTAAGCAGTAGCTTATTGACTTGGCACCAGGATTGAAGGTTATTTAAGTCAAGCTGGAGCTGCATGTGGGAACCAGCCGATGTCATATGCCACGATAATTTGAGGAAGATCATTAATAAATAGACCAAATAGCAAAGGACTAAGGTGGCTACCTTAAGGTACTCCGGAGCTTTCAGATACAAATTTTGAAAGTACATTATTAAATTGTACCTTTTGGGAGCGGCCTGTAAGGTAGGACTGAATCCACATCAAAAGAGTTGGTAGGAAACCACGAAGGCGCAGCTTTTGGATAAGAAACTCATGGCACACTGAATCAAACGCTTTGCTAAAATCAGTGAAAATGACATCAGTTTGATTAGAGGATAGGAAGCCTTTATTAATGTAGGTCATAAATTCCAGCAGGTAACTACAACTAGTTGAACGACATTTTGTGAATCCATGTTGATTCGGAGATAATAAGGAGCGACACAGATGCCGCAATTGATCGCATATGAGTTTTTCAAATAGCTTAGGAATAGCACTTAGTTTGGCTATCCCACGATAGTTCATAATATCAGACTTGCTGCCCTTCTTATGAAGTGGAATAATAAAGGACTCCTTCCAAACAGCCGGAAAGGTACAGAGATGTATAGAATTTTGGAAAATCATGGTTAATGGAACAGAAAGTGGATCTGCGCAATATTTTAGAACGGAGCTGGGCACCATATCGGGATATATAATTCGGGTTCTGGGCCAATTTGCATATTAATGGCCCCCGCCCCCTCTCTAATTAGCATATTAATGCCCCCACCCCCTCTCTAATTAGCAAATTAATGGCCCCGCCCCTCTCTAATTAACATATTAAAGACCCCAGCCCCCTCATCACCGGATGTGGGTTCTGACACAATTAGCATAATCCATAAATGAACTGATTTTAATGGGTTTAGATGTCATAAAAAGGTCACGATCATATCCTGATAATACTGATCACGTATCCTTTTTACTAATTATGATCAATTAATGATCAATTCAACAGGTGAATGCATACGTGAGAAAAGGTCGCTCCCCTTCCGCCCATCCCCCACATCCCCATGTAACAATACTTATAACGTGACCTTTTTCCTCATTATAAGCAATTTATATTCAACTGGGATTCCAATGTACGTGAGAAAGGTCACACACCCAAAGTATTCAAAGGTTGTTATCTAAAACAAACATGTTCGATCATGTTGGGGAAAGATGTGTCCTATGATTGTAAAAGTAATTAAGAATTTAAAACAACCCCAAAGTATTCAAAGGTTGTTATCTAAAACAAACATGTTCGATCATGTTGGGGAAAGATGTGTCCTATGATTGTAAAAGTAATTAAGAATTTAGAACAACCCCAATGAAATAAATCTTACAAGTTAATTATTCTCAGATGTGGGAAATATATTCCGGCCCATGTTCTTTAACTGCTAAATTGATTCTAAAATTTATTTTCTTTCCACAAATGGCTCATAAAGATCTCATAAAAGGGACTCGCATAAGAGCTTGTAGAAATTCTTTCGTATTCATTATAGTATTTTTGTTTGTTGTTTAGATAATTTTGCTTATTAATTTTAATTAATTTATTAAAATTTAAATATTTATTTGTTTCAATTAATTTACTTATTAATTTTTTCATTGAAGTTAATCTTCATTTTCTATTCTGGTGAATTATAGTTAGAAAAGTCATAATAAATCCTAGTTTGCGATCATTTCCATCTAATTCATGATTATTGTTTTTATACTTAGGTGATGTTGAAAATATTGATCAAACATCTTCATTTTAAAATATTGAATAAATGGATAAATCTTAAATAAAATATCTGTAACATATCACAACCAGAGCTTGCAAATAACTGTCAACCGATTTTCCTAAGGCAGTTTGACTCTCGACAAAACCGAAAAAAATGTTGCTCACAAACTCTCTCTCTCTGAGCGGAACCCTTTTTTCGTTTTGCTTGTCCGACCGTTCAGCTCAACCGAACAAAGTCTTTCAATAACCACTCGGTGAGACCCTTTTAAGTTAACAGTCACCTAAAAGGGTTTCTATAAGACTACAGTTAAAGAAAAGTCAGACAAATGTGTTTTCTCTAGAAAGAGAAAAGTATAGGCCTTCTGTGGTATGTGCATAAATGTTACGTAGGAAATCAAGATAATTAAAGCATCGGAATACACATCCTTACAAAGATTTTTATTAAGAATTTAGTTTAACAATTAATAAAGAATAATTAATAATTAATAATTAACTACGCCTTTCACTTAAAATAAAGTGTATGGCGGAGAAAGCCCTTTCCACGGATACTTGCGTAGCTGGAGTACCAAGTATCACGTGTGCCAGATCTGCCAAAAGTGGTGATTTAAGTTTTAAATTGTTAAAAAATAGTAAAACTCGTAGAGTAAAAGAGTATATTGTATTCGTGCAAAAGTATGTAACAGGTAGAAGGAAGCGTTTCCGACCCTATAAAGTATATATATTCTTGATCAGGATCACTAGCCGAGTCGATCTAGCCATGTCCGCCTGTCCGTCTGTCCGTCTGTCTGTCTGTCTGTCTGTCTGTCTGTCTGTCTGTCTGTCTGTCTGTATGAACGCTGAGATCTCGGAAACTATAAAAGCTAGAAGGTTGAGATTTCCCACACATATTTTTGGGCTTCCTACGCAGCGCAAGTTTATTTCAAAAAGTTGCCACGCCCCCTCTAACGCCCACAATGGCCAATTTTAAAATGTGTCTGGCGCCCACACCTTTAAAGATTACCGAGAAGTATAAATGCAATTTTGTTGTGTATATTTATACCTATCGAAACGTAGAAGACATTTTTCAAATCGGACCATTCATTAAAAAGTTATTCGCAATCAAAAAAATTGTACATATCCATCTCCCTCGCACTCCCTTTAGCTGAGTGACGGGTATTAGATATTCGGGACACCAACCCGACTATAGCGTTCTCTCTTGTTTATTTTCTTCACGGCCCATTTTAATCACAATGAAAAACACGCGCGGCATACGTATTTGTTACTGAAGTAGAACTGATTTGTACTTAGACGAACAGGTCACACACACGCACTTATACATTCACAAAAGAACGTTTTCCTTAACAGACCGAGCAAAGTACTCAGTAGAAACCGAAACCGAAGTAACTCTAAAAAAAAGGGTTTTGCTCTGAGCGTAACATCTGTTAAGCAAAAACCCTTTAAAGCAGAGCTTGCAAGGTTCGGTCAACCTTTTCAAAGTGTTGGAAAAAAACCTGTCACTTACAAACCCTATGACAACTGAGAATGAGCTAACACCTTAAAAGGGTTTTTGCTTAACAGATGTTACGCTCAGAGCAAAACACTTTTTTTTAGAGTTACTTCGGTTTCGGTTTCTACTGACTACTTTGCTCGGTCTGTTAAGAAAAACGGTCTTTTGTGAATGTATGAGTGTGTGTGTGGACCTGTTCGTCTAAGCACAAATCAGTTCTACTTCAGTAGAAAACTCGTATGCCGTGTTTTTTATTGTGATTAAAATGGGCCGTGAAGAAAATAAAAAAGTACATTTGTTTTTCAAATATGAAAATGGTAAATCCACGTGTAATGTGTGTGGTCTGCAGATGAGTGGCAAGCACTTAACAAATCTTAAGAGGCATTTGACCTCAAAGCATTCAGAAGCATTGGAAGATTTGGACGCAAGCAGCACAAGTGCGAAAATAACTGCAAAAAAAAGGAAAATTTGCATAGAGACCAATGAGGACATAATATCTTCATCGATTGTGAAAATTGTCACAACAGACGGCAGACCTTTTCGGATGTTGGACAGTGAAGGTTTCTGCGACATCGTCAATCCAATTTTTGATGCCCTTTCGATGGATCGTATAACCTCCCGAAACATAATGAGTTTTGTTTCTGAAAAGGAGGTGGCAATCAGGCAAGACATAAAGTCGTTGGTGAAAGGAAAGCTAATTTCTATTAAGGTAGATGTTGCTACTAGGCTGGACAAAGCCATACTAGGAGTCAACCTGCAAATGATAAGCTCCTCAGTGGAAAAAAGTGAAATTTTAATTAAAACATTAGGAATGATCCAATTATTCGAATCCCATACCGGCCGCTACATCAAGGAACGTATTATAGACATTTTACGTGAATACGAAATCGACATTGAAAACGTTTTTAGGTAAGTACATATATCTTTCCAAATACCGAGTTATATATAAAAATTTAATATTAATACATAACAAAATATTTCTTTATTAGCATAACTTCAGATAACGGCAAAAATATGATAAAGGCCATACAAATTCTTAACGACGAAGCGACCGAGCAAACACTTGCCGAAGATGATTCCTGCACCGGCGAAGTTATGGAAAAGCTCGAGTCTATAGAAATCGCAAACGTACATCTTGTACGATGCGCTGTGCACACCCTCCAGTTGTGCGTTTGTGACATAAATAAGAAAAGGGAAATCGCAGAACAAATTTCTATTTGCCGTGGATTGTGCAAAACTTTGCGCACAGAAACCCACAGGTGAGTAAAAAACGTGAAATAAATTAATATAGATAGGTTTAGAATAATTTGAAATGGAATTAAAATAATTTCATATATAGACGAATTCTAATGGATCACAATAAATCCGTTCCAACGCTTGATGTCACGACACGGTGGAATTCAACATATACCATGTTAAAAAAGTTGTTGGATCTTAAAGAATTTCTGTCTGACAAATCATTGCCACCAACAATTCGAATAAACATCGATTGGGACTGGGTCGAGCTCTATGTTGATACCTTTAAGGACACATTTGAGGCAACGTTGAAATTGCAGGAGGAACAATTGGTCTACAGCGATTTTTTCATTTTATGGATGGAACTAAGATTGAAATGCGAAAAAAACAAAAATCACTTATCTTCAATGCTAGTTGATCAACTTCAAATTAGGGAAGGTAAGCTCTTAGAGAATGAAGTTTTGTTGGCTGCCATTTATATGGACCCAAGGATTAATTTGGTGTTGACAGTCCCTCAAAAAATGTTGGCGAAAAAACTTTTGAAACAAATTGCATGCCGCATTTACCACCTCAAGCATGTAAGCTACTTCTCAAAAAAAGCCAGTAGGTTTGAAGAGTCCCGCTTAATATTTTTATATTACTGCTGTGTACTTTGTTTATAGTTAGTGTGATTTAGATATTATATTGTGTCTGTCTTAAACTAGATAGTAAATCGTGTTTATAATTATATTGTACCTATTAAATTCCTTCTTATTAATAGAATCTGACATCGCACTCTGGAGATGAATTGCCAGGTCGCTCTGAAGATCAAGAACCGTTCGCAACAACTAGCTCCGAGGAAAAGTCCCTGTTCGCGGCATATTTGGATGGAGTTCAAACGGTGTCCCAAGCCCAAGAAAAGCCAGCGACTGACCAGCTGTCCAAATTATATACAGAAATTGAGAATTTCGACGTAGCGAATGGCCGTTTACCATTAAATGGAAATATTCTACAATTTTTTAACAATTTAAAATTTAAATCACCACTTTTGGCAGATCTCGCTCACGTGGTACTTGCTACTCCAGCCACGCAAGTATCCGTGGAAAGAGCTTTCTCCGCACTACACTTTATTTTAAGTGAAAGGCGTAGTTCGCTTAGTCCAGAACACTTAAATTCATTATTAATTGTTAAACTAAATTCTTAATAAAAATCTTTGTAAATATGTGTATTCCGATGCTTTATTATCTGTATTTTCTACGTAACATTCATGCACATATCACAGCAGGCCTATACTTTTCTCTTTCTGGAGAAAACCCATTTTTCTGACTTTTATTTAACAGTAGTCTTATAGAAACCCTTTTAGGTGACTGTTAACTTAAAAGGGTCTCACCGAGTGGTTATTGAAAGACCGATTGCTTTGTTCGGTTGAGCCGAACGGTCGGACCGAAACCGACAAGCAAAACGAAAAAAGGGTTCCGCTCAGAGAGAGAATTTGTGAGCAACATTTTTTTCGGTTTTGTCGAGAGTCAAACTGCCTTAGGAAAATCGGTTGACAGTTATTTGCAAGCTCTGCTTTAAAGCCTAGTACTCAGTACGACGAAAACTGCTAGCTAAGCATAGGAGTAAGCGAGAGGCAAAAAGAGAGCTAACGCCTTTAGCTGGGACTTTTTCCCACCTCGGTACTCAGTTGAGCTAAGGAAATAGTATGGAAATACCAAAAAAATACCAGATTTAGCGGATGAATTCCGATGAACGCCTTTAGCCGCGGCCCAAAGAATAGAAAATTTGATCTTTGGCTGTGTTTGTGCAGAAGCGGTGTGCCAATAACACATTATAAATGGAGGGAAAACCCCGAAAAACAAATGGAAAAGTGCCTGTAGGATTTGCGGCAATACATATCGCCATGCCAACAGCGAATTTAACTCTTGCGACCCAAGTCGGCTCAACATTTTGTAATATTTTAAAATTGGCGCCAATTGATGTTTGCTGTTTGTCAACAAACCCAGTAAGACCATGCTACATGCATTGCGGATGAACTACAAAAACTTCGGCCACACTAAAAGATGAATATTTTTCGACTAGTAAAACTCTTAGCCGAACTGAGTACTAGGCTTAAATGTGTTAGCTCACTCCCAGTTTTCATAGGGTTTGTAAATGACAAGTTTTTTTCCAACACTTTGAATAGGTTGACCGAACCTTGCAAGCTCTGATGACAACAGATAAAACAGATAATAACAGCAAGTAAACAACTAGAAATCAGCCAATAACAACTAATAAACAGCTGGTTAACAACTAGAAACCAGCTAATAACAGCTAGTAAACAACTAGAAACCAGCTAATAACAGCTAATAAGCAGCTGGTAAACAACTAAGGACCAGCTAATAAGAGCTAGTAAACAACTAGAAACCAGCTAATTACAGCTAATAAACAGCTGGTAAACAACTAGTAAACAGCTAACAGCAACAATGCATCAGTTAAACCAATTCTTGAACATATTAATCAATTTCGTAGTTATATTTCTTATCATATCACGGATTAGATGGAGATGACCGCAAACTAGGATTTATTATGACTTTTCTACCTATAAGCCTAGTACTCAGTACGACGAAAACTGCTAGCTAAGCATAGGAGTAAGCGAGAGGCAAATAAGTAGCTAACGCCTTTAGCTGGGACTTTTTCCCACCTCGGTACTCAGTTGAGCTAAGGAAATAGTAAGGAAATGCCAAAAAAATACCAGATTTAGCGGATGAATTCCGATGAACGCCTTTAGCCGCGGCCCAAAGAATAGAAAATTTGATCTTTGGCTGTGTTTGTGCAGAAGCGGTGTCCCAATAACACATTATAAATGGAAGGAAAACCCCGAAAATCAATGGAAAAGTACCTGTTGGATTTGCGGCAATACATATCGCCATGCCAACAGCGAATTTAACTCTTGCGACCCAAGTCGGCTCAACATTTTGTAATATTTTAAAATTGGCGCCAGTTGATGTTTGCTGTTTGTCAACAAACCCAGTAAGGCCATGCTTCATGCATTGCGGATGAACTACAAAAACTTCGGCCACACTAAAAGATTAATATTTTTCGACTAGTAAAACTCTTAGCCGAACTGAGTACTAGGCTATAATCCTGAATTACCGTCGGAAAAATGTGTCTACCTCTTTTAATGTAAATCACCAGAATAGAAAATGACGATTAACTTCAATAAATAAATTAATAAGTAAAATAATTGAAATTAACAAATATTTAAATGTTAATCAATTAATTCAAATTAATAATCCAAAATATCTAAAAAACAAAAAAAAATACAATAATGAATACGACAGAATTTCTACAAGCACTTATGCGAGTCCCTTTTATGAGATCTTTCCATTGTGCAACAAAACTGCTATTAAACTTGCTTTGCTGCCATCGATAAAGAGTCTCCACTCATTTGGATTATGAACTTCTTGGAGCTGATGAAACATTGCAGTTATGTTATTGCAACAGCTAATCTGATCGTCTTTGGCGAAATACTTAGCGTAACCTTTATGACGGTTTCTATAAAGAGAGGTTTTCCCTTCTGGTTTCAAAAATCTATGCTGCTTCATTCGAGATGCAAGCTACTCTGACTTCTCTTTTGTCAGCTCTAAATCTCGAATCCAATCATTTAACTTTTCTTGAGAAAGAAGGGATAACTTCTTCTTCACCTGGACTAGAGTCATCGGAAATAGAAGAGCTATCCGAAGAAGTATAATTATCCATTTTGTCGGGACATACTGGTACATTAGCGGAATGAATTTTGGGAAGTGTCACTGAGCGCATTTTCGCGTATTTCCATTTTGCGTTCTTTCCGATGCATCACATGACATGATGGTTTTCTCCAAATCATTAACGTGTCAAGCTTCAAGTAGCATCTAGATCAAGAAAACAATAAAGGTCCTTTCAAAAAAGTATCGAAAACTAAAACATAACTTTTGCCTTTGCTCTATTTAAGTAATGTCAAGCGACAAGAATCGCAAATTCTCCTCGGTGTCGAAGACTCTTCAAGGCTTGGTTCAATGCGAAAGTAGGGGAAATATCGACTTTTCACCTCACTATTAGAGGGTCGAAATTTATCGTTCATAAAACATTTACCACACACATTTTAAAAAGTGTTTTCTTTTTTTTTCAAATACGTACTCTTTTTATTTCGTTTTTGATAAATCAGTACTTTTGCTTGCAGTGCTTTTTGTTAATAAAGCATGCTTTTTTTGAAATGAAGGTTAGCTATTTTATAAGAATGAATTATCCAAATGGATATTACTTATTAAAAATACTCACAGTAATAACGCATGCAATTTTACATTTTTTAAGGTATTTTTAAAAATTAAATTAATTTTTATAATTTTCTAGCTTATAAATATCTGATTTAGCTATTTTTTGACCCGGCTGCCATCACTATCATTTTTGTTCACATGTCGCCGCCTGGGATAAAACTTAAATTTGGACTTTGTCAAACGAAAAAAGTGGAAAAATCCTAACTTTAAAAATCCACCATAAATCCATGAACTTCGGCCATACCCAGCTTATTTTATTTGATAGGATGTAAACTTCAAGTTGGTACTTATTATGAGTTTTCAACGGACTTTTTTCGAGTTGTTACGATATATGCGGCCGACTTATAGTCGACAAAAAAACACATTTTTTTATCTATGTCGAGCTGCTGCGCTGCCATTACATATCCAATCATTTTAATCTGTATGGCAAAGTTAGGCTCTGATCTATTGACTTTATAAAAGTTTTATAAAAACTGGCCCAATCGGGTGGATATGTGCCGAAATATAAGAAAAAATTCGAAAAAAGCCAGAAATTTGACATTTTGAACTTTAAAAATCTAAAAAATCTACTTTTGCACGCTTACGATATACCCTTTTACCCTACGAGTAACGGGTATAATTACTACAGGTCCTGTAAGCAAAGGAAAAATGTTTTTAATTCATTTACTAGCATTATTATAGCATTTTTACGGAAAACGTAACTGAGTATTTTATGTAGACGGAATTTTTTTTAAGTTTTATGAAGACAAAAGACAATTTGGTCCCAAATACCATATTACAATTTGGTCCTAAAGACCATATAACAATATGGTCCCAAGGACCATATTACAGTTTGACCCCAAGGACATTATTTAAATTTGGTCACAAATTCCATATTACAATTTGGACCCAAATACCATATTACATTTAGGTCCCAGAGAAAATATTACAATTTGGTCCCAAAGACCATATTACACTTAGGTCCCGAAGATTTCATTACAATGTGGTCCCAAAGACCATATTACAATTTGGTCCCACAGACAATTTTACATTTTACAATTTGGTCCCAAAAACCATATTAAAATTTGGTCCCAAAGACAATATTACAATTAGGCCCAAAGGACCATATTATAATTTGGTCCGGAAGACCATATAACAATTAGAACTCAAAGTCCATATTACAATTTTATCCCAAAGACCATATTACAATTTGGTCCCAAAGACCGTATTACAATTAGGACCCAAAGATAATATTACAATTTGGTCTTAAGGACCATATTTGTTCCCAAAAACCATATAACTATTTGGTCCCAAAGACCATATAACAATTTGGTCCCAAGGACCATATTAGTAATTGGTCACAAACTCCATATTAGAATTAGGTCCCAAAGACCATATTACAACTAGGTCCCGAAGACTATATTCCAATTTGGTCCAAAGAACAAATTACAATTTGGTCCCAGAGACCATATTAAAATTAGGTTATTACAATTTGAAAAGACCATATTATTATTTGGTCACAGTTACCATATTACAATTTGGTCCTAAAGACCAGATTACAATTATGTTAAAAAGACCATATTACAATTGGGTCCCAAAGACTATATTGCAACTAGGTCCCAAAGACCATAATACAATTAGGACCAAAAGACCATATTTAAATTTCGGCCCAAAGACCATATTAAAGTTAGGTCCCAAGGACCGTATTACAATTTCGTCTTAAAGACTATATTACAATTTAGTACCAAAGAACTAATTAAAAATTTGTCCTTAATTAGGTCCCAAAGACAACATATTACAATTAGGTCTCAAGGACCATATTGCAATTAGGTCTCAAAGACCAAATTACAATTTCCGAGATCTCAGCGTTGATACGGACCGACATAACGACAGATGGACATGGCTACATCGACTCGGCTAGTGATTCTTTGGTCTAAAATGCGTCCTTCTACCTGTTACATACTTTTGTACGTAAGCCGTCAGCTAGCTTTCTTTGCGTTCGGACGTGCTTATAGTTCTCGCTAGGTTGCTTCACCGCTGTCCCAAGTGCAATACCGATGTTACACCGGCCCAGCTTTGCGCCTCGGATGCTGTCCGCTGTTCTTCTTTGTGCCGGCGCGCTTATCATACTTCTTGCGTAGACCTCCCGGACGATGTGATCAAAATTCTATTAAATCCAAACATAATGTGGCAATGGAGCTCCCGCTCCCCAGTCAAATGCTGCTGCTTCTGCTACGTTTTCCGCGGTCGTTGACCTATCTAATCAAGCTCTGGATATCGAAAGAGGAAATTTCATAGAAGTTCGAAATAAGAAGAGAAGGAACAACAACAAGCTTAATAAGCACATTGTTAGAGTGGCCCCGAATGCCGAAGATCTTCACGTTTTGCCAATTAAGAAATTCGTGCATGTCGGAAAGTTTGCAACAGCTACAGATCCTGCTGCTGTTTTAAAATATGTGTCCACCAAGCTTAATGTGGATGCTAATTCTTTACCTTGTGTAAAACTTGTAAAAAAAGATTTTGACGTTAAAACTTTAAAGTTTGTAAATTTTAAGCTTGGTATTTCTGATCAGCTTTATGATTCAGTCTTCAAGAATGATTTTTGTCCAAACTTAGTTAAGCTCAAAAGATTTATTCATAGAGAACGGGCCATTGTGGATGTGAATAGAATCGTGTCCAATTTTCCGGAGCCTGAAAAAACTTTAACATCGAGTCATTCATCAAAAACCCCTAGTAATCGGCGCCACTGGCTTCGATAATTTTGCGGGACATCTTCTGCAAGCCATGCTCGCTGCGCTCTCAACATCTTACGCCTCTCCTTCACTGCGTTGCAAACTTTTGACTGAAATTATAATACCCTCTGCGAGGGTATAACAAGATTTCCTTCTTCTTCTCAAAATGAAATAATTTGTCCCTTTGTTTGTTGGTATGCATCAAATCATGGTTTTAGGATCCTGAACTAAATTTTACTGTGTTATGAAAAACGTGATATGAAAAACGTGATATGAAAAACGTTTGTTCTACATGTTTTGGAAAAACCCGCTAGTTTAGCGGGAAATCATAAAAAAAAGCTAGATTTTGACGGCTTATAGTTTCTAAACGACTAGAGCTACAGACTCTACTATACCTCGTTAAAAAGGTAATTTAATATGCTAATCGCGTTGCCTTCGTTAAATTGGCTAAATGCAATAGTTTAAAATGTATGGCTAAAAGTTGTTTTTTTAAATCACTTTTTGGCTATTTTCTCCAAAACGGCTCTAAAGATTTATTTTTAAATTTGATATTATATAGCCCATGAAATTCCTGAACTTTTAGTTTATAACACTTTTTCTCATAAAAATGCACGTTTGGGTGTAATTGAGCTATGAAAAGTGGAAGCCGTTTCAGAATAATATGAAAAACATTTAATGCTTACTTGAATGCCACTACGTGGACTGCCGTCCATAGTGATATATAAGCTTCTATGAGAGCAAAAGTAAACAAACGAAAACTTCTGATATCAAATAAAAACACATCTTAACAATGTAAACAAGAGAAAACGCTATAGTCGGGTTTGTGTCCCGACTATCTAATACCCGTCACTCAGCTAAAGGGAGTGCGAGGGAGATGGATATATAACATTTTTTTGATTGCGAATAACTTTTTAATGAATGGTCCGATTTGAAAAATGTCCTGTACATTTCGATAGGTATAAATAATTTGGACGTTGATGCACTATGATCAGTACAAACAAGTGGCCCTTACGACACCAAGCAAAGCTTGTTACGCGCGGAGCCCTAAACCGTTTTGGGCAAGTAAGCGGAATCGCGGACATGGAAAAAATACGATCTAAGAATATTAACAAATAAACTAAACTAAACTAAACAATAGACAGTTTAAAATACATGCTCACAAAGAATTTACAAATTATTTGAAGACAGAAAATACATAAGTTTATTATAATTAGTAGCATTAGGGGTATCAAACAGTAAGACGTGGCACAGTGAATTATAGTCGTCACACAGAACACGAAAAGGATCATGCAGGGCATAATTAGATCTACATATTGGCAGGGCCAACGGACGAAAACGGCGAACTGTTCTACAGGGTACATTCCAGTTAAGTGAACTAAGAAGGAAAGGGGAGTCGACATCACCATTAATGAGTTTGTGTAAGAACATAACTCCATGACACTTTCTACGATGGTAGAGGGTTGGTAAGTCGAGCAGGCGCAACCTCGCAAGATAAGAGGGCAATCGACTACCTGGGTCCCAGTTTAATCCCCTCAGAGCAAAAAGAAGGAATTGTTTTTGGACAGACTCTAACATATTTTGGTAGCAGCTAATTTGAGGAGACCATATACAAGAGCAATATTCCATAGACGGACGAATAAGAGAAACATACAAAAGCTTTGTTGTGTAAGGATCATCGAACTCCCTTGACCAACGTTTCATAAATGCAAGAAGACTTCTGGCTTTATTAGATATAGTAGATATATGGTCTTTAAAACTAAGTTTATGATCAAATAAAACACCAAGATCCTGAACTGAAAAAATTCGTTCAAGGGCGTTATTTCCAATAGAATAAGAAAACAGAGATGGATTACAACGATAAAAGGTCATAAAGTTACATTTAGAATAGTTTAAATTTAACATGTTAATCATGCACCACGTATACAAACAGTCAAGATCTAATTGAAGGTCATTATATGAGCTAGGTAAACACATGGACAAACATAGCTTGACATCATCTGCATACATTAATACGGTAGACGATTTTATAACATTAGGTAAATCATTAATCATTAAGCCGAAGAGTAAAGGACCCAGGTGGCTACCCTGTGGCACTCCAGAAGTAACATTAATTATTTTGGAAATTTTATTGTTAAAACAAACCATTTGAGTTCTATTAGAAAGGTAGGAAAGTATCCAGTCAAGTAGGTTTGGAGGAAACCCTAAAAGGGACAATTTATAAATAAGAAGTTTATGGTTCACAGAATCAAAAGCTTTAGAAAAATCGGTATAAATCACATCCGTTTGATGATGTGTCAGGAAGCCTCTAGTAATTAAAGATGTAAGTTCTAGTAGGTTTGTAGAAGTAGAGCGACGCCTAGTGAAGCCATGTTGACACGGTGAAATAATAGACCGGCAATGATGCTGCAACTGACAGGTAATAATTTTTTCGAAAAGTTTAGGAATTGCACTGAGTTTAGCAATACCACGATAATTTGAGATATCGGACTTGTTACCTTTTTTAAACAATGGAACAATAAACGATTCCTTCCATATGTATGGAAATCTTCCTTGACTTAGCGACAAATTAAATATTAATGTTAAGGGATAAGCTAGATAGGACGAACCATTCCTCAGTATACAACTTGGTATTTTGTCAGGACCCGGTGAAAAAGAGAGCTTAAGAGTATCAAGACTCTGAAGAACATCAGATACATTAATCACTGGTTTGAAGATAGAGTTCAGATGAGGTAGTGGGTATGGATAATCTTTATCAATAACACCATTGCATTCCGTATAAGTCGATTGAAAAAATCAGCAAATAGGTTGGAAATATCATTGTCATCAGATGCTATCTTATTATTAAGAAAAAGAGAATGAGGGAAGCAATTAGATTTCCGCTTAGAATTGACGAAAGAATAAAAAAGTTTAGGATTACTTTTGAAATCACGCTTACAACGAGACAGGTAATTTTGATAACAGTCAGTATTGTGCTAGACAAATTCCGCCTTAGCAGAACTATATTTGGCCCAGTCCGTCAGCAAGCCAGAAATTTTGAACCGTTTAAAAAGTCTGTTTTTTTATTTTTAAGATAGGATAGTTGACGAGTAAACCATGGAGAGCTATATGAATTTTTCAAGGAGGAAAGAGGGACATGTACATCAAATAGACGGTAAAGGACTTTATAAAAATACCCAACTGCATCATCAACAGGAAGGTTAACAAGATAGGACCAATTAATTGTCGATAAAGATTTAACTAGTTTAGCACTTATTTTAACACTTATTTCTGAAACTGTCTTGTTACTCACAAAACAGAAAAAATATAAAAATTTCTGTCAGTCTGGGACAGAAAACAGTTATTTTTTCTTCCAAAGTGTTTTCTGTTGACTGTTTTCGGCTGACACAAACCTTTTTTCTGTCTCTCAATAACAGAAAAAAAGGGAGACTTTTGCTTTCACCTCACTGAATAAGTGTTTTTGAATGATCAAAACCTATAAACCTTATTTCTAACTTAAAAATTTTAAGTCTTTTCCATAAAGTTATATAAATAAACTGTTTATGCGTGATTTGGTTTTAGGGTATATATGTAAACTACGTATTGCAAGAGGGGCCTCCCATCTGTAGTTACAATTTTAACAATTGATGAAGTTAACGATTCTTCGCTGGTTGTAATTGTGATTTTTCTCTTTTTCGACATTTCCCGCGCATCGCTGTTATTGCCGTTGGGCTCAAAATCATTAATAATATGAGCATGTTTTGCATTGAGGTGCCTTCTTAAATTGGTTATATGTTGACCGCACAGTTTAATACCACACACGTTGCAAGTCGATTTATTACTCCCGGATTCGTATTTAAAAAACAAATACACACTTTCATGTTTTTTTTGGGCGACCCATTTTAACAAATTTTTGTTTTCAACTTTTACTGTTCGACACTGAGACACATATGAATAACTGTCCCGGAATAACTGTCTCTGGAAAACAGAAACAAACTGTTTTCTGTTGAGCAAAGACAGAAAAAACTGAAAACAGAAATTAAACTGTTTCGTTCTGACAATTTTCCCAATTTGTCAGTAAATAAGTGTTATTTGTCGAACAAATTGAAAGTGTCGACAGTTATTTACGAGCTCTGATAAATATACACAACTAAATTGCATTTATACTTCTCGGTAATCTTAAAAGGTGTGGGCGCCAGACACATTTTAAAATTGGCGATTGTGGGCGTTAGAGGGGGCGTGACACCTTTTTGAAATATACTTGCGCCCAAGAATATGTGTGGGAAATCTCAACCTTCTAGCTTTTGTAGTTTCCGAGATCTCAGCGTTCATACGGACAGGCAGACAGACGGACAGACGGGCAGGCGGACATGGCTATATCGACTCGGCTAGTGACCCTGATCAAGAATATATATACTTTATAGGGTCGGAAACGCTTCCTTCTAGCTGTTACATACTTTTGCACGAATACAATATACCCTTTTACTCTACGAGTAACGGTTATAAAAACTAGTGACGATCGCACCTTCAACATACAAAAGTTCTGATATCAACAGTTGTGACGAAAAATTATTACACTCGTCATTAAATACACTTTCTAAAATTTTCCTCTTTGGCACGCTGCAATAGAAAATGCCTGTGAAGAGTGAAAAAGAAAAAGGTTGGAATAGTTTGCTAGGGCGGGCCGAATGCGCTTTCATCATCTTGCGCCTCTCTCCCGTCGCATCGTCAACAACATCAGCCGGAGCTGTTCTTGTCCTCTTTGTGCGACATTCGCCGTCCGCCAAGATCTAATATCGGCGCGCTCCTCGGAGTTGCGCTCTGATCATCTTCTGTCTTTCTCCCGTCGCATCGTCAGCAACATTAGCCGGAGCTGTTGTTGGATCGAGATTCCGTTAAAACAAGATGCTCCAGAGGTGTCGGCGTTTTAATTGCTGTGCGGCTTCGTTGCACTGCTATTCGTATCTCTCTCTGGTTCTAGGGAGACAATTTTCCTGACAGTATCATATATACCCCCAAGCAGCAGTTTTGATCTATATTAAGTACATGTGGACAACATTGCCCACCTATACCAGGAGCTGAAGGATAGCCAGTACATATGTGTTTTGGGCGACTTCAACCTATCTTCGCTCGTGTGGTCTCATGATTTAGAGTCTTCAGCAATGGTATCCAGTAACTTGCATCTTCCCTACGAAATCTTAGTCATCGATGAGTTTCTTAGTATGGCATTAGTCCAGACTAACCATGTATTTAATAATTTAAATAAGCTTTTAGACTTAATTTTTGTACATCCTGATCTAAGCATCCTGATCTTGCCGCGTGTAATGCTCATCAATTACTTGTTATATTTTCCGTCCAATTAATTCTCGCTTGCCTTTTACCTATATTAATTCTAGCATTTTAAATTCTATCCGTAACGATATTTCTAATATTAGATGGGCGGAGGTCCTCTCGCATGCGGATGTGAATACAAGCTATAAAGTTTTTTATCTTTTCTCTCTACTATTGTGGGCAGATATGCTAAAACTATAGTTCAAAGTTGTTACAGACTACCATGGTACACGCAAGGACTAAAGAAATATAAAAACCTAAGAAATAAATTATATAGGCGCTGCATAGAAAGCTGTGATGCTGGTGACTTTGACCGTTACAAACAACATAAGTGTGAGTTTAATTTCCTCAATAAATTCTTATCAAATAAGAACACCTCTTAACGAGGTAAAAAACTAGTGACGATCGAACCTTTATCATACAAAAGTTTTGATATCAACATTTGTGACGAAAAATTATTACACTGGTCATTAAATACACTTTCTAAAATTTTCTCATTCGGCCTGCCCTAGCAAACTATTTCAGCCTTTTTCTTTTTCACTCTTCACAGGCATTCTCTATTGCAGCGTGCCGAAGAGGAAAATTTTAGAAAGTGTATTTAATGACGAGTGTAATAATTTTTCGTCACAACTGTTGATATCAGAACTTTTGTATGTTGAAGTTGCGATCGTCACTAGTTTTTATAACCGTTACTCGTAGAGTAAAAGGGTATATTTAGGGTGTTCAATTGCGTTGCAAAAGTGTAAAATTTGTAAGTTTGCCAGACAAAAATTGTGAACGACCTTTTTTCCAAAATCGTTGCAAGATATTGACGTACAATAAAAGGCTAACTTCCTATTTTTGGTATTGCTTGATGATTTTTGAGGAAGAAAGAAATGCAAGGGAGGCTTTGCCTAAAATAAAATTGACAAATGAACACAAAAATGGCCCCCTTTTTACTTTATATGAGAAGTCCACGATTTCTTAGGCGTTAAATGGCTGAGGACGGACATGTGTTATACTCATTCTCATTATTATAGTCATTCTTATTTGGTTTTACCAAAAATTTGCTTAAACCGCGAGTTCTTCAGCTTATTGGGTGGCCAACATCTTGGTCAAGTATGTCATTTCCTTACCGTCTTATATAAGCAAGCCGTCAATTAAATATCAAAATAACCGAAAATAAGACCGCGAATTCTTTGGCATATGGAGGTTATATATGCATAGTTTAACAAAAGCATTTACCAAGAAAAAAAACATTAGTCGCCAAAAGTAGAGCAACAAAATCTACACGCGAATTCTTAAGCGTCAATCGGCTTTTAGGTTGACTCACCATAGACTCAAACCCGACTTTTTAGTATTTTTTTAGTATTTAAAACCTCTATTTTAAACCATTATTTCTACACAAGTACAACAGATTTGTATACATAGGCTGGGGTGTTGTAGGCCTTGCTAACTATTTTGTATGGCAATTGTTGTTGGAACTGCTTACACTTTTACACTTTTCAAACGTTTGCAACGCAATTGAATACCCTAATTGTATTCGTGCAAAAGTATGTAACAGCTAGAAGGAAGCGTTTCCGACCCTATAAAGTATATATATTCTTAATCAAAGTCACTAGCCGAGTCGATATAGCCATGTCCGTCTGTCCGTCTGTCTGTCTGTCCGTATGAACGCTGAGATCTCGGAAACTACAAAAGCTAGAAGGGTGAGATTTCCCACATATATTCTTGGGCTTCCTACGCAGCGCAAGTTTATTTCAAAAAGGTGTCACGCCCCCTCTAACGCCCACAATCGCCCACTAACGATTTTAAAATGTGTCTGGCGCCCACACCTTTTAAGATTTCCGAGAAGTATAAATGCAATTTTTTTGTGTATATTTATACCTATTGAAATGTAGACGACATTTTTTAAATCGGACCTTTCATTAAAAAGTTATTCGCAATCAAAAAAATGTTATATATCCATCTCCCTCGCACTCCCTTTAGCTGAGTGACGGGTATTAGATAGTCGGGACACAAACCCGACTATAGCGTTTTCTCTTGTTTACATTGTTAAGAGGTGTTTTTATTTGATATCAGAAGTTTTCGTTTGTTTACTTTTGCTTTCATAGAAGCTTATATATCACTGTGGACGGCAGTCCACGTAGTAGCATTCAAGTAAGCATTAAATGTTTTTCATATTAATCTGAAACGGGCTCCACTTTTCATAGCTCAATTACACCCAATCGTGCATTTTTATGAGAAAAAGTGTTATAAACTAAAAGTTCAGGAATTTCAAGGGCTATATAGTA
Organism: Drosophila lutescens; assembly: GCA_037075285.1. Lineage (NCBI taxonomy): Eukaryota > Metazoa > Arthropoda > Insecta > Diptera > Drosophilidae > Drosophila > Drosophila lutescens. The sequence goes on along the minus strand of JBAMCF010000407.1, from coordinate 34,951 downwards.
TCAAATTTAACAAGAAAGGAAGCTAGCTTCGGCCAGCCGAAGCTTATATACCCTTGCAGATAAAAGAAATACCTTTTTAAGTTGTCAGAAATCAAAACGCCTACTTCCTGCAAAGTTACAATGAATTTTCTTATATTTGTTTGATTATTCGTATGGGAGCCTTAAGATATAGTGGTTCGATCTGTATCGCTCCGACATATGTACTACCTGCAATAGAAAGAAGACTTTTGGGAAAGTTTCATTGCGATAGCTTTAAAACTGAGAGACTAGTTCGCATAGAAACGGACAGACAGACAGACAGACAGACGGACAGACGGACAGACGGACAGACGGACAGACGGACATGGCTAGATGGACTCGGCTATTGGTGCTGATCAAGAATATATATACTTTATTTGGTCGGAAACGTCTCCTTCACTGCGTTACAATATCTGACTGAAATTATAATACCCTCTGCAAGGGTATAAAAATAACTCTTTAGAGCCGTTTTGGAGAAAATAGCCAAAAAGTGATTTAAAAAAACAACTTTTAGCCATACATTTTAAACTATTGCATTTAGCCAATTTAACGAAGGCAACGCGATTAGCATATTAAATTACCTTTTTAACGAGGTATAGTAGAGTCTGTAGCTCTAGTCGTTTAGAAACAATAGGCCGTCAAAATCTAGCTTTTTTTTAATGATTTCCCGCTAAACTAGCGGGTTTTTCCAAAACATGTAGAACAAACGTTTTTCATATCACGTTTTTCATAACACAGTAAAATTTAGTTCAGGATCCTAAAACCACGATTTGATGCATACCAACAAACAAAGGGACAAATTATTTTATTTTGGGAAGAAGAAAGAAATCTTGTTATACCCTTGCAGAGTGTATTATAATTTCAGTCAAAAGTTTGCAACGCAGTGAAGGAGACGTTTTCGACCACTTTATATATTCTTAATCAGCATCAATAACCGAGTCCATCTAGCCATGTCCGTCTGTCCGTCTGTCCGTCTGTCCGTTTCTATGCGAACTAGTCTTTCAGTTTTAAAGCTACTAGAACTAACTGGCTAAATTACAAAAAGTACGTAAGTTCCCACATTGAATTATCACCACAGTTAAACATAGAGAACGACATCGACTTCTGTGCTGATGCCCTGGAGTCAGTACTCGTGGCAGCAGCCAAAATCTCAACACCAGAAGAGATAATCGTCCGTAGCAACCAATACAAAACTAATCTGCAAATCGAACAACTGGTTCGGGAAAAACGACGTCTACGACGCGCTTGGCAATCCTGCAGATCGCCCCATTCGAAGCAGCTCTATAATGAAGCCACCCGCACGCTCACCAAAACCCTCAAGCAAGAAGAGGAGCTTGCGCAGCGCCGGTACATCGAGAAACTGTCGCCGACCAGTACAAAGCATCCTTTGTGGAGAGCTCACCCAAATTTAAGCTCTCCGATAGAATCAGTCACTCCGATTAGAAACTCCTCAGGTACTTGGGCCCGCAGTGACGAAGACAGAGCCGAAACACTTGCTTTACACCTACGAAATGTCTTTCAGCCAAACCCTGCAACAAATTCATTTGCACTACCGTCGCCGTCAATTCGAATTGAAACTGAGACGGAGCCAATTCTGTTTCAACCAAACGAAGTTGCAAAAGTCATCAGCGAGCAATTGAAACCAAACAAGATGAGAAGCACCAAGCTTTACAATGTTGTACACCCAATTTCCTGAGTTTTTTGTTTGTCTTTACCAATCACAAACAAGGGGGAACTACTTACATATAGCCATATGATACTTAAACAAGAGAGAACGCTATAGTCGGGTGCCCCGACAATCAGATACCCGTTACTCAGGTAAAGGGAGTGCGAGGGAGATGGAGATAGAAACTTTGAACACGCATAACTTTTTAACGAATGGTCCGATTTGAAAAATTTCTTCTACATTTCGATAGGTATTGATAAACACAATAAAACTGCATTTTTACTTTTCCGAAATATTGAAATTTTTAAAATCGTATATAAGCGATTGTGGGCGTTAGAGGAGGCGTGGCACCCTTTTGAAACAAACTTGCGCTGCGTAGGAACTCCAAGAATCTTCATGCCAAATACCAATCTTCTAGCTTTTATAGTTTCCGAGATCTCAGCGTTCATACGGACAGACGGACAGACAGACAGACAGACAGACAGACAGACAGACAGACAGACGGACAGACGGACAGACGGACATGGCTAGATCGACTCGGCTAGTGATCCTGATCAAGAATATATATACTTTATGGGGTCGGAAACGCTTCCTTCTCCCTGTTACATACTTTTGCACGAATACAATATACCCTTTTACTCTACGAGTAACGGGTATAAAAAGGCCCCAGGCGGTGATCTAATAACTCCCAAAATGCTAATTGAACTCCCAAACTGTGCAGTTGAGGTCGTTTGTAAACTCTTTAACGGGATTACACGACTTGGCTACTTCCCAAAAAAATGGAAAAAATCGGTAATCATAATGATCCCAAAGCCAGGAAAAGATCACACAATACCAGCTTCATACAGACCGATAAGCTTACTCTCGTGTCTGTCAAAACTGCTCGAAAAATGCCTTTTGACGCGCATAGTCCCATATCTGAAAGAGCACAACGTCATCCCGGCACATCAATTTGGCTTTCGAGAAAGCCATGGAACAATAGAGCAAGTCAACAGACTAACAATGGAAATACGGTCTGCATTCGAATATCGGGAATATTGCAGTGCGGTATTCCTTGACGTTGCACAGGCTTTCGATCGAGCCTGGCTTGATGGCCTTATGCACAAAATCAGAACTATTCTGCCGGAAAACACTCACAGGATACTTGAATCGTACCTTTTCAACAGAGAATTCGCCGTGAGATGCAACACTACAACATCCGACGATTACACAATAGAGGCTGGAGTTCCCCAAGGTAGCGCACTTGGTCCAACTCTATTTCTCCTTTACACCGCAGATATCCCCACGAACGACCGGCTAACTACCTCCACATTCGCAGACGATACCGCGATCATAAGTCGGCCCAAATGCCCAATTCAGGCAACAGCACTACTAGCTGATCATCTCGTGATAGTGGAGAGGTGGTTATCAGACTGGCGTATAAAAATAAATGCGCAAAAGTGTAAACACATAACGTTTACTCTAAACAGACAAACGTGTCCCCCGCTAACTCTGAATAACACTCCACTTCCACAAGCTGACGATGTAACGTACCTTGGCGTTCATCTAGACAGGAGACTTACATGGCGGAAACATATCGAAGCTAAGAAAATTCATCTAAAACTAAAATCCAATAGCCTCCATTGGCTCTTAAACGCTCGCTCCCCCCTCTGCTTGGACTTCAAGGTCCTGCTCTACAATTCAACGCTTAAGCCAGTCTGGACTTACGGCTCCCAGTTGTGGGGAAACGCGAGCTACAGCAACATCGACATTATCCAGCGAGCACAATCAAAAATCCTGCGAACAATCACTGGGGCACCATGGTATGTTCGGAACGAAAACCTCCACAGAGATCTGGGCATACCACCGGTCAAAGATGAAATATCAAAGCAGAAAGCGGCCTACCATAACAAGCTTACACTGCATCCAAATAACCTCGCAAGGAACCTAACACGGGTTTCGAACAGAACTCGTCTTCATCGAAACGATCTACCAGCCCAGCAATAAATATTAGGGCCCGTTAGTCTAAATTCAGTCTACGTGACTGTAAGTTAAGTTATATTCTTAAGATTTGATACACTTATTGTTAGTCTCATATAGAGAAGATTCAATAAATAAAGCATATATATTAAAAAAAAAAAAAAAAGTTTTAAAGCTATCGCGATGAAACTTTCCCAAAAAGTCTTCTTTCTATTGCAGGTAGTATATATGTCGGAACGAGCCGGATCGGACCACTATATCTTATGGCCTAAGACCTAACCTGGCTCCCATAGGAATAATCCAAAAATAATAGAAAAAACATTGTTACGTTGTAGAAAGTAGGCGTTTGACATTGTAAAAACAACATTTTAAGTACGCATATCTGCAAGGGTATATAAACTTCGGCTGGCCGAAGTTAACTTCCTTTCTTGTTTTTGGTATAACTTTTGAATGGAGCATCGGATTATATCGGAAAACTTTATGAAGTTTTACTTTTCGCTGGAATTGGTTTTGTTCTTCAGCTGGCTGTTGCGTCCTTCTCCCGCTCTGCTCTCGTCCTGTTCTCGTCCTGATCCAATATCTGCGTCCTGCAGATCTCACCGTTTCAGTCTCAGCCTTGTCCTAGCGTCTTGACTCTGGTATCTTGATCTGGTGTAGAGCACTCGGTTGTAACGGTACTCTCACGGAGACGCACTCTATTAAATCCTCGCACTTGTATTCATGAATCTTTTTGTAAGCTTCTCTCACGTATACTTCCGCTCGCGTGTCTTGGTTCACTGTCTCTCGTACTCCGGCTGTCAGCGTTGCGTCTTCCGACCGACATGTCCCGTGCCTCCTGGCTACATGAACTGCCGCGCGTACTCCAACTGACTGCCTCGAGCCGCGCCTGCGCCGTCCCTTTTATAAGCTACGGCGGTCCCGTTATTTCCGTTTTGCACACGGCCCCTTAATTCCCTTTGCACACGGCACGCATCGGGTCCAAGGTCCACAGATGTCCCGATGGTTCACGGTGCATCCTCTTTGTGCTGGTACAAAGTCCACGGATTTACCGTTCGACCTCTTTGCCCTTTGGCGGCGTGGGTCCAACGTCCAGTATTTACCGGTAGACCTGGATGCCCTTGGATTCTGCCGCGTTCTCGCAAAGTCTGGTTCAAAAAATCTTGTTTTAAATTATAGGCCAATTGCAAAGCTCAGCAATGTCTAAAAATGTTTTAACGAATTGTAGCCAAGCAGCTAACTTTTCTTGCTGGTCGGATCATCAGTCCTACCCAACATGGTTTTATGCCTGGACGGTCGACTACCACAAACTTAGCTGCGTTCAATCATTTTTGCACCCACTCGTTTCTCAGTCATCATCAAGTTGATGTGGTCTACAACGATTTCACCGAAGCATTTGATAAAGTCTCCCATAATGCTTTATTAGCAAAACTGCAGAAAATGGGATTTCACCCATTAATACTTAGATGGTTCAAAACTTATTTAGATGATCGAATTTACAGAGTAGAATGCAATGGTGTTTCTCTAACCCATATTCACTGGTCGGGATAATTATTTTGACAGATTTTAATGTTGAATCTACTCATATTTTAAACTTATAATAGAAACATTTTGGCACCTATAGAAAGAGCACTTCAATTCCGTTTAAATGACACAACAATGTTCTTAGCCCATTAAGCACCCTTTGAAAAGTTAGAAAATTATACAATTTATTGTGAAGGTCAAATTTTAAACTTTTTTCCTGGGGCTTAAAACAAAAATGTTTTGATGCAAAGTTTTTCCCCAATCAAAATTAATAATAACTGCAAAAAAAAATTGTTTAAATATTTTTCCTTGTATTTTTTATGATTTTTTAAAAATAGCTAAAAATGGCAATTTTATACGTTTTTTCCTCCTTTTCATACAAAATTTTACTGAGATCTTTCCATTCAAAAAATCATAATAAATACAAGGAAACATATTTAAAAAATTTTTTTTCGCAGTTATTATTAATTTTGATTGGGGAAAAACTTTGCATCAAAACATTTTTGTTTTAAGCCCCAGAAAAAAAGTTTAAAATTTGACCTTCACAAAATGTCCTAACTTTTCAAAGGGTGCTAAATGGGTTAAGAACATTTTTGTGTCATTTAAACGGAATTGAAGTGCTCTTTCTATAGGTGCCAAAAGCTTATATTAAAAGTTCAAAATGTGAGTACAGTTAACATTCAAATCTGTCAAAATAATTATGCCGACCAGTGTATAGCAACTTCTGGCCTTCCTCAGGGAAGTGTTTTGGGTCCGTTTCTGTTCATTATCTTCATAAACGATATTAGTTATTGCATAAATGACTCGGAAAGTATTTAGAGCTGTGAATTCTATCTCCGATGGCGACCTTCTTAAAAATGACCTAGTAAGTGGGAAATTGGTGTTCTCGGAATAATTTGCCTCTGAATTTATGAAAATGCTTCTTCGTTAGGTACAGTAAACGAATAATTAATGTCCTTTGCTCGTGTTCCATTGATTCCCATATTCTGTCCCTGAGAAATGAATCCCTGGACCTAGGAGTTATGTTTGACACTAAATTTATGTTCATTGAATATATTAATTATATTATTCCTAAGGCCTACGCTATGTATGGTTTTTAAAAATAATGCCGCGCAATTTAAAGATGGGCTACTGTAAAGCTAGTCGAGGCAGCCATATGAACAAAGTGGTGTTTCATACATAAACAGAAATATATACTCGTTGTTTTTTTATAGCGATTTTAAAACGCAAAGCTTACGTGGGCCACCCTGTATAATAATCCCTTGCCCATGCTTTTGGAATTTGGCGAAAAAGTTGTTATATTATATTTGACAACATTTATTACGGAAAACTAGAAATGGTTCGTGGAAATTTTATGCTGTGTACCTGTGTAATTGGTTCCGGGTTATGTTTTATCATCATGATACAATTATTTGACTAAATTTAGAAAAATGAACAGGAATATTAAGTAGACAATCATTTATTTTAATTTCCTCAGTAGAAGAACACTATGTGCAGGCTTGGGACATATCTAGATACTATTACCTAGATAGCCTTTTGTGGTAGCATTTATATAAATATATATTTGCTACCTTTTACCTTATCTAGGAACAGATTTTAAAATACCTTTAGAAGTACTGAGGTATTTTCAGATGTAGGTATTAAAAAAGAATTGTTGAAATATTATTATACCCGTTGCTCGTAGAGTAAAAGGGTATATTGTATTCGTGCAAAAGTATGTAACAGGTAGAAGGAAGCGTTTCCGACCGTATAAAGTATATATATTCTTGATCAGGATCACTAGCCGAGTCGATCTAGCCATGTCTGTCTGTCCGTCTCTCTGTCTGTCTGTCCGTCCGGATGAACGCTGAGATCTCAGAAACTACAAAAGCTATAAGGTTGGGATTAATCACACATATTCTTGGGCTTCCTACGCAGCGCAAGTTTGTTTCATCAAAGCGTCACGCCCCCTCGTACGCCCACAATCGCCCTAAATGACTTTAAAAAAGCCAGGCGCCGACATCTTGACAGTGTAAATGCCATTTGGTTGTGTTTATAAATTTATATCGAAATGAAGAAGAAATTTTTAAAATCGGACAATCAATTAAAAAGTTATAACCAAAAAATGAAATAGCCACAAGATGGCGCTAGTAGCTTTGACGCGTGCATATATTAATCTCTCTCCTACTCCCTTTTGCTGAGTAACGGGTATCTAATAGTCGAAGTACTCGACTATAGCTTTCTCTCTGTATTCAATAATACTGTCGCTTGGCTGTTTAAGTACTTTACTTTTCAGCTTCACATTCACACATATTGCAACACCTCCTGCATGACCAATACGATCGGACAGATAAAAGCCTTCACAAACAATAGACGAATCACATAGATAATGTACAAGCCACGACTCAGACACACATATTACATCTACATTAGACTGGGTGATCATCAACCTTCTGTTGACTTTTCAGACTTTTGTGCAGTTAAATGAACGATTTTGAGACCATTTTTATAATAACTTATAGTTTTTATCATGGCACTAGCTATGGAACTAACTTCCTCATTCTGCATTGTTGTTATTAAATAATTATGAGGGGCGCAATCTCAATATTCAAAGCATAAGTTATAAATTTCTAAAAGTTAACTATTTTTAAACCTATCTTAAGAGAATACAATTTATACGCTTAAGAACGAAAGCTATCAGCTTCGGGTTCAGCCGAAGCGTTATTGAGAGATGCAGAAAGTGGATCAGGCGAATGATTAATGGACGTGAGTGACGAAAGTTCCTCCATATTGTTAATGCAAAGAACGCCGTCTCTTCGAGCACAGCGTACATGAATGAACAAGTCCACGTCGTGTAAAGACAGCCGTAAGGACTTTATGCTTTTTCATACGCATAGTTTCTTTAAAGATGAGATTGTTGATGAACGGATTGCATCCATAATTTGAATTTGAATTTTTTGTTAGTTTGTCATGCAAAATACTAGCTTCGCCCATTTAGTATTTTTAAGTATTTTCTGTGCTGCGTCACACTAAGAGATTTTTTGGTTTTCTAAGTTAAGTATGAGACTACAGCGGAACATGTCGGTTCAATAAAGCTTAACACAAAATATACAGTCCATTCAAATCGGAAATAAACCGTGTTTATTCATCACCATATCTTTGGACCTTCTAGCCAAATTTAGCTATTGATTAAAATGGATCAGTTCAAGCTTTTAAAGGCAGCAAGAAGTCGTGCGAAGGCAAGCATTACGCGTTTGCTAACGGCGTCACAAGATCCACGTGCGGGATCAAACTGGGAACTGGATGAAATCACCGTCTCATTGGAAAGGCTCAACAACGTTTGGAAGGAGTTTGAGACCATTAGCGATCAGATGGCCCTTTATGATGGAGAAGAGGGGTACATCGATCCAGCCATCGACAACGAGAGGTACGAGGATAAGTACATGCAAGCAAACACCTTGTTTCACACCATTAAACGGCGCTGTCAGTCATCCAATGAGAGCGACAGAGAAGGCAGCAACGGTAGGCAATCTGGCAACCTTGACGATGCCGCATCAAGTTCATCAGGATTGGGAAACGAAAACCTTGCTCGTTTTCTACAACAACAACAGGAGCTGAATGAGCGTTTAGCTGAGCAGCAATCAACATTTTTGAGGGCAAACTCCGCAGCAAATGTAATGCACAACGAGCTGCCAAAAATCCACATCAAGGTGAGTGGCCAGCCTTTAAAAACATCTTCGAGAGTACGATCCACACTAAGCAGCATTTGACAGCCATACAAAAGTTTCACTACTTAAAAATGTAACATTACTGGGGAAGCAGCTGACTTGATTCGTCATATGCCAATAACGGATGCTGCTTACGAGGCTGCTTGGAGTTGCCTAACTCAACGATACAACAGACCACGTCACATTGTCAACACTCTGCTGGAAACGTTTGTAAATCTCCCTTCGACATCCAGGGCAGATGTTGCAGTTCTGCGCAAGGTGACCGACGGAGCCATGGAGATTGTACGTGGATCGGATGCAGCGGGTCAAACTAACAGGGACTGCTGGATCGTACACTTCATTCTGGCCAAGATCGACGCTGAAACTCGACGCAAATGGATTGAGGGAAGCCGGGAACTTGAATCTCCGTCTGTGGATGATAAGCTCAAGTTTTTAGACCGACGCTGCGAGGAATTTGAGCTCAGCAAAAGTGAGTCAGACATAGACTTCAAGGTTGGCGCACCACAACCGAGCAAAGCAAAGCGTTCGTCCCACGCTTTAGTATCAATGGAAGAAAATGCTTGTGTGAAATGTAACTCTAAGGAGCACAAGATCTACGGTTGCCCAAAGTTTGCTGAAGCATCCATCGACCAGAGACGCACATTTGTAAAGACAAAATCCTTGTGTTTCAACTGTCTTAAGCTTGGGCATGTATCACGCAAGTGTGAATCCAAATTCACATGCAAGATTTGCCATAATCGCCATCACTCTCTGCTACATGCAGATATTCCTGGATCGCAAGTCGCTGTGACCACGACACAGCCACATATTGATGAAAGGCACATCTCAAGTGCTCCCGAAGATGCTACGGTGACCATCAGCATTATCGCTCGTGCGCAAGTGGCTCCCACAGCCGAGTCCTTGTGCAACGGATCAACAACGGCTACACAGCCCCAAGGGCTAAGGAAAACTGCATTGCCAACAGCTCTGGTGTTTGTTAAAAATGCAAAAGGATTGCACACTACATGTCGGGTACTTTTAGACAGTGGTTCGGAAGACACGATATCGATGCCTCAGCACTCATGGCATTCGCAGGCTTTAAGCTTGCAGATTCTGACTATCAATCGTTGGCACCAGTCGATATTCTCTTGGGTAGCGATTACGTTTGGACCGTGTTCACCGGTCAAAAGATGTTCGACATCCAGGGCAACATCATCGCCATTTCGACCATTTTTGGATGGGTCATAACATCTATTGTTACTACCAGCTGTTCATCTACAACAACAATGCACACGGCTATTGAAATTGACTCAACGCTTCGGCGCTTTTGGGAGCTGGAGGATGTCAGCCAGGAATTCCATGGGAAACCATGGGAACATTTGGGACTCCAAGGGGCGTTACATAGTCGAACTTCCGTTTAAAAACTCTAACTAACAGTTTTCGGATACTTTACAAGGAGCACTGACAAGATTCAGGGGTGTAAAACGCCGCCTAAAGAAGGACCCCGATCTGCACTCACAGTATGTAAAATTTATGCGTGAATACCTTCAATTAGGTCACATGCGGGAACTATCGGCAGGAGACATTGACAAAGGGCCAAGCTTTTACTTGCCTCATCATCCAGTAATCACCCAAAAGCTAAGGGTAGTATTTGACGGCTCATTCAGGGATACGAATGGAAAATCCTTAAACGACGCTCTACACATTGGACCCAGCATTCTACGAAACCTCTTCTCGATTTGTATGCGTTTCAGAATGTTCAAGTTCGTCTTTTCCGCAGATATTGTCAAAATGTATCGACAAATCTTGGTGGCTAACAACCATTGTTGCTATCAGCGTATTATTTGGAGAGAAGATGAAAGTACACCTATCAAGCACTATGAGCTTTCCACGGTAACATACGGCACGTCTAGTGCACCATTCTTGACAGTAAGAGTCCTGGATCAGTTAGCTCACGACCACCAACACGAGTTTCCCACCGCTGCAAGGATCTTGAAGGAGCAGTTTTATGTGGACGACGTACTGACGGGAGCACATACAGAGGAGGAGCTGATTCACAATCAAAAAGAGCTGATCCAATTAATGAAATGTGCAGGCATGGAACTTGGCAAATGGGTTTCAAATTCATCACGTATAGCTGACTAAGCTACTCCTACTACCGAGGTCCAAGGCAAAGGATCCAATCCTACAGCAAAGGTTCTTGGCATTCATTGGGATCCAGAAGGGGATACGTTATCATACAAAGTTTGCCTTACACCAAATCCGGACAAGACCAAGCGCCAAGTGCTGTCTGACGTGGCGCGGATCTTGGACCCGCTGGGTATTTTGTCGCCAGTGGTGGTGCAGTTTAAAATTCTGTTCCAAGAATTGTGGTTACTCGATCTCGGCTGGGACACGGAGCTTCCTTCAAAAACTGCTGACTGGTGGAACAATTGCCGTAACGACCTACACATACTTCGAGAACTACGCCTGCCACGATTTATCGAAAACAATGGCGATCACATCGAACTGCATGGGTTCTCAGATGCCTCCATCAAGGCATATTCCGCAGTCATCTACAGCCGAGTGGTGCGAGCAGATGGCTCCGTATCTGTTTCACTCATAGCAGGAAAAACCAGAGTTGCTCCACTGAAGCAGCAATCCCTACCGCGCCTTGAGCTGTGTGGCGCTTTGCTACTAAGCAGACTAATCCTATCAGTCAAGGATTCTCTGCAACACAAGGACATCGAAATACATGCATGGTGTGATTCAACCATTGTTTTGGCTTGGCTTTCACATCCACCATCGAAAATCAGAACATTTGTAGCAAACAGGACTTCAGAAATACTCGACGCGTTGCCGCGTAGAACATAGCATCATGTAAACACGAAGGAGAATCCGGCAGACTGCGCCACACGAGGAATGCTTGCTGCAGACCTTCTCCATTTGGACTTATGGTGGATGGGACCTTCTTAGCTGCAAAATCCAGAAAAGCTCGCGGTAAAGTTAAGCTGTACAAAGTTCAGTTCTTCCCTTTCAGATAACCCTGGCCAAGAAGAAGTCAAGTCAACCGCACTAACCATTCAGCATAGTGACTCATTTTCACCGATCGAAGTCAGCGGGTCTCGTCCTGGACAAAACTGGTCCACGTTGTATCATACGCCTTACGCTTCATCCAAAGGACCAGGGCCATTAAACCTGTACCGCTGACAAATGGGGCAAGGCTCACCTTTGAAGAGATTCAGGCTGCTCGCCTACTTTGCCTGCGTGAGGCTCAGAAATGCATTTTGGAAGATCGAAAATTTCTGACGGAAAACAAACCACTTAGCAGCCGCTCCCAGTTGATCAAGCTTTCGCAGTTTGTCTGCAAGGATGGCCTCCTTCGAGTTGGTGGACGCTTGGGCAACTCGCAATTGCCAGCTGACGTCAAACATCCCATATTGCTTCCGAAATCGCACCGCATCACAAGGATGATTTTGGAACACGAACACACATCAAATCTATATCCAGGAGTGTCTGCCCTGTATGTAATTACGCGTCAAAAATATTGGATTTTCGGTGCGCATAACCTAATAAGGAACCTGGTACACAACTGCGTTAAGTGCTTTCGCCAACGTAAAATCACCGAGCACCAATTCATGGCCGATCTACCAGGCATTCGTATAACTGAGGCTCTACCCTTCCAGCACTCAGGCTGCGATTACGCTGGACCATTCATCCTCAAGGAAAGGAGAAAAACTAAAGGCTACATATGTCTCTTCGTCTGCCTTGTAACATCAGCCATTCATTTGGAACTGGCCACCGACCTTAGCACAGACACATTCCTGGCATGTCTTCGGCGTTTCATGTCCCTTCGAGGAAAATGTTCGCAAATCTTCAGCGACAACGGCACGAATTTTGTTGGTGCCAAACGGGCTCTAGATGAGATGCAGCAACACCTATCTTCGCAGGAGCATCAACACACCGTAACTCAATCGTTGGTCTATGATGGAATTAAGTGGAGTTTCATACCTCCCCATTCGCCACATTAGGGAGGGAAGTGGGAGTCATCTGTACGTTCAGTTAAATTACATCTGAGACGCGTCGTGGGAAAAACGGTTCTAACATTTGAACAGATGCAAACTCTGATGGTTCAGATTAGTGCGGTGGTGAACTCAAGACCGTTATGCTACACACCTGACACTGACCTCACCTACTTGTCTCCGGCCCATTTTTTAATTGGCCGCCCATTCACAACGGTTCCAGAGGGTGATCTGACTCATTTGCCGATCAATCGCTTAGACTACTGTCAGCATTTACACAATGTACCAAGGTTTTTGGAAGCGCTGGCACAAGGAATATCTAACATCGCTACAGCAACGTCAAAAGTGGAACAACAAGGAACGTAACATCGCTGTAGGCTGTGTAGTCCTTGTAAAGGACTCCAATCTCCCTCCCGCTTCGTGTATTGGATGCTCATCAGGGACCAGATGGACTTGTACGCGCTGCGAAACTTAAGACGTCTACTGGAGAGATGACGCGACCCATCACTAAGTTAGCTGTGCTGCCTAATTCAGAAACCATGTTTCAGGGCGGCCCGGGATGTTGATGAACGGATTGCATCCATAATTTGAATTTGAATTTTTTGTTAGTTTTTCATGCGAAATACTAGCTTCGCCCATTTAGTATTTTTAAGTATTTTCTGTGCTGCGTCACACTATGAGATTTTTTGGTTTTCTAAGTTAAGTATGAGACTACAGCGGAACATGTCGGTTCAATAAAGCTTAACACAAAATATATCTTTTAACAATTGCTCATCAACATAAATTATAGCTTCTGAATTGAAACCCAGAAACTGTTAGCTAAGTTGTTTCTTGTGGTCGCGCCTGTACATTCCGATTTGACCAAGCAGCCTGATTTTTTCGCGTGGGCTTAACATTTTAACTATTATTACTGGATCCACATGAGTTTGTTGTGATTTCCTTGCTCGGAAGATATTAGAGACTTTTGGTGGTGGAGTCAGCTGGAGATTAAAGCTTGTGATAGAGCGTTTTAAGATCTTCACCTTCGACATAGGGAACTCCATGAACCCTCAGGTCACACGAGCTAGTCTCCCTGCATTGCGTTGCCCTTCTGGACTCCAGTGCACCCAACCTCTCACCTGCAGCTTGTAGATTTGCCACCTCCCTGTTCAGCGTCTCAACCCGCTCATCCATTCGGTTCTTCAAGGAGCGAAGATCGGCAACCTCGCGCTCCAACGTCAGGACACGAGCTTCCATTTGCTTTACTTCCCCGGAGATAATGTCCAAACGATCCATAAGGCGGCTGAGCATATGCTGTTCAGCTTCCCGAACGGCCGACTCAATTTTCTCGGTTTGTTCCCCAAAGCGAGTCTTTAGAAGCTCCAGCAGATGTGGCGAATTTACATCCGAGTTGCGTTCGCTCGCAGTTCCGGCGTTGTTGCGGGTACGTTTAGTGGGCGGAGTAGTAGAACCCATGATTTTTATTTTTTGTGTTTTTATTGTTTGATTTAATCACTATGGACGGCAGTCCATGTAGTGACGAAGCGCACCAGGAGAGTGTGCGAAGGCGACTACTATTATATAGCCGCAAAATTGAAAATCTGCTGTGATAGTCCGATCGTAATGAGTAATACACCAATCGAAAGGTATTGCAAAAACTTAAAGGATTGCATACCAAGACCTCAAGAAAATCAATTGGTTTGGGAGAGAGAGAAGTGAAAGTGAAAAAGTGAAAATTTCGAATTTTGGAGCTGTTGGGGCCGGTGGGGATAAAAGCCCCCTCGCAATGTTGTATTCCTATTGAAAATACCCGTCGAATGAGGGGTCATATGATAAAATCCGACGCTCCGTTCAAAAGTAATAGCCAAAATAAGATTTTCTTCTTCTTCCCAAAATGAAAATTTAATTCTGTTTGTCAGTTTGTCAGTTTGTCCACTTGTCCACTTGTCCAAAATATGTTTTTTAAGTTCTGAAAATTTGATATGACGTTCATCACATCGATATAAAAAACTTTTGTTCTACCACTTTTGGAAAAACCCGCTAGTTTAGCGGGAAAACAGCTATAAATAGCTAAAATTCGGAAAGCCGTAACTTCTATACTACTAAAGCTACAGACTTGTGCTGCACCTCGTTTGAAAGGTATTTTGAAATGCTATAAACGCCTTCTATATGCAGTTTGTGTAAATGTAATAGTTAAAAAGATATGAACATAAGAAAATTTTTTTAAACTTTTTTTCTAGCTTTTTTTTATTTTTCTCAAAAACGGCTCTAACGATTTTCTTTAAAACTTTAAACTGTATAGCCCTTGAGATTCCTTAAATTTTGGTATATAACACATTACTGTAAAAATTCACGTTTAAAAGTTATTAAGAAACGAAAATAGCCACTTTTCCCAGCTCATAACAATTAATGCTGCCCAAGGGCCGTTCATTTACAAGCCGAACAGATTTGGCCAACAAAAAATTTTACATTTTTGATTTGCCTGAAACTTTTTTTACATGTCCTATTCGGAAAATGAGCAATCACGTGTATCAGGATTTGTCCGAAAAAAAATTTTTTTTTTAGTTAGAATTTTTTAAGTTTTCCACAATTTGACAAATTTGAAAAAGTACCCTCTCATTGAAAATCTTTATCTCCGGTTATATGAATCCGCGTGACTTCATGCCTTTTGAATTAATTCCTCTAAAACCTCTTCTTAAAAAAAAAAAAGTTTTTAGTTTCTTAAAAATAAAAGCAAATTAAGATTCTAAAAAATTTTGTACTTACATTTTTTTTTATATTTCATTGTTAGTTACAATCGGTTTTTGTAAACAGTTGGAGCCATTTTTAGTTTTTAAAATATCGAATTTTTTTTAACAAGGCCTCTGCTTTTTTCTATGAAAACACGTCGCAGCAAGTAGGGCTACTCTCTCACTCGTATCGGATCCTTATGGAATTCATGTTTTCTCATCGTTTACTAGTCCTTTAACAATTTTTAATGATTAAAAGTTAAGTTTTAAGTGTTTTAACAATTTCTGAATGACAAAAAGTAATTTTTTATGTGTATGTGCATATCCAAACTGTATTTTAGGGTCAAGGAATCGTTAAAATTGTTTTAAACCGTTCCATTAATGCAATTCTTAAATAAATAATTAAATTTAAATGTACCAATATATTAGCTCCTATGAGAGCAAAAGTAAACAATACAAGACATCTGATATCAAATAAAAACACCTCTTAACGAGGTAAAAAACTAGTGACGATCGCACCTTCAACGTACAAAAGTTCTGATATCAAAAGTTCTGATAGCCAAAATAAGATTTTCTTCTTCTTCCCAAAATGAAAATTTAATTCTGTTTGTCAGTTTGTCAGTTTGTCCACTTGTTTTAACAATTTCTGAATGACAAAAAGTAATTTTTTATGTGTATGTGCATATCCAAACTGTATTTTAGGGTCAAGGAATCGTTAAAATTGTTTTAAACCGTTCCATTAATGCAATTCTTAAATAAATAATTAAATTTAAATGTACCAATATATTAGCTCCTATGAGAGCAAAAGTATATATACTTTATGTGGTCGGAAACATCTCCTTCACTGCGTTACAATATCTGACTGAAATTATAATACCCTCTGCAAGGGTATAAAAATTGGTACCAGACAAAAAATTGTAATTGCCATTTCTAAATCAGAAAGATGTAAACAAAAACAAAGGTTTCCTTAATTGCGTATTTCATCAATTTTTTTTTTTGTAAACTGATTGTATTAGATGTTGCAATGATTTATTTTAAATTTTACAACATTTAGGAGTAGATAAGACTGGACAACAAAATTGACTTTATTTAAAGGTGCAGGCCTATGGGCATTAATATAGACGCAGTGTTTACTGAAGGTTCCTTCGAACACCAGAGGGCTGCATTACAAATTTGAGCTTAAAGCGCCATCAGTTGAAGAAATTACGAACCAATTTCCGTCAATTTCTAAAAATTGTCTCATTCTGTTCGGGACACTTTCTTGGACATTAGTCGCTCGCGAGATTTTTTGAAATATTTATTTTCTGAAGGGAAATTTCATGCCCAACGCGTTTCTCTTACTAAATATTTTTTTGGTCTTCAATCTTCGTGGTATTTGATGAGCCAGATTGCAGTCGAACTGAGCAAAATGGCCCAAGTCGCGGTTAAGGGCGGCAAAACAAAAATTTGACAGCTCGAAATTTTAAGGAAGAATGGAATCAAGGAAGAAAAATAATAAACTTACAAAAACCGCATTTTTATATCATGGGAAAGGGTTGAAAAATGCACAAAATTGTATTCCATTTTCAATCAAAGGATTAGTGTCCAAAGAGTCCAATAAAATTGTATGAGAATTATCTCTTTTACCCTATACCGTTTACAGCTAAAGTAAGTTTTGTACTGTAATTACCCCAGTTTAAGAAGTATGTTGACATTTTGCAACGTTCCTCGAAGGCTTTGCAATTGACTTTAAAAATAAAGTTATAGCCTTTCCGATGATACCAGTCTCATTCGAATGGCTCTTTATTATAGCTGCTATGTCTAACCAAACTTTTCCTACTATTACACCCCCTCGAAGATATCACCAAAGAGTATACATTATATAGAGAGGGCATAACTCTGACTTTCTGTTCAAACTGTTGTCGGCAAGGGGAAAAGGGGGAAAGAGCTTGTTCTATTTTTAGAATTCGTTTATTGAGTACACAATGCATAAGTGTAAGTGGGCTTTGTGTGTATGTGTGCGAGAACGTGGCAACACATTTTCGACAAAATTTCATTTTTGTAATTTCTATAATCTAGGGCCAACAACATTTAAAAGTCGAAAAGGGTTTTCTGTCCAACATTTTCAACTCGGTCTATGGTCGTGCTGGTTAAAGCTTGATCAGCGATGTTGATGCGAGTTCGATCCCCGCAAGGGGCAGACTTTTTCTAATATTGTTTTTTTCTTTTTTTGATGTCTCGAAATATATATATTTTTATACCCTTGCAGAGGGTATTATAATTTTGGTCAGAAGTTTGTAACGCAGTGAAGGAGACGTTTCCGACCCCATAAAGTATATATATTCTTGATCAGGATCAATAGGGGAGTCGATATAGCCATGTCCGTCTGTCCGTCTGTATGTCTGTTTCAATACCGTTTGCGAGCTCAGTTTAAAAGCTAGCGACTTAAATTTTTCACAGTCGTCCTAAAACATGTGTACGCAGATCAAGTTTGAAAACCGACCCGATCGGACGTCTATATCCTATAGCTCCCATAGGAACAATCGGATATAACTTGCAAAATTCAAGATATTTCGCACAGTGTAAAAGCTATTGACATGAATTTTTCCAAATCGTATTTTTTTGTGCATACCTTGATTAGGGTAAAATCGCGTGCCGATCGGACGTCTGTATCCTATAGCTCCCATAGGAACAATCGGATATAGCTTTCATAAAATTAAGATATTTCGCTCAGTGTAAGAGCTATTGACTAGAATCTTTCCAAATCGTATTTTTTTGTGCATACCTTGATCAGGGTAAAAGCGCGTGCCGATCGGACGTCTATATCCCATAGCTCCCATAGGAACAATAGGGAGAAAAATTTTTAAATTTAATTTTTTGAATTATGAAATATTTTGTTTATTAATTCATGTTGCTATTGTAGTCAAATTTTAATTTGTGAAATCTGCAAGGGTATTAAAGCTTCGGCTTGCCGAAGTTAGCTTCCGTCCTCGTTTTGTATTATTTTAGTTAAAAGCTAAACAATAATTAATGGTAGGGTCTTGCAAAAAAAAAATCCAATTTTTTTATATTTCTTTTCTTGTAGATTAACATCTTAAGATTATACAAAAAAGTTTTAAGTCAATCTAAAAGAACTTTGGAAGTTAGGATGTAATTAGTACTAGTAAAATTTTTCTAAAAAAAAGAATTTTTGATTTTGCACGGCTTAATAAAATATTTAAAGTAAAAAAATAAAAAATAAAACTTCCCAGGGGGCGGGTTTTTTCTATTCTTAAACGAAATGTAAAAGCAGAATGGAAATTCGTTAATTTTTGGCGGAGATACAGTGAACACCGCAAAACGTCTTTTTTCTCGAAACCACGTTTTTAAAAGTCCGTGTTCATCGGCATTTCTAAACGGCTCAACCGATCGTTTTTAAATTTGTCGCATATTTTTCTGCATAAAAAAAACAAAAAAAATACAAAATATAAAAGAAACAACAAATAAAATTGCAAAATAGAAAAAAACAAAAAAAAAATACATAATAGAAAAAATCAACAAAAAAATTACAAAATAGAAAAAAAAAACAAAATACTCTTAAAAAACAAAAAAAAAACCCGCAAGAAATTGAAATTCTACAACGGGATTCGATCCCCGTACCGCTTAGATTGGTAGTCAGATGTCTTATCCACTGGGCCAAATGGCAAGCAGTGCTGCGGCCGAATAGATTCCAAGTAGAATCGAGCAGTGCGGGTTCTACTGTTAAAATGCGGGTTCCACCGCTAGAACCCGCCATACGACAGACTCTTTTGTATGACATGTCCTCTCTATATATTTATACTCTTTGATATCACAAATTAAAACATTTAATGTCGCAATTTTTTTTCAAACAGAGATTTCACAAATACCACCGCACCGTAGGAATAAAGCCAGTTTTTTTTGGCATAAACTCTAGTTATACCCGTTACTCGTAGAGTAAAAGGGTATATTGTATTCGTGCAAAAGTATGTAACAGCTAGAAGGAAGCGTTTCCGACCCCATAAAGTATATATATTCTTGATCAGGATCACTAGCCGAGTCGATCTAGCCATGTCCGTCTGTCCGTCTGTCTGTCCGTCTGTCTGTCTGTCTGTATGAACGCTGAGATCTCGGAAACTATAAAAGCTAGAAGATTGGCGTTTTGCATTCAGATTCTAGGAGTTCCTACGCAGCGCAAGTTTGTTTCAAAAGGGTGCCACGCCCCCTCTAACGCCCACAATCGCTTATATACGATTTTAAAAATTTCAATATTTCGGAAAAGTAAAAATGCAGTTTTATTGTGTTTATCAATACCTATCGAAATGTAGAAGAAATTTTTCAAATCGGACCATTCGTTAAAAAGTTATGCGTGTTCAAAGTTTCTATCTCCATCTCCCTCGCACTCCCTTTACCTGAGTAACGGGTATCTGATTGTCGGGGCACCCGACTATAGCGTTCTCTCTTGTTTTAAATTTTAATTTATACTGCTTATGCGCAAATAGAATTTCGTTTTTTCCATTTTTTTAAAAAAAACCTTACGGTTGTAAAAACACCACCTACAGCCACCCACCTACACCCTCCCC
The DNA here is from genome assembly GCA_037075285.1 of Drosophila lutescens. Classification (NCBI taxonomy): domain Eukaryota; kingdom Metazoa; phylum Arthropoda; class Insecta; order Diptera; family Drosophilidae; genus Drosophila; species Drosophila lutescens. Next base: position 14,833 of record JBAMCF010000407.1, on the reverse strand, counting down.
ATTATGGTCAACGCCCTAAAAATTTTCAGAATATATTTTTTTTTAATAGAAAACATTTTTATTTTGAAAAGAAATAGTAGATAGGATATGATAGGTATAACACTAAAATTGTTATTATCCTCCACCTTAAGTCTCTGAAGAAAAAGCCAGAAAGTTCAAAATGTGGTGGTGTTCTTTTTTAAAGGGGCAAATACGGGAAAAAAGCAATGATAACACTTGATGCAGGCGGCGGTGTGGGGATAGATAATTTCTGAGCGTTAAAAGGGGGTGGGTTTCTGAGTAGCATCAATATCAGGCCACTTATGCGCTGTGTGATTTCTGTGGCACTACGATTATAATATTTTTTAACAAAAAATCACCAACTTATAATATTTAAAAATCCTATGATTTACACAAAAAAAAAATCTTGTTCTCACATTTATCTTTAATTTTTAGTAATTTTAAAATTCGTAGAAAAAATATTAAAAATTTTTAATCAAATAAATTAAACTAAATACTATAATCATAATGTCTATAATCATAATATTTATTGATGATTTTAATTTATTTTACTCACAATTTTTACAAATAATAATAAGAATGAATGTGGGTAAAGTGGTAAGACGATTAACAAATTTGATCACATTTATCAAGGATTGCCATAAAATTACAAAGAAAAATATTATTGTTTTTTATATTTTTAAACATTTTCTGTGAAATAAAATAATTTGATCGTCAGATCGTGACAGGTGTGACCCTAACTTACAACGAAATTAACACCAAATTTATCTGCATTTTGCATTTTGGTATTATCAAGTATATGATGCAGGGTCACATCATTTTAAATTTCGTCTAAAAAAGTGAAAAATCGTTCGGTTAATTCAAAAAAACAAGAAAAAGGTAAGTGATAACATAAATGTTGTTGCTTAATAATCTTTATTTCAGCGTTGCAGAGGTTAGTACCACATATATTTTCGCCATTAATAAATATAAGCCTCCAGATGATATCTTTAACACAAACTCTGCATTTCAGTGTCACTTGAAATGTTTTTTAACTTCATCAGTGGTAAATGGTGTGCGGTGTTCATTAAATGGTTGTTTGAATAGTACTTTAGTACTAACTTAGTTCTTTAACTCAATCAAAATATTACATTTATTTCAGCCAGGCCGATTGAGACTTCTTGGGACCAGAACTGTTGCGCTTGCATTTCCCGTGTGTGATTTTTTCTTTTCATAATTCCCATCCCCGACATTAAACATCTGATCAGAGCGTAAATGAACGGCCATGGCAAACTAGGCATAATTTCTGGAGAGATCCCTTAATTTTGTATGGAGATGTAATAATGGTAATTACTCTTATTATTATTCCTGGTCTTAAATTCATATCTTAATTATTTTTGATATTTTCAGAAGACAGGCTTACAAGACATGGATACCTTAGAGCTGCATTCGGCCAAGCAAAAACCAGGAGTGCTTCAGGCATTAACAATTTTTAATTCCAATGCTTCGATTGTAAATCTTATTAATAAATACACATGCAAATATTACATGAAAAAAAGTTATTTTTTATTGTGGGAAATCAGATACTGCAAAGTATTGGAAAACCAAAACTGGGAGGGTGTGGAAAAGCAGATATTGCAAATAGAGGAAAACCATAACTGAGCACGTGTGGAAAATCTATAATGCGGGAAGTCGAAAAACCACTGGATTTTGTCCTGCATTCTTCTGCCAGAGATCCAGATAGAAACCTCATTTCCCCCTTACTTTTTGTGTCACCCCCGTGTATTTTGAAACCAGAGATGGAAGAAATGTAAGGGGTGAATGAGGTTAAGTCCCATCCGCTTATATGGAGAAACCTGATGAAAATATGTTATTTTCCAGAGGAATTTTCCCGGTGGGCTCTCACTCTGAGTGCATTTGAAATACATAAGCACTGGCTGCGCCGCTGCCGGCGTCGCCGTCGTTTTTAGCCGCGCTATTGCGCTGGAACATTTATATTTTGCTTAGACTTAACCATTCAATAAATCGAGCTCAACTAAGAAAGATATATGTTTTACTCATCAACGGGATAAATATAATATAACAATGTTTTACTCATTAACGGAATAAATATAATATAACATGGCGACCGTGACAGTGGTTGCTGTTATAGTTCCTGTGAAACGAAAATAAAAACCTGTATAAAACGAATATATAAATACCAAATATAAAAAAAAAAAACCTATAAAAACGAATATATAAAAAAAAAAGCCGAAACACTTATATATATATATAAAAAATGTGTGCGAATATATATAAAAAAAAAAAAAAAACCGAATATAAAAACACTTGCATATATACAAAAATGTGCTGAAATTAAAAAACATTATGAAAACAAACACCTGTGGAAGACACCCAATTTAAAATAGAAAAAATTGTTTAACGCCTGTGCGAGGACCAGCACCGGCAACGCCCGAGTCCAAAGGGCACCGGACATCAGCAGCAGCCGACACAAAAAAAAAATCAGAAATCAAAAATGAAAAACGCCAAATCTACAAAATTTTTAACGCCTGTGCAATGGAAAAGTGCGTATGAGTGACGTTACTCTAGATAATGCTGCTCCTATCGAGCAAAGGGACGCACCGAGCCTGCAAGAAGCTCTAGAGGTGTATCCAACCGATGGACCACGCCCCCTCACAATAGCTGAGTACAGGGCACGAAATACGAAGAAAATTAACAAGAAGAAAAAACGAAGCGGACAACGGATCAAACTGCTACAACAAAGAAGACTAATAAAGGACTATATTAAAGTAGCTCAACAGCCGAGGAAATAACTGCTCATGAAAAAAATCTGGCCGTAATCGAGCAAGCACTTTGCCAAAGAGCAAAGTAACGCAACAAAGGCTGCATTTATGCCAATGCCCTAGTTGCCATTAGTCTAATAACTCTAACTCAAGCCGCTGCTTGAAAATCACTAACCTCTGTTAGGCTTTATACTAAAATCATATGGCAGGTATTTTAATTATATAGAGCGACAAATTGTAAATCTGCCATGTGAAAATCACTAAACCATTTTTTTCTTTGTTTATTTTAACTTATGAATACTAAAAAAATAAGTAAATCAACAGAATATGAGGATAATAATTCGCCATACATAGTTGGCATAAAATATAGATTCTTGGAAAATTTTCCCAAAATGGGTTTAGTAGACACAAAAGTTGTCGATTCAACGGCGAATGTCGTTAATAAAGTAGAATCTCAACCAATAGATTTGCAAACAATAACAATTTTATTAATAATAATTGTAATTATGTTGTCAGCAAGTTTTTTCCTAAAAATCTATCTATTTCACAATGTTTAAAGAAGAAATACCAGAGTCAAGCAAACGACCTGGACAAACTTTAAAAACAAATTATAAAATACACAAAAAAAAAAATAACTTGCCTTTTATAATTTCAAATATTATTGAACAAAAATAAAAATCATTAATAATAAAAACAAAAAACAATAAAAATCAAAATAAAAAATTAAAAATTAGAATATTCTTTTATGGCCACAAGTAGAGGTAGACAAACAGAACAATGTTAAACGTAGAGGCAGCAGTTTACACCTATATGAGGGACCCAGATTTTAGTGAAAGAATGATTACACTTGTCTCAACGACCCCAATGACTATCTATGAGTTAGAAAATTTATATATGTCAACATATAATTTAGAATTCTCACCTTTAATACATTGCTCCGAAAAACAAAAAGCTATGGTATTAAGCACTGTCCCAGGTATTCACGTGAGAACAATTCAAACCGATCATGACATATGTATTAGGTAGAGCTAACATTTCAGTGGTGTATAGAAATAATTCATATCCATATTATAATGGAATGGAGTGAATTATATAAAGTTCTAAATAACTTAAAAAACGATTTTGATAAATCATATAAATCATTAACGCAAAATAGAACAACACAACAAACGACCATAAATAAACATGTAGAAATATTAGTATCTCGCTTTAATAATGAGCGTATACATGAGCAAAGAGATCGATTAGATAAAAATCGTTGGTCTGAGGTATCGAAGTTTCTGTCTAGACTTCGAACGAATCTAATAACTATAAAAGAAAGGTATAATTTAAATATTTCGATACCAAAAATCTTAAACACCCCTTTGAAATTAGAAACTGGTGACGAAGTGGAATCATCAGATCCATCAGAAGTCAACCAGGTACAGGTAGAAGAATCTACATTTGATAGCCCAGAAATAGAAGAGAAAGATTTTAATAATCTGACAATTCCAGCTGTACTAATTCAATCTGAATTATCAGATCAAGTACCAGCTAATTCCGATAGCGAAATCGAACAAATACTAACAATGCCGGACGATACTGTTGCCCAACGGGCATATATTAAAGATATAGCAAACGCTATACCCGAATTCAACGGACAAAAAATTAATCTTCAAAGATTTGTCACAGCCCTAAAGTTAGTAAACCTAACTAAAGGCACATTCGAAGAAATAGCTGTCGAAGTCATAAAATCAAAAATATTGGGTTCAACTTTGTATAAAGTGCAAAATGAATCTACTATAAACGGAATTATAAAAAAATTACAAGACACAATTATTGGCGATACATCCGACGTAGTTAAAGCCAAAATTTCAAACACTACTCAAAAAGGAAAAACAGCAGAAAAATTCACAACTGAAGTTGAAAATTTACGAAAGCTCCTTGAAGCTTCGTATATTGATGAAGGATTACCCGCTGAACACGCAGACAAATTCAGCACCAAGGAGGCTATAAACACAATGATCAAAAATTGTGAACATGGCCGACTAAAAACAATCCTTGAGGCAGGCAACTTCTCATCAATGAATGAGGCTGTCACAAAGTACATTCAATGTAGTACTGAAATGACTGGTAATGCCAGCGCAATACTATTTGCAAACAAAGGACAAGCCTATAGAGGTAACAACTTCAGAGGTAACTACCGTGGTAGAGGTAGAGGCAATGGTCGTGGTAACTACCAAAATAATGGGTATTACCAATATAACGGCTACAACCGAAATAACGGTTAAAACCAAAATAATGGTTATAATCGTAACTATAATAACCACCCCAATAACTACAATAGAGGTCGTGGAAATTATAGAGGAAACAACAATAATCAAAATAGCAGCAACTCCAACAACACTCAACAAAACAATAATGTCCGCGTTACCCAGCCAGTTTCGGGAAACTCACAGACCCCTTTAGATACGAGAAATTAAAAAAACAAACGGTTTATACAATCAACCTCAATCTCAATATATTTGTACCATTTATTAATTCAGAAACAGGGAAGCAGCTTACGTTCCTTGTGGATACGGGAGCAAATATTTCACTTTTAAAAGAAAATTCTGATATCTTTAACAATATACAAATAAAGAATACAATAAATATTCAAGGAATAGGCGAGGGAATCATAAAATCCAAAGGACTTTGTCCAATAGAACTTAAGACAGACAAATATATAATTCCATATAATATTCATATTGTAAACCGAGATTTTGCGATTCCATGTGATGGAATTATAGGAATCGACTTTATAAAAGAATTAAATCCTACAGAGGATTGGTTTATAATAAGACCAAATAATATAGACATTCACATTTATATTCCAATAACAAATATACTGATGTATTCGGTCTTGAAACCGAAGCAATTACAACAAATAATTTCTACAAGCAAAAATTGAGATTGAAGGACGAGGAACCAATTTATATTAAAAATTATCGAAGCCCGCATAGCCAAGTTGAGGAAATTCAAAAACAAGTAGGAAAATTAATTAAAGACAATATAGTCGAACCATCTGTATCAGAATACAACAGCCAACTATTACTAGTACCAAAGAAAACACTTCAGGGTTCAACAGAAAAGAAATGGAGACTAGTAGTCGACTATCGACAAATTAATAAAAAACTTTTATCTGACAAATTTCCGCTTCCGAGAATTGATGACATCTTAGATCAACTAGGAAGAGCAAAGTATTTCTCATGCCTTGATTTGATGTCAGGTTTCCATCAAATCGAATTAGAAGAAAGTTCAAGAAACATAACGTCATTTTCAACGAACAATGGCTCATATCGTTTCACGCGATTACCTTTCGGTTTAAAAATAGCCCCAAACTCATTTCAAAGAATGATGACTATTGCATTTTCTGGACTTGAACCTTCTCAAGCATTCCTTTATATGGATGATTTAATAGTCATTGGATGTTCTCAAAATCATATGCTTAAAAACCTAAAAGACATCTTTGAAATATGCAGAAAACACAATTTAAAACTACATCCACAAAAATGTTCATTTTTTATGCATGAAGTGACCTTCCTTGGTCATAAATGTACAGACAAAGGAATATTACCAGATGATAAGAAATATGATGTCATAAAAAACTATCCAGTCCCACATGATGCAGATAGTGCTAGACGATTTATAGCATTTTGCAATTATTATAGACGTTTCTATTCCGGCATATAACTAGATTATGTAAAAAGAATGTTCCATTTAAATGGTCTTCCAAATGCCAAAATTCATTCCAATATTTAAAAGATAAACTTATAGAACCAACTTTATTACAATATCCTGATTTCCTTAAAGAATTTTGTATAATAACGGATGCAAGTAAACAAGCATGTGGAGCTGTATTAACTCAAAGCCATAACTGACTTAACTCCCTATAGCATACGCATCACGCTCATTTACAAAAGCCGAAAGCAATAAAAGCACTACCGAACAGGAATTAGCAGCAATTCATTGGGCAATTACATATTTTCGACCATATATTTATGGCAAACATTTTACAGTTAAAACTGATCATAGACCACTAACATACTTATTTTCAATGGTCAATCCTAGTTCAAAACTCACACGCATGCGGCTCGAATTAGAAGAATATGATTTCACAGTCGAATATCTAAAGGGAAAAGATAACTTCCCCTCTCTAGAATTACAATTAAGGATCTTCAAAATATTACAACAAATATATTACAAGTCACTACAAGACAAAAAAGTAGACAAAATTCCTGCGCAGGAAAAGATAAAGTAGAATTGCCTAGGCAATCTTAAATAAAAGCTTCTAAGCCCAACGTATATGAAGTCATTAACAATGACGAAGTACGTAAAGTAGTGACCTTGCATGTGAATAATAATTTATGTTTTTTCAAACATGGAAAAAAATCACTGCAAGATATAATATTGGAGATTTGTAAACTAATGGAACTCTTGACTTAGGTCAGTTTTTTCAAAGGCTTGAAAAAGAAGCCGGTATACTTAATATCAGCCAACTCAAAGTGGCACCGAGCGAAAAGATCTTTGAAACCATTTCAATGGAATCTTTTAAAATTATGGGCAATAAAAAATTACAATCATTACGAGTAGCGCTACTCAAGCCGGTGACCCAATTATCAAATAATGATAAAGAAAAAGAAGCATTACTGTCTACATTCCATGATGATCCAATACAAGGAGGTCATACAGGCATAGCTAGAACATTAGCAAAAATAAAAAGACATTATTATTGGAAAAACATGACCAAAGATATAACAAAATATATAAGAAAATGTCCTAAATGCCAAAAAGCAAAGACAACAAAACATACAAAGACCTCATTAACTATCACCGAAACACCACAAACGGCTTTCGACAGGGTAATTGTGGATACAATCGGTCCACTACCTAAATCTGAACAAGGAAACGAATACATAGTAACGCTAATTTGCGATCTAACTAAGTATCTTGTAGCAATACCAATCCAAAACAAAAGTGCAAAAACAGTAGCAAAAGCTATATTTGAAGATTTTATTCTGAAGTTCGGTCCAATGAAGACGTTCATCACGGACATGGGAACAGAATACAAAAATTCGATAATTGAAGATTTATGTAAAAGCTTAAATATCAAAAACATAACTTCAACAGCACATCATCACCAGACTGTAGGAACCGTGGAGCGAAGCCACAGAACATTTAATGAGTTCATCCGCTCATACATCTCAGCTGATAAAGCAGATTGGGATGTATGGTTAAAATACTTCGTTTATTGTTTTAACACGACACCCTCTATGGCACATGATTATTGTCCATATGAGCTAGTGTTTGGTAGAACTTCAAATTTACCAAAACATTTTAATAGCGTAGATAAAATAGTACCCATTTATAATGTAGATGATTATGCAAAAGAAACAAAGTTTAGATTAGATCAAGCTTTTAAAAGAGCCAGATTAATATTAGAATCACATAAAAGAAAACAAAAAGCTCATTACGATAAAAAGTGCCTAGATTTTGAACTAAAGATAGGAGATCAAGTTTTATTAAAGAATGAAACAGGTCACAAATTAGAATACAAATATACAGGACCATATAAAGTAATTGGTATAGGAGATAATGATAATATAAGAATTTCAAATATTAAAAATAAAGAGCAAAAAGTTCATAAAGATAGGCTAAAATTTTTTATTTCGTAATCACTTCCCATTACGTATCCAAGCTAATGTAATGGTGGAATCACTCCATGCAAAACTTTCTGATATGTTAGAAATTGATTCCTTTGTTCTCTGCATTAATTTACTTAACAGATGGGCTGCGCAAAGCTCTAACTTAGGAATAGTCTTTCTGTTTTCTTAGGATTTACTTTACTTTTACTAGCTATTAACGTGACTGATTCTTCTACCTTTGCATATACAACTGCCGCGTACGTTTTATCAGAAGCATCTTCAAAACCGAGAAGCTGAACTGGAAAATTTACATGTGTCTTTATCCATCTCGGAATCCTAATATCTTCCAAAAATTTTTAAATTTTCTTCATACAACTTTCACTCGCTTAAATCATTCACGTCTAGTTCTTGATCCTAATTTGTTCACTCTAACCAAGTCTTTGCATAAATAATTTACCAACAATAGTAACTGGTGATAGCCATCCTAATGGATCGTATATTTTTGCTAGGTTCGACAAGACTAGCCTTTTATTAATTTTTTACTGATAGTAAATTGAGCACAAAACATAAATTCATCCTTAAAAGGTTCCCATTGAAGCCCTAAAGCCTTTACGGACTCATTCTCTTCAATGCTTAATGTTTTGTTTTTCTCCAGCATTTTCGACATTTTCAATAATTTCTTGATGATTTGAAATCCATTTCCTCAAATTCATCCCTACTTTTTCTAGCTCAATGAGACCTGTTTAACTATTTCTTTGGTTTCTTTAATGCTGTCTGATCCTGTCATTAAATCATCCATATAGAAATCATTTTTTATAATTCCACTGATTAGTGGATCTTTACATTTATCTCCTATACCTGCTAGCACTCTTTTAGCTAAATATGGAGCCGAAGCAGTACCATAGGTAACCGTAGTTAATTTATAGTCTTTTATTATATTTTGGAGAATCTCTCCACAAGACATGCAAAAATTCTTGATCGCTTTCTGCTATATTTATTTGACGGTACATTTTTTCAATGTCCGCTGAAACAACATACTGCCATCTGCGCCATTTTAAAATGATGTCGAAAATATCTTTTTGAACTCTAGGTCCAATCCATAATACCATTTAGACATTTATTATTAGTTGTTTTTGCCGACGCATCAAAAACAACCCTTAATTGTGGTTAAGCTCGCATCTCTAATTACGGCTTGATGTGGTAAATAATATTTACCTTCAGAGTTTGCCTCATCCATATGCCCTAAAGACATGTATTCTGCCATAAACTTGCAGTACTGTTCTTTTAGGTTCACATGACTCCATTCTGTATCCATTAGTTTTTTAATATCATCAGTTCTACGTCTAAATTTATCTTTGCAGTTCCCATTACGTATCCAAGCTAATGTAATGGTGGAATCACTCCATGCAAAACTTTCTGATATGTTAGAAATTGATTCCTTTGTTCTCTGCATTAATTTACTTAACAGATGGGCTGCGCAAAGCTCTAACTTAGGAATAGTCTTTCTGTTTTTTTCTTAGGATTTACTTTACTTTTACTAGCTATTAACGTGACTGATTCTTCTACCTTTGCATATACAACTGCCGCGTACGTTTTATCAGAAGCATCTGCAAAACCGAGAAGCTGAACTGGAAAATTTACATGTGTCTTTATCCATCTCGGAATCCTAATATCTTCCAAAAATTTTTAAATTTTCTTCATACAACTTTCACTCGCTTAAATCATTCACGTCTAGTTCTTGATCCTAATTTATTTCCTCTAACCAAAGTCTTTGCATAAATAATTTACCAACAATAGTAACTGGTGATAGCCATCCTAATGGATCGTATATTTTTGCTAGGTTCGACAAGACTATCCTTTTATTAATTTTTTTACTGATAGTAAATTGAACATAAAACTTAAATTCATCCTTAAAAGGTTCCCATTGAAGCCCTAAAGCCTTTACGGACTCATTCTCTTCAATGCTTAATGTTTTGTTTCTCCAGCATTTTCGACATTTTCAATAATTTCTTGATGATTTGAAATCCATTTCCTCAAATTCATCCCTACTTTTTCTAGCTCCAATGAGACCTGTTTAACTATTTCTTTGGTTTCTTTAATGCTGTCTGATCCTGTCATTAAATCATCCATATAGAAATCATTTTTTATAATTCCACTGATTAGTGGATCTTTACATTTATCTCCTATACCTGCTAGCACTCTTTTAGCTAAATATGGAGCCGAAGCAGTACCATAGGTAACCGTAGTTAATTTATAGTCTTTTATTATATTTTTTGGAGAATCTCTCCACAAGACATGCAAAAATTCTTGATCGCTTTCTGCTATATTTATTTGACGGTACATTTTTCCAATGTCCGCTGAAACAACATACTGCCATCTGCGCCATTTTAAAATGATGTCGAAAATATCTTTTTTGAACTCTAGGTCAATCCACATAATACCATTTAGACATTTATTATTAGTTGTTTTTGCCGACGCATCAAAAGCAACCCCTTAATTTTGTGGTTAAGCTCGCATCTCTAATTACGGCTTGATGTGGTAAATAATATTTACCTTCAGAGTTTGCCTCATCCATATGCCCTAAAGACATGTATTCTGCATAAACTTGCAGTACTGTTCTTTTAGGTTTAGATTTTTTTATTAGTTTTTTCTCCAAGTTCAAAAATCTTTCATTAATTTTGGAAGGACAATTGCCTCCACTACCAATTCATTTTCCTTTCTTTTAAAGGTTTGATGTTTAGTTTTATTTTATGCTTTTATATGAATTTTTTTATCGAGGGAAACTCCGCTAATCTCAGTATAATTCTTTATTTTAGGTAACTTATGAATTTGTGAAGCTTCCTCTGATATTATTGTACTCTGAGATCCACTGTCAATCAGTGCTCTGATTTTCATAGCCTCCACTAGCTGATTTCACATGAATCAATGCTGTGGCCAATAGGGCTTGTTCCGTCGTCCTATACTTTTTCTCTATTATTATACCCGTTACTCGTAGAGTAAAAGGGTATATTGTATTCGTGCAAAAGTATGTAACAGCTAGAAAGACGTTTCCGACCCCATAAAGTATATATTTGCTGATCAGGATCACTAGCCGAGTCGATCTAGCCATGTCCGTCTGTCCGTCTGTCCGTCTGTCTGTCTGTCTGTATGAACGCTGAGATCTCGGAAACTATAAAAGCTAGAGATTTCACACATATTCTTGGGCTTCCTACACAGCGCAAGTCCCTAACGCCCACAATCGCCATAAACGATTTTCAAATGTGTCTGGAGGCCACATCTTTTAAGATTTTAAAAATATATAAACGCAATTTTATAGTGTTTATTAATACCTATCGAAATGTAGAAGACATTTTTCAAATCGGACCATTCATTAAAAAGTTATACGCAATCAAAATTGTTTATATATCTATCTCCCTCGCACTCCCTTTAGCCCCAATAGATAGTCAGGACACCAACCCCGAGTACAGCGTTCGCACACTCCCTTTAGCTGAGTGACGGGTATTAGATGGTGGGACACCAACCCGACTATGCCTTTGATTTTATGATATAAATTGACTCATTAATCGTGTCAATAAAAATGTTTTAATTTGCTTATTGGATTCCAAATTTAAATTGGGTAAATCCATAAGCCTATTTATGTGATCAGAGAAAATTTTTCTTCTGTTCTCATACCGCTTGGTTAGCAACTCCCAAGCGGCTTCATAAATATCCCCAGTGCCTAGCAGTAAATGGGAAACCACGTTCTTAGCTTCTCCTTTTAATGCGGATTTGAGATAAGTAAATTTAACAGCCGTAGTTAGGTTTTCTCTTGTATGAATTGGCTCAAGCAGATCCCATTCTTTGGCATCACCAAAAGAAGTGGGTAATCTACATTTTTGACAGCTTAGGTAATTCCTGCCCGTACATTGTCAAATATCTCATGCAGCGGGATTTTGTTTCCTTGCTAGTCTTTTATCTATAGCATCTATAATGTTTTTGGCATCGAATTCAATTAATAACTTCCAAATTCCTGCTTCAAAACAGCTACTTCCTTCAGCTAAGCCAAAGTTTTAGCTCCCCAAAATTGAATTTTATTTTTCCCCAACTTCAGGAAAAGATCATATTCGTATTAAAATGATTCATCTAAACTTCCTTAACTGCCAGTATTGCGAAAATCTTCCTTCGGAAACTTTGATTTCATTTCTCTATTTCTGCCACTTTTTGATCTCCGCTCACTGCTGCTTCAAACTTCAGTTTTTCTAGTACCATCATCGCATCATAATGTTTTAATGTAAAAATGTCGTGAAATTTTACAAAGCACTATGATTGCTGAAAACTCAAAAATCTTTTTTTGTAGATTCAAAAATTTTTGAAACTTTCACTTTTGCACAAAACTCTAATTTGTTGGACTTCTTCTGCAAAGCTCAATGAGTGTTTTCGAACAACATTTTTTTTTTTGTTAAGTTAAGTAAGAATTTAGGAATAATTTATTTCACAACTTATCTGAAATTGGACGCTGTTATTACACTTCTTGAAGTCGATCGATTGAGCGGTACTTGGCTGTCGAAGATGTTTAGCGAAGTCGGTGATATTGGCGATAGCACTATGATGCTGCTGCTGAGTCGTCATTCTCTTCTTTTCTTCTTTTAGAGTTGATTTCGTTTTTGTTGTTGTTTTTAAGTGTCTTTGAGATGTAATTTTTGTTGATGTTGTTTTTGTAAGCTTGTAGGTTTTTGCTGGTACAATGCTTTTTTAACACTGTAGGCACTTTTATTTTGCTTAGCTCTTTGGCTTTTGCCTCTGCCAGTACATTTTGGATTTTTCTGAATTTTTCTTCCCTTGTGAGATTTTTCTTTTCCAATACAGGATTTTGCAATTAGGCGCACATCACAGAAATGTATTTTTGTGGGCACTTTTTTAATGCACTTTTCACAAAATTTTATATTTTTTTTATCCTGTTTGGCCACGGACACTGTTTTTTGTTTTTAATATATAAATCACTATATTTCTCTATATATTAATCCGATGTTAAGAAACCTATGCTATTAATAAACAAAACTTTAAGGTGCTTGGGGACTCACCGCCAGCACTTTTGTCTCTTGCAATCGTGTGAATCTGTTTAGCCACTGCTGCAAGTGTCTAGCACTTGACAGAAATCTTTAAGGTGCAGAATATCTCTGAGCCTCTTACCACTGGTGGAAAACTGCAAATGTCTGGCGAGTGATGCAAGTCAGAGGCTCCCGAGAATGAAGAATGAGGATTCCTGCAATAAGAAGAGAGCAACTGCTACGTTTGAATTCTGTGTAAAACGGACTTGTACAAGTCTTGGCTTACGTAACATGAAATTCTTATGATATACTGGTCTACGCAGAGATACATCTGTTTGCCTGGTGAGACGCGGCACCACCAAGGATTGTGCGGTGAGATATTTATGGTCGAGCTCAGTGAGCTTGTAGAATTTTATTTTTGCACTGCTAACAGGTTTAAAATTACAGATCATTATTTACGGCTCTAAATAGATTTTCAAATTGACGGAAGCTATAGGTACTGGTAGTGTTCTTCTTGAGACGCTCACAATACTCTTTAACATGAGACTTTCTGACAGTACCGTATTTTGTCTGGGCGTACTGTACAGTTATCCTGTCGAGCTCGGCATTTCCAGGGAAAATCTTTCTTTAAATCCTGTAATTTTGCCAAATATTGTAATATAATTGAACTAAATTAAATATATAGTGTACACAGTTATAACATGTAGAATAAATTAATGGCAGTAAATATGCACATCGATAAAAAAACTTGCGCGGTGGGTTAATCCCACTTGGAAAATTCAAGAGGCTTTAGAGAGAATAATATTTGAATTTATTTTCCAGTTTTTTTGTTGTAAAGGCAGAAAACTCTTTGAATTCAAAACTGAATAAACACTCAATTAAATTAAATTACTGATTTTTGTTTATTTTATAAAACACTTTTAAACTTTTGATTTCTAATCTAAAACAACACACACCTGCGTAAGCGAACGATTCCGTGTGCTGAAAAGCTGCGCATCAATCAGTTTCCACGGAAAAGAACAGGAAACAAAAACGGTAAAATGAAACTAATTGTGCATACAGCTAATATATATACATATACATATATATAAATATATAAAGGTATGTATTGTCAATGCATGTATGTATGTAGATCCCGCGACACATCCGGAGTCGAGATGTGCGGACAGCGGCGTCTCTAACTCTCACAACACATGGAATTGTTGCTACGCATTCATAAATGCATGACTTCACAATTGCTGCTGCTACTTTTGAAACGCGGTGGCATTTATTGCAACTTGTTTGTCACTGTTGTCGTTTTGGGTCGCTTCACTGTTTTCAGACCTAGAGGCTGCTATCGCCTGCTTGGGCGTGCTTTTGGTCCCTCCTGTACATCTGGAGC